>CM046672.1:54399340-54757856 GCA_025594165.1 Tamias sibiricus | reverse complement strand
AGGAGAGTACATCTCCTCAGCTAATTTTATTAAGCTTCTGATGGCTTTTTTTTTTTTTTTTTATTTTTTGCAGTTCTTACTTTTGAATTTATATTACTGCTCTCCTTGCTGGTCTCAACTGAGTCAGAGGATATGTTTTCTTGTTCACTTTTCTCACTATCCTCTGAGTTCTCGCTATCAAAAAAATTTCATTCGTGGCTTTTATAAACCAACTTTTTGTTATATTCGCTCCCATATTTTTAAATTTTCTTTTTTCTTACCTTGCTGCCGAATTCCCTGTACGGGCCACCACTTGTTGCTGCCTGAAGCGGAAACCGCTTGGAGCAACGAACGCCGCAGGAAAATTCGGAGGCAGGATGAAAATAAAAAAAGGTCTTTTATTCTTCTTCTCTCTCTGGCTCCAGCAATCACTCCAAACGCTCTAACTCCAACCACCACCTTCTTCTTCTTCCCACACACACTAACTAAACTCACCCAGTTATATACATATCGCTTTAACAAGGACACGTGCTTAAAGCTCAAGCTTACAGGTGCGTCACGCAGTGTTCACAGGCATACAAAGATTCTTTGGATAATGTATTACTATCAGGTGGAAACTAGAACATCTTTTATGGCTCTCAGCTAACCGCAATCTTTAGCTATCTTCTTGATTATTGGCTCCTTCAACTAACAGAGAAACCAGGAACTGGGAGATATACAGGTGAGATAAGGAGATAAAGACCGGGTGCTCAAATCATATGAGTGGGCCCAAAAAGTGACCCTTGAGGTAGAGTCTCCCCTCAGGGACTGGCTGGTGCCATACCCCACTTCCAGGTGCCCTGCACCAGGACCAGCCCTCCCACCCTGGTTAACTTCACCAACCTGAGGGCAGAAATACCAGCTAAAAACAGAAAACCCCACCTATTGGATGAGAAGGGAGGCAGGAAAGATACTGATCTCCAACCAAAACAATCAACAATCCTGGTTTCTTCTTACAATATTTTTTTTCTTTTATTTCCCCCCTCTATTCTCCTGTCCTCACATCCCTAACATATGTGAAACCGAGTACTTTGCATGAAATTAGGATTTTGAGGACTGGGACATCTGAATTGTATATTATAGTTGTGTTGCATATTCATTTTCTTTTCTTTTCCTCCAATTTTTGCTATTTTAACATTCTTTATTTCTCTTAATATAATATTTGTGTTTGTTTTATGTACTCTATTGTCTTCCCAAGTTCTTGTCTACCCAAAATTACTTTCTGTCTATTCGCCTGCTACTAATTCTCTTCTTTAGATTTCTCTTCCACACTTTCTAAGATATACTAACTCTATATCCTCACATCCTGCCTCCTCATCATATCATTCAACACCTCACCACCAGTTCATTGTCCACCGTCAGAAACTGTAATCCCTTTTACAAACCTACTGATTATATTATAGATAACAACTGAATTCAACATTTCTGTAACATCATGACCAAACTGTAAATGTCTTAATAGCAATGAATTCTTTATAGATTGAATATTGTTTATATTGGGATCTGTTAACATTGTCCTTCCCCACAAAAGAGAGGTATTGGAACCCTACAGGAGCACTATAAGCCTATAGGGCAAGAACAGTAATGCCTTAGACCCACAGCGCTAGAAGGGAGGACACACAAGCAACATGAAAAGACAAGGGAAGAAAGTGCCCCAAACAAATCAAAATACCACATTATTAGAATCCATGGCCAACACAGTAGAAGAAATGACAGAGAAGGAGGTCAGGATGTACATAATTAAATTGTTCTGTGAATTAAAGGGTGATATAAGAGAGCAAATATAGGCAGCAAAAGATCATTTCAACAAAGAACTACATAAACAAATACAGGAAACAAAACATTACCTCAATAGGGAGATGGGGGTTCTAAAAAAATAAGCAAACAAAGAGAAATCCTTGAAATAAAAGAAAAAATAAGCCAAATTAAAAGTTCAATTGAAAGCATCACCAACAGATTAGACCATTTGGAAGACAGGACCTCAGACAATGAAGACAAAATATATAATCTTGAAAACAATGTAGACCACACAAGTGAAAAATGGCAAGAAACCATGAGCAGAATATTCAAGAAATATGGGATAGCATAAAAAGACCAAATTTAAGAGTTATTGGGATAGAGGAAGGCATAGAGTTCCAAACCAAAGGAATGAACAATCTAGTCAATGAAATAATATCAGAAAACTTTCCAAACCTAAAGAATGAATTGGAAAACCAAATTCAAGAGGCTTATGGGGCTGGGTTATTGCTCAGAGGTACAGCACTCACCTTAGCGTGTGTGAGGCACTGGGTTTGATCCTCAGCACCACGTAAAAATAAAATAAACATATGTGTCCACCTATAACTAAAAATAAATACTTTTTAAAAAGAGGCTTACAGGATGCCAAAGGTATAAAATCTCAACAGATCCACTCCAAGGCACATTATAATGAAAATGCCTAACATTCAGAATGAGGAGAGAATATTAAAAGCCACAAGAGAAAGGATCAGATTACGTATAGGGGAAACCAATTAGAATATCTGCAGATTTTTCAACCCAGACCCTGAAAGCTAGAAGATCCTGGAACAACATATATCAAGCTCTGAAGAAAAATGGATGTCAACTAAGAATCTTGTATCCAGCAAAATTAAGCTTTAGATTTGATGATGAAATAAAAACCTTCCATGATACACAAAAGTTAAAAAATTTACAGTTAGAAAACCTGCACTACAGAACATCCTTGGCAAAATATTCCATGAAGAGGAAATGAAAAACAACAATGAAAATCAGCAGAGGAAGGCATTACACTAAAGGAAAAACTAATAAAAGGAGAAACCAAGTCAATTTAAATGACAAAAATAAACAAAAGTGGTTGGGAATACAAATCATGTCTCAATAATAACCCTGAATGTTAATGGCCTAGACTCACCAATCAAAAGACACAGGCTAGCAGACTGGGTTAAAAAAAAAAAAAGATCCAACAATATGCTGCTTCCAGAAGACTCATTTGATAGGCAAAGACATATACAAACTGAAGGTGAAAGGGTTTGGAAAAATCATACAACTCACATGGACTGCAGAAGGAAGCAGGGGTTTCCATCCTCATATCAGATAAGTAGACTTCATGCTAAAATTAATCAAAAGGGATAAAGAAGGACATTCCATACTGCTCAAAGGAAACATACAACAACAAGACCTAAAAAGTGTGTGTGTGTGTGTATATATACACACACACACACCACACACACACACACACACACATATATATAATATATATACATATATCCCAAACAATGGAACATCTTGTTCATCAAACAAATTCTTATCAATTTCAAGAGTCAAATTGACCACAGCACAACACTTTTGAGTGCCTTTAACACACCTCTTTCACCACTGGGTAGATTTGTCCACACAAAAGCTGAACAAAGAAACTATAGAACTCCATAATACAATCAATAATTGAGACTTAACTGACCTATATAGAATATTTCATCTTTCAACAAGTGAATACACTTTATTCTCAGCAGCACATGGATCCTTCTCTAAAATAGACCATATATTATACCACAAAGCAACTCTTAGCAAATACAAAAAAGTAGAAATATTAGCCTGCATTTTATCAGATCATAATGGAATGAAAATTCAAAATCAATGATAAGCTAAAAAATAAAAATTGCTCCAACACCTGGAGATTAATAATATGCTATTGAATGAGCAGTGGGTTGCAAAAGACATCAAGGAGGAGATTAAAAAATTATTAGAGGTAAATGAGAACACTGACACAACATATTGAAATTTCTGGGACACTCTGAAAACAGTACTAAGAGGAAAGTTCATTGCATGGAGTTGATTTCTTAAAAGAAGAAAAAAGTTAACATGTAAATGACCTAGCATTACATCTCAAAGCCCTAGGGGGGGAAAAAACAAATCAACACCAAAAGCAGTAGGAGACAGGAAATAATTAAAATCAGAGCTGAAATTAATGAAATTGAAACATGAGAAACAATTGAAAAAATTGACAAAACAAAAAGTTGGTTCTTTGAAAAAATAAATAAAATTGACAGACTCTTAGCGCTACTCTACTGAATAGGAGGAGAGAGAAAACTCAAATTACTAACATACGAGATGAAAAAGGTAATATCACAATAAACACTACAGAAATACAGAAGATAATTAGAAATTACTTTGAAAACTTGTACTCCAATAAAATAGAAAATATCAAACACATGGACAAATTTCTTGAGTCATATGATTTGCACAAATTGAATCAGGATGATATGCACAATTTAAAACAGACCAATTTCAAGTGATGAAATAGAAGATGCCATAAGAAGCCTACCAACCACAAAAACCCCAGGACTGGATGGATACACAGCTGAGTTCTATAAGAACTTTAAAGAATAACTAATACCAATATTCTTCAATTTATTTCAGGAAATAGAAAAAGACAGAACTCTCCAAACTCATTCTATGAAGCGAATATCACCCTGATTCCAAAACTAGGCAAAGATGAATCAAAGAAACAAAACTTCAGACCAATATCTCTAATGAACATAGATGCCAACATTCTCAATAAAATTTTGGCAAATTGAATATGAATACATATCAAAGAGATAGTGCACCATTATCAAGTGGGATTCATCCCAAGGATGCAAGTATGGTTCAACATATATAAATCAATAAATGTAATTCATCACATCAATAGACTTAAAGATAAGAACCATATGATCATCTCAATAGACACAGAAAAAGCATTTGACAAAATATAGCACCACTTCATGTTCAAAACACTAGAAAAATTAGGGATCACAGGATCATAACTCAACATTGTAAAAGCTATCTATGCTAAGCCCCAGGCTAACATCATTCTAAATGGATAAAAATTGAAGGCATTCCCTCTAAAAACTGGAACAAGACATGGATGCCCTCTTTCAGCACTTCTATTTAAATAGTTCTTGAAACACTAGCCAGAGCAATTAGACAGATGAAAGAAATTAAAGGGATACAGATAGGAAAAGAAGAACTCCAATTAGCACTATCTGTTGATGATATGATCCTATAGCTAGAAGACCCAAAGAGTTTCACCAGAAAACTTCTAAAATTAGTAAATGAATTCATCAAAGTAGCAGGATATATAATCAATACCCATGAATCAAAGGCATTTCTGTATATCAGTAACAAATCCTCTGAAAAGTAAATGAGGAAAACTACCCCATTTACAACAGCACCAAAAGATAATAAAATATTTGGGAATCAACAAAAGAAGTGAAAAAACCTATACAATAAAAACTAAGGAACCCTAAAGAAAGAAATCAAAGACCTCAGAAGATGGAAAGATCTATCTTGCTCATGGATAGGCAGAATAAATATTGTCAAAATGACCATACTACCAAAAGCACTATACATATTTGATTCAATTCCAATCAAAATCCCAATGGAATTCCTCATAGAAGTAGAAAAAGGAGTCATGAAAGTCATCTGGAAAAATAAGAGACCCAGAATAACTAAAGTAATCCTTAGCAAGAAGAGTGAAGCAGGTGGCATTACTATACCAGAACTTAAACTTTACTACAGAGCAATGGTAACAAAAACAACATGGTATTGGCACCAAGATAGACTTGTAGACCAATGGTACAGAATAGAGGACACAGAGACTAAACTCACAAAATTACTATTATCTTATATTAGACAAAGGTGCCAAAAACGTACATTGGAGAAAAGATAGCCTCTTCATCAAATGGTGCTTGGAAAACTTTGCAACAAAATGAAATTAAACCCCTATTCTCACCATACACAAAACTTAACTCAAAGTGGATCAAGGACCTAGGAATTAAACCAGAGACCCTGCATCTAATAGAAGAAAAAGTAGGCCCTAATCTCCATTATGTCAGATTAACCACCAACTTTCTTAATAAGAATCCTATAGCACAAGAATTACAATCAAGAATCAACAAATGGGATGGATTTAAACTAAAAAGTTTCTCCCAGCAAAAGAAACACTCAGTGAAGTGAGCAGAGAGGTGACATTTTGGGAGCAAACTTTTACCCTCACACATCAGATAGAGCACTAATCTTTAGGGTATATAGAGAACACAACATTCTTAACACAAATAATAATAATAATAATAATAACCCAATCAATAAATGGTCCATGGACCTGTACAGACACCTCTCAGAAGATGATATACAATCAATCAACAGATATGTGAAAAAATGTTCAACATCTCTGGCAATTAGAGAAATGGAAATCAAAACTAAGATTTCATCTCACTCCTGTCAAAATGGCAATCATCAAGAATACAGGTAACAATAAATGTTGGCAAAGATGTGGAGAAAACAGCACACTCATACATTGCTGGTGGAACTGCAAATTTGACCCAGCTATCCCACTTCTTGGTCTAAAACCCAAAGGACTTAGAAACAGCATACCACAGGGACACAGCCACATCAATGTTTATAGCAGAACAATTCACAATATCCAAACTGTGGAACCAACCTAGATGCCCTTCAATAGATGAATGGATAAAGAAACCGTGGTATACATACACAATGAAATCTTACTCAGCACAAAAAGAGAATAAAATCATGGCATTTGCAGGTAAATGGATGGAGTTGGAGAATATCATGGTAAGTGAAGTAAGCCAATCCCCCCAAATCAAAGTCCAAATGTTTTCTCTGATAATAATACATGGATTAATATGGGATGCATGCAATGAGTGGAGAAAATTTGGATGGGGCAAAGTGGAGGAGGGAGAGGGCATGGGGTAAGAAAGATGGTGGAGTGAGATGGACATCCTGACCCTGGGTACATGTATGACTGCACAAATTGTGTGACCCTACATTGAGTACAAGCAGAGAAGTCAAAAATTGTGCTCCATTTGTGTACAATGAGTGAAAGAGCATTCTGCTGTCATGCACAACTGATTAGAACAAATGAATAAATTATTTAAATACATAAAAAACAATAGGCAAGAGTTGGAAATCATTCTCACCTCCTCTCTGGCAGGCATGAACATCAGAAATTCCTTATGATGATCACAAAGCAGGTCATAGGCTCCAACACAATCCCCATAAATATCACAACAAAAGTCATGACACACCCATGAAAGCTGAACACCTGCTTTCTTTCCAAGCTGCGCATCTATGAAACACAGGTATTAAACAACCCCTGTTGTGATGCAGAGTAAGGCATTACCTAATATGCCTAGTAATATGTGGAAAATCCAGGATTGAACCGTGGTCTACCTGATGATGATGCTCACATAATCTCTACTGGTTTGAGAGCTGCATTGCAAAATATTCTAAGTGCAAACAGCTAGAAATGTCTTCACTTTTGTAAAGAAAAAAAAAAATGGCTCACTGTGCCTTCCCATCTCTATCAGAATTAATGGCAATTTTCATTGACCTGTGATTGGTGGTTTTGTATGGAATATTTGGAGCCTAAGCACAGCTCTCTCACTTGGTAGTGTTATGACTTTCAATAAGATTGTTTCCTTTTTACATTAATATGTTATTGATGCATTATGATTACACAGAATAGTTGGGTTCATGGTGATTCACACATGCACACAGCATAATTAGGTCTGTTTCATTGCTGCACACACCTACCTTCCTCTCCTCCCTTCCCTGATTCATTTCCAAGTCTCTACTGTCTCTTCTACTTCCTTTTTTTTCTAACTTATGCATGTGAGATAAATATATGACCATTGACATTCTGAGTCTTACTTATCTTACTTAACAAAATGTTCTCCATTTTCGTTCATTTTCCTGCAAGTGTCATAATTTCATTCTTCTTTATGGCTGAATAAACCTGCCTGGTGTATATATACTACCTTTTTTATCCATTCATCGGTTGACAGTCTGCTTCCTTTAACTTGGTTATTATGAATCTCATTGGTATAAACATGAGTGTGCATGTATTGCTATATAATGACTTGAATTCTTTTGAATAAATACCAAGGTGTAATTGAGCAGGGTCATGTGGCAGCTCCATTACTAGTCTTTTGAAGGATTTCCATTCTTATCTTTATAGTGGTTGTATTAGTTTTTAATTCCATCAACAGTGGATAGGTGCTCCTTTCTCCCACGCCCTCACAAAAATTTTATTATTCTTCTTCACCTTGACATTCTAACTGGAGTGAGATGAAAGTTTATTGTAGTTTTGATTTGCATTTTCCTGATTGCTAAGGATATTGAATATTGCTTCATATGTTTTTGGCCATCTGTATTTCTTCTTGTGGTAAATTTCTGTTTAGTTCACTTACCCATTTAGAAAATGGAATATTCCGGGGTTTTGGTGATAAAGTTTTTTTTTTTTTTTTTTTTTTTTTAATTCTTTTAAATTCTTTCAAAATGGTAGCTGGCAAAGATTTTTCTTCCATTCTTTTGCATCTTTCTTCTCATACTTATTTCCATTGCTATGCAAAATTCTTTTAATTTGATTCCTTTATATTTGTTAATTCTTTGTTTTATTTCCTGATTGTTAGGAGTTTTTCTGATGAAATCAATGCCTGCAACTGTAGGTGGAGAAGTTGATGATATGTCTTATTCTAGCAGATATAAAGTTTCAGGTCTGATCCTTGATCTTTGACCACTTTGTGTTGATTTTTATATAAAGATGAAGTACAGGGGCTGGGGTTGTGGCTCAGTGGCAGAGCGCTCGCCTCACACGTTCGCGGCCCGGGTTCGATCCTCAGCACCACGTAAACATAAATGCATTGCATTGTGTACAACTAAAGTAAATAAATAAATATTAAAAAAAAAGATGAAGTACAAGGATCTGCTTCATCATTTTTTTTTGTGTAATCTCTCTGGGTAACATTTTTCCACAGCCCCAGCAGAGGGACTAGACAGGAAGAACAGATTGTAAACAGTACACACAGAACCTCATGTGCCACCAAGAACAACAGCAGATCATTACATAGCATGCATTCCAGGAGCACTAGGGATAACTGTAGCCACTGGAGCATTGATTCAGGAGTCACCCAGAGTTTTCCATTTACATAACATGAACTTGGTTATCACAGGAAACAAGTGTTCTGCAGCACAGACCTGGACTCCAGGGTCACCCAGAGATCACTGTAGTCCAGTGGATCCTGGACTCTGTTGTCACTCAGACATAAGTCCAGTACTGAACATGGACTCTGGTGACAACTGTGTAAACCAGAAGAGAGAATGAACTTGGGTGACAACTAGAGACAAATATAAGGCAGAGGGTGCTTCAAAGGATCTGTATGTAATTGTCACCACACACCTGACACGTGGACTCATTCCAATAAAGTTAACTATTGTACCAAAAGAACTGAATGGGCATATCTCAGAAGAACAAATACAAATGACCAACAAATATATGAAAAAATGTTCAACATCTCTAGCAATTAGAGAAATGCAAATCAAAACTACATCAAGATTTCATCTCACTCCATTCAGAATGACAATCATCAAGAACACAAATAATAAATGCTGTGAAGGATGTTGGGGAAAGGGTACATTCATACATTGTGGGTGGAACTGCAAATTAGTACAATCACTCAGGAAAGTAGTATAGAGATTCCTCCAAAGACTAGGCATGGAACTGCCATGTGACCCAGCTATCCCAGTAAGGCATTTATCCATCTCTAAAGTCAGAATACTATAGTGATACAGCCACATCCATGTATATAACAGCATATCTCACAAGAGCCAAGTTTTGGAACTAGTCCAGGTACCCATCAACAGGTGAATGGATTAAAAAGATACTATACTTGTGCATGATGAATAAGTAAATAAATAATTAAAAAATTAAAAAAAAAATAAAATGGCATAGTAACTCAAAAAAAAAAAAAAAAAAAAAAAAAACATGGCATAAATACACAGTGGATTATTACTAAGAGATGACAAAGAAAGAAATTATGGCATTTGTTGTTTAATGGATGGAATTGGAGAACATCATGCTCAGTGAAACAAGCCAGACTCAGAAAGCAAAGAGTTAAATGTTTTCACTCAATGGGAACCAAGAGCAAAGTAAGGATGAATAGTTTGGGGAGGCTCTCATATCATAAACAAAGGGAAGATCAGTGGAATAAAAGAAGAAGACTGAGGGGCTAGGGTGGGATGGGAAAGGTAAGGAAATTGAAAAAATTATGCTGTGTGCATTTATAAATATACCAGAGTAAACCCCACCTAAATGCATATATGTGTGTGTGTATACATATATATGTGTTTGTGTGTGTGTGTGTATAATTAATAAATAAAAAATAGATAATGGTAGGAAGAAGAGGGAAAAATGAGGGAGGGAATGCGGAGTCACTGGGGACTCAAGAGAGGCGAATTACATTCCATGCATGTAGGATTATATAAAAATGAACCCAACTATTATGCATAACCATAGTGCACTAATAAAATCATAAGAAAGTTAATACTTACTTTTACACTTGAAGGAGCCCTAATTAGGAAGGGCTGTTGTAGCTAGCTGGAAGCCATGGGTTCCACCTGATATGTATGTGACGCACCTGTAGGCACCCGCAAACCTGAAGGTATATAACCGGGTGAAAGCGGTCCGAGTTAGGAGAACGGAGAATTCAGTCAGCCGGGCAGTCACTCGGTCGGTCAGAAGAATCAGAGCGGCCAGAACGTAGGCAGAGCGGTTACAGAAAAGAAACCAGATAGAAGAAGTAATGACTGGTCAGAGTTAGGCCGAGACTCCTGAGGAAGACAGAAGACAGAAGACAGAAGAAGGAAGAAAGAAGAGAGAAGAAAGAAGCTCTAATCTTTCTCTAAGCTAAGCTCTATCTTTCTAACTCTAACTCTATCTTTCTAACTCTAACTCTAAGACTCTAACTCTAAGCTAAGAAGACAAGAAGAAAAGCTCGCTTTAATCTTTCTCTTTAAAAATCTTTCTTTCCCTCTCTCTAAGCTCTAAGAAAGTAGAAGTAAAAGTAGTAAAAGCTTAACTCTGCCCCCGAGAGTTTTTATCCCGGTTTACGGTACCAGGCAGCTTACATACACTTACTCTGTCAAGTGGGTGGAGTTCATAACTTCCTCATTCAATTCATAAGATTGGTGGAATGATATAACAAACAACAAGTATTAAGTGTTCAGAATGCTATAGAGATGTATTATCTCCTCGTAATTATTATTCACAGGGTCACTGTGATTACCATAAATCTGTAAAATTATCTGGCAATAATAAAAATGAAACTAATTCATGAGAGATTTTCCCCTTGTATAAAGGTAGCTCTTTTAGCTTGCTGTGCACAGTGTCTGTCTGTCCAGAGTGCATGTATCCCCTGCAACATTTCCTCCTTCAATTCCACCTTTCTTTCAGCCAGAATAATAGTCATTCCCCAATTGGTGGTCATTCTCCCCAGGATGCACACCACAGTCTGTGGCCACATCATATTTTCATTCAGTATCAAGAGCTCCTAGTTTCCTACACAATTGCTCAGTCTTTTAAAACAACCAAAAGTTAACAGAAAATGTGGAATGTATTTTTGCTCCTGGTTATCAAATGTTCTACGTGAAACACTGTTATCTTCATTTGGGGTTTACATTGATTATCAGATGGTTTTTCATTTTAACTGACAGAAGCCCATGAGGAAGTGATTTTAAAAAGTAGATGTCCCCAAAAGCCAAATGCCAAATGTTTTCTCTGATATAGGGAGGCCAATTCACAGTCAAGTTGGGATGGGGAACATAGGAGGATTAGAGGAACACTAGAATGGCCAATGGGGAGGGAGGGGGAGGGAGGGGGAAAAAGGGTGAAGGAAAAAAAAGATGGTAGAATGAGATGGATATCATTACCCTATATGCATGTATGAAGTCACGAATGGTGTGAATATACTTTGCATACAACCAGAGATTTGTAAAAAAGTGCTCTATATGTGTAATATGAAATGTAATGCATTCTGCTGTCATTTATAACATCTTAGAATAAAAAAATAATTAAAAAAGTAGATGTTTCTTTAAGCATTCCTGAAATCAGTAAGTTGCTATTTATGGGCTCCCTGGAGTGGGCATGTTGCTTGAGCATGTGAAGCTAGTGGCTCCCGAGTCCACTGGGAACTGAGAGTGCTCGACCATGGATGAAACAGAGATTTGATGGATCATTGATGTGGTAGATATGAAAATTCTCTCATCTCAGTCCCTAAATCCTGAAAGAATGAAACCCATTCCCATATGTTAGTCAGAAGGTAAGGGAAAACTGGACCCTAGAGTCCAGTTACAGCCCACCTCCATATCTGCTGACTCTAAAGCAGGTTCTTGCCCTTTAGTCTCAAAGAATTCTCAATCTATGGTTTCTCAACATCCTTCCAGATTATTATTTTTAAACTGTATCTATAAGTTTCATGTAAAACTTCTTTTGTGAAAACTCTTCAAAATGCAAATAAATGGAAAAGAATGGCTTTCTTCATGACCCAAGGATTTACCAGTGGGGTTATTTTGCAGCTCTTGCTATGGGGTTCTGCCTGGGAAATCATCCTCAGTTCATGGTCATTCCCTGAATGATGCCAAAATTGCTCAATACAAAGAAACTTTGGATCACTATCACAATTTTTTTTTTACCAACCTGTTAATTGGACCACAAGAGAAAGTTAATGATTCTTTTGACTTTACTTTAAAGTCTAATCTTTGAGTGTCTCCCACAATGTTCAATGGTGGCTACAACCGGAACTCCAGCACCTCACACAGAGAGCTCATCATCATGACAGAAGACTATTTGTGGTTTGAAGGGTTACCTTTCCCTCTTTGGGGTTACAGCTATGAAGTTATAAAAGAAGCATGTACAAAGTTTGTGATAAAGGATGAAGATACAGTAATGGTGTCTTACCCAAAGTCAGGTAAGAAAACAGAACAGGACCAACCACGAGAAAGGCAAGGGCTGCATTCCTTGCTTACTCAGAAGATGGATGGAATGGGGTCTACATGCCAGTGAACCCTGCTTTGAGGAGGAAGAGGCCATGCCCCAGGCCACTTCCATTCATACTAGTGCAGAGAGACATAAGTGCTCAGCAGGAATCATTTAAGGTATTGGAGGAAGAAGATAGAGCAGTGAATCCTAAGCAGATTCAGGCATTTGTGTGGTTGCATGGGAGAAGGGGGCCAAAGGGGTTCACTGGAGAAAATGTAATAGCAAAATATCAGCTTAACAGAGATGAAAAGACTGAATGGGAGGTTATGTGGTAAAAGGGATAGTTTAGAGTGGGAGAGTCAGCATGGACAATGGCTGGGAATCAGAAACAGGCCTTGAAAATTTAAGGGATTGAAAGGACATGCATCATGCATCTATGGGAGTGGTACTGGGGACAGAAGAATTGAAAACTGGGCAAGGATTGAGGTCAATGTCATTGGAAGGGGTACAGGGCTGGAGAGTCAAGAGAAATGGGAACAAATTAAAAGGATCTCAGCAAAAAGCCAAGAGGTGGAAGCAACCAAAAATCTATTGACAGGTGAATATATAAACAAAATGTGGCATGATGATAAAATGGAATATGATTCAGCCTTAGAAGAAAAGAAATTCTGACACCTTGTACAACGTAGATCAATATCGAGGGCATCATACTAAATGCAATAAATTGAACACAAAAGGACAATTACTATATGCTTCCACCAGTGCAAAATACATAGTGTAGTTAAATTCATGGAAAGAGAAAACCCCATTTTGGGTTCCAGGGGCTGAAAGGTGGAATAAGTAGGACTTGTTCTTAATAAGCAGAGTTTCAGATTTTCAAGATGAAAAGGTTCTGGACATTGGCAGGGCACCATTAGGAATGTGCTTAGCACTCAAATGAGTATGATAGTAAAGTTTATTTATGTATTTTATCATAATTTTTATGTCACAACTCAGATTGAAATGAGTGACCATCATTTTTCTTCCCCAACTAGGAACCCACTGGTTGGTTGAAATTATCTGCCTGATACACTCCAAAGGAGATCCCAAGTGGATTCAATCTGTACCTATCTGGGAACGCTCACCCTGGTTAGAAACAGATTTCGGTTACAAAATGTTAAATGAGAGTGAGGGCCCACAACTCCTGACCTCTCATCTCCCCATTCACCTCTTTCCCAAGTCTTTATTCACTTCCAAGGCCAAGGTCAGTGCACAATGTTGGATCAATGCTTTTTGCCCTTCCATGTGCCTAGATAACCCCTGCAGATCTCACTGGGGTGTCTGCTCATTGGTTATGTTGTGAGAGACCTGAGATTCTCAGACATTAGGTGAGGTTGATGTGGCCACAACCCAGACCACACTTTTATACAAGGATGTAAATGATTCTACAGATTAGCCTATTATGAATTAAGGGGTAAAGTGACTGGCTAATGCCAGAATCTTAGGAAACTTCATCTCATGTGCAACCATAATTTATAACTGCATCTACACTAGAGTATCCCAACTTTGCAGGTCTTAAGGATGTCAGCCAATATTCATTCAATAAAAGCCTCCTAACAGGTAGGTGCAAGCATCTAAGTCAGTGTTGTCCATGTGGGTAGCAGAGCACACATACATTGATAAATGCATAAATCCAGGGGACTTCTAAAGGAGTTGTGACTAACAATTCTAATCATGGCAGCTGATTGCATGTCACTGTGCTTTGTGATCAGCAGTCACTCCAGTCTCCCCAAGGCTAACAGACGATCAGCACAGATCATGGATATCCAAGATCTAACATGCCACAGGCTAAATTAAGAAACATACTTTCTTAAAATGTTCGTTGACTTCTGAATTTTTTAATGTTTTTCTTTAAACAACATCAAGAAATCTAGAATAATAATCCCCTGTCTTAGAAATGTCATAAAGTACCTTACAGTGAGGCTGCGCCAATAGACCCATTTCTATGTCTCCTGTTGTGTTTCATTAACTTCTGCATGATTAAAGTGAGGTATAAGAAGACATAAGACCTCCAATTATAACACCAAGAGTGTTTGAACAAATACGAAACCAATTTCTGGTGTTCAAGTCCTATTCAATGTGTGTGTGCATGTGTGTGTGTTCACTAATCTTGAACACCAGCCTCTTAATATGCACATACACACACAGTTGGGAACTATCACCTAGATCAGATGTATAACCTTTCTACCATCCAGAAAGTCCCCACAGGCCCCATCTACCAATTGATGCCCACCACCGGAGGGAAACACTCCCTGGACTATAGGTACAGAGTACTTTTGCTTATTCTTGAATTTTGTACAAATGCATTCATGCTGTATGAATGTCATATCTGGGAGATTCCTCAATGGTCTTGAGAGTGAGAATGACTGTAGGTTGCCATGAATCTGAATGTACCATAATTTATTAATCCACTCTCCTGTTAGTGAGCATTACTCACAAACCTCACCACTTACCATCTAAACCTTTCCAGCAGCTTACCACGTTGAGTAGACTAATATCCCAGAAAAAAGAGACAAGTTCTTCCTCTTCTATTCCCAGCATATGAACACATAATAGGAACTTTAAAATGTATATTTGATGAATGAATGCTATAACTAATTTATTAAAGGAACCCATTCATGTTTAATAGAGATTAAGTAAGAACTGTCCGCGTCAAGATCACGATGAAGGTGGGAAATGACTGACTGAGACTGATTTTCCATTCTCTCCTGTTTCCTCAATTTAAGGTGATATATATCATGAGAAATCCCAAAGATATTCTTGTGTCAGGATATCATTTTTTTACTATGACAGACATTTGTAAGAAACCAGAGTCACTGGAACAATATTTTCAATGGTTCATCCAAGGCAATGGTGAGTGTTCAGTAACATACAGATCTGCTTCCTGAAATTTACTGGTCTTTCCTCTAATTTTGTGGTATCACTTTTGTATCCTTTTTCTGTATATATTCCACATCTGAGAGAAAACAGACAACTCTTGACTTTATGAGTCTGCTTGTTTTAATTAGCATGCTGTTCTCCAGTTCCATTCATTTTCCTGAAAATGACATAATAGAGTTCTTTATGACTAAGTAAAACGCCATTGTATATATGTACTGCATTTTCTTTATCCATTCATCAGTTTAGGGACACCTAGGCTGGTTCTATAACTTAAATTTTGTAAATTGAACTGGCATCAACATGGATGTACATCTATTGCTATAGTATGCTGACTTTAATTCTTTTGGAGAGATACCAAGGAGCTCTATGACTGGGTTATATGGTGGTTCCATTCCTAGTCTTTTGAGGAGACTTCATACTGATTTCCATGGTGGTTGTATTGATTTCCAATCCTAATTCTGTGTAGGTGATCCTTTTCACTAACATCCCTTCCAGCATTTTTTATTGCTTGTTTTCTTGATGATTGCCATTCTAACTGGAGTGAGATGCAATCTCAGTGTAGCTTGGATTTGCTTTTCTCAAGTTGATAAAAATGTTGAACATTTTTTCATAAAATTGTTGGCCATTGTATTTCTCCTTTAGAGAAATGATTGTTCATTGACCCATCTATGGATTGGGTTATTTGGTTATTGGTGTTAAGATTTTTGAGTTCTTTATATATTCTAGATATTAACCCTCTGTCAGAAGAGTAGCTGGCAAAGATTTTCTCTCATTTTGTAAGCCCTCTCTTATATGTCTCGTTTCCTTTGCTGTGCAGAAGCTTTTAAACTTGAAGCCATTCCACCCATCAATTCTTGGTTTTGTTCCCTGAACAATAGGAGTCTTATGGAGAAAGTCATGCCTGAACCTATATGTTGGAGTGTAGGCACTAGTTGTTACAGTGTTTATGGTCTAATTCCTAAGTTATTGGTCCACTTTGAGTTGATTTTTGTGCAGAATTTGGCTTCATTCTTCTACATGTAGATATTCAGTTTTCCAAGCACCTTTTATTAAACATGCTGTGTTTTCTCCAACATTTCCTTTTGGTGTCTTTCTTAAGGATTAGATGACTCTATCTATGTGGGTTTTTCTCTGTGGCTTCTATTCTAATCAATTGATCTATGTGTCTGCTTTGATATTAGTACAAGTTTTTGTTACTATACCTCTTTAGTATGATTTGACACTGGGAAATGTGATAATTTCTGCATTATTTTTTCTAAGATTTTAGTTGCAGATGGACACAATATCTTTATTTTATTTATTTATTTTATGTGATGCTTTGCATATGAGACAAGAACTCTACCACTGAGCTATAACCCCAGCCCAGCATTATTCTTTTGTGTGTGTGTGTGTGTGTGTGTGTGTGTGTATGTGTTTGTGTGTGTGCGTGTGTTGGGGATTAGACCCAGGGCCTTGAATATGCTAGTCAAGTGCTCTGTCACTGAGCCACATCCCCAGCCCTTCATCACTGTTCATATTGCTCAGAATGGCTTTAGATTTTGGTATTAAATTTGGGGACTGTTTCTTCTATTTCTGTGAAGAATGTCTTTGGTATTTGATGGGGATTGCATTGATTCTGTAGATTTCATTTTTTTATTTTATAACTTTTATAACTGTGATTTTATAACTATTTCAACTCTCTTTGCAGAGACTTACAAATGATTTGTCCCCAACATTTTAATGCTTATCAGTTAACCAAAACTTTAAGTATCTTCCTCAAACAATAGCCAAGTCACCTGACCTGGAAATTCTAAATATTGGTCATAAATAAATCTCTATCACTGTAGCTGATTTCTCACTTCAGGGATAAAAGTCACAAAGAATCTTTCCCTGTAACTGAAGACTAAATATCATGTATTCTGGACTCTACACATTTAAGAATTTCTGCAATTTGGAAAAATTGTGAGCAGGGCTGGCCCTTGTATTCTCCATACTAAGTATTTTAATTCTACCTGCAATAAACATTGCGTTTGAAGTCTCACGTGTTTTTGATACAGGCCTATATTGTTTCATTATGTTCCCACTTGGTTATCAACATGCTAGTTTTTTTTTAAATTTGTTTTAATTAGTTATACATGACAGTATAATGTATATTATGCTAACATACATAAGCCAATACCACAAAATCCAAAAGCTTAATGTTTTTTCTAATATGCATATGGTAATTCACAATGGTGGAGGGGGAGCACTAGACAAGAATAGAGTTACCTTAGATTAGGTAGAGGGAAATGAAGGGAGGGCAGGGGAGGTGACATGGGGACAGGAAGGATAGTAGAATAAAGCAGACATTATTACTTTATATGTGACTGCATGACCAATGTGATTTTATAACATGTACACTCAGAAAAACGAGAAATTCTATTCATCTATGTATGATTCTGTAGATTTCTTTTGGTAATGTGGCATTTTCAGTTCTGAGTATTCAAGAATATGGGAGGGCTTTTCACCTTCAGTGTCTTCTTCAATTTCTTTCTTCAGTGTTTTGTAACTTTCATTGTAAGAGGTCTTTCTCCATTTGGGGAGATTATACCTAGGGTTTTTTGTTATTTGTTTGTTTGTTTGTTTGTTTGTTTTGGTACCAGGTATTGAACTCAGGGGTGCTTAACCACGGAGACATAGCCCCAGACTTTTTATATTTTTTTGTAGAGACAGGGTCTCACTGGGTTGCTTAGGATCTTGCTAAGTTGCTGAGGCTGCCTTTGAACTCAAGATCCTCCTGCTTCATCCTCCCAATCTGCTCACATTACAGGCATGTACCACAACACCCAGCTACATAGGTATTTTTTAAGACCATTGTGAATAGAATTGCATATCATCTGATTTGCTCCTCAGCAGATTCATTAATGTTATCAAGAAAAGTTATTGATTTTTGTGTGCTGAACTTGGTTATCAGTTCTAGAAACGTTTTGAGAGAGCTTTTTGGGAATTCAAACAGCATCATATCATTTGCAAACAATGATAATTTGACTTCTTTCTTTCCTACTTGTGATTTTTTTATTCCCTTCTCTTATCTGACTTTTTCTGGCTAGATTTTCAAGAACTCTATTGAATGGGAATGGTGAGAGTGGACATTGTTTCCTTTTTCCTAATTTTAGGACAAATGCTTTCAGATTTTCTCTGCTTAGCATGATGCTGGCTTTAGGCTTTTCACATACAGCATTTATGATGCTCAACCAAGTTCCTCTGTCAAGGAAAATTCTATTGATATGGTGAAATACATTTATGAATGTGCACGTGTTGACCCATCCTTACATCCCTGGAATGAAATCAACATGTTATGTGTATAACCTCAAATTTCTAACACACAATATCCTGTGTATATTCTTAATGTTGAATAGGATCTGCTGATATTTTAACAAGGTTTTCTGCATCTGTGTTCATCAGGAATATTGGTCTGTTGTTTTCTTACTTGATGTGTGTTTGTCTGGGTTGGGTATCAGTATGATACTCGTTTCATAGAATGAATTCAGGAATGATCCCCCTTTCTACTTCAGTACCTACTTTGAGGAGCATTTATCAATTATACATGTATCAAGATGTCAGGATGTGAAAGTGACAGAGATGGCCCAGCCCCTATTATGGTAGTATGTAACCCACAAACCTGTGCCTGCCTCACAGTGGTCTATGGATCATGGTTCGAGCACATTCGTGGCTGGATGTCCATGAGAGACAGGGAGAATGTCCTGCTGCTGAGTTATGAAGAGCTGCGGAAGGTGAGCCCCCTCCCATAATCAGCACCCACCAACTCCTCACCACCCCTGCTTCCTCTGATGTCCCTGGTCCTCAGTGTCTCCACTCCATATTCCCTCATAGCATAGCCTCTCAGAGGTCACTAAGAGGAGATGAGCCCTTGGTCTCCACTGCCTTACTTCTGTGTGACCCTCCCCAAGCTCCAAGCTCTTTCTTCATGTCTTCAAATTTATTTCATCTGGCAATATCTAAAGGGCCCTTCCACACACCAAGGCAGAGGGCCATGGCTTATGCTAGCACCTGTGGCTGTTCAAGGTTTCTGTGTGTAGGACCCATGATGATGACAGAAACCTAGTCATAAGAAGGGACCGGTCAGAAAGCACTGATCCCAGAGTTGTGTCCTCCTTTCTGTCTTCTCCCCTTGACTGATGCAGTGACATGAAGGTGAGATATCACTTTGGGTAACTATTCTGAGAGGAGAGGGTCTGGAGTAACAGGAAAGGCCTGCAGAGGATGATCAGCACTGGTGGAGTAGGTCCAGGGTTCCACTGAGTAACAGGAATGGCTTCTAATGATCTTTAATACAGTGTGGTGACTATGGAGAACAATAATTATGCATTTCAAAAAAGTTATAATTATAAATGTATAATTATTTGCTCTGTGCAAATACACTTCAAAATGCCTCCTCTCCTCTAGCAAATGGAGAGGATTTTGAATGTTTCCAACTAAATAAATGATTTATGCCCGAGTTTGTAGATATGCTACTTACACTGATTGGATCATCACAGATTGATGAGGGACTTATTCTAACTTTATATTTCGTTGGTGCAGAAAAATGCCACACTGATCTGTGTAAATATGCACAGTTCTCTGTATGTGTTTAATAGGTCCATAAGTAATTGAAAACTTTAAAACTTTTAGAAGAATTCTTTAAAATTGGAAACAATATAAGGAAAAGCAGAAGGGTGAACAGACATTTAGAAAACACTTGGCCTGTGAGTGTGTCTTCAGGAACATAGAAGATGCCACAGGCACAGGCATCTGCTTCCCCTGGAGAAAGGACTCTGGTCACCTTCCTCAGCTGCTTCCTCTTCTTCTGTGTTCTCAGCATGAAGTCAGTTCTCACCGAGAAGCCTGATGCCACCTTCAGCCACCACAGCAGCAAGCTCCCACACTTCCCTGGAATTCTCTCAAATCACATAACACTTTGGGAAAAGCTAATTATAAGGCACTATAATCCTAAGAGGAAAGTCTAGGATTTCAAGCAAATCCTTTCTTCTTATAAAAATCTATTTCTTGGTGTGATCTTCCAGGAATAGACATCAATAATCATTGGGATCTTGTTTAGGAAGATATTATAAAGCCGTATGTGTTATTCAAGTGTCAGTCATGGGACACTATCATTTTGTGTAAGGATTAGTCTTTGGGGGTTTGTCTCCCTGCCTTATCTTCCATTCTTAAGAGTCTCTTTACAAATTCTGATGCCTGCCTTTGGAGTGTCCTAAACTCAACCACAATGGGAATCCCATGTTGTTCTTCACATCACACACATACTTCATACCCCTCTGCTTGGTCTCTTTCTCTTTCTCCATTCTTTTCTCATTTTGATATGTCATTCCTCTCCTCTTTCTCTCCCACATCTCTCCTAACATTTTCGTTTTAATTTCTCATGTCTACTGTCTTTCCCATTCATAACATCACTCTTTATTGTTCATGTTTTAGGACCCAAGAAGCACTATAGAGAAAATATGTCAATTCCTGGGAAAGAAGTTAAATCCAAAAGAACGTGATTCAGTCCTCAAGAATAGCTCCTTTCAAGTCATGAAACAAAACAAGTTGTCCAATCTTGAAATTTTGCCTGAAAAATTCTCAGATAAGCAGCTCAAAATTACAAGAAAAGGTAACTGCTTGGTTTGCAGAATGTATGAGAACACTTGGAGAGCATTCTGTTTTTAACACCCAACAATAAGAGTGATGGTGTTGAAAGGTATCAACTTGAATCATTCATAACCAAGAAAACTTCTCGTGTTCCCTTATGGAAAAAAATGTTTTCATGGTACTGGTATGGGCTTCAGGTGCCTGGAGAAAGTTGATTCAGTCTTGGAGAGCAAGGTGTGTTTTGGAGATGGTCATGTCTGGGCTACTCCACTGGTGTCTTACCATACAGTACTGCCCTAAAGAAAGAGATACATGAAGAAAGACCAAATTGGAGAAAGCAGGAAATGGGTCATTTGCTATGAGAAATTGTAAGTGCTTCTTCCTGTGAGGAAAGATGAATCATGTCTACAATCTTGGATCCAGGTATATTGAAAATGTCTGCTGCAAGTAGTGGCAGAACCTGTCTTACCAAAATTTCTCTTATTCACATGTTTCTGCAATGGTAAACCATGGAATAAATATACTAAATGCTTCAAAAGATATTCAAAAGTTCATGACTCCTGCCACCCAGTGCTCCTGGAGCACAGAGCAAGAAAACAGAGGACTGGGCTGGGGATAGGGCTCAGTGGGAGAGTACATGCTTAGCAGAATAAATCAATGAAGATTGTTCAGATAATGAAGATATCAACAAAATGGGAGCAAGAATGAGTGATTATATGATAACAATTACATATTAGAAATTCTGCTACTTTACATTTATATGAGTGTATTTTTATATGCATATAAAAGTATAAATATTGTTATATATTTAATATATAATTTAATTAATCAGAGTGGTATACTATGTGAAAATTAATTTATTATATGTAATACTGGAACCACATAAGTAAAGGGTATATATGAATTGTGTCCCTATCCTTAGCTTCCTTTTCCCCCACAATTTTCTCATAGGGGTAAGTGAGTAAGTAAGACTTAGTTATATTCCAGATGTTCTGATTTTATAGCCAGTATCGCTGCTTATGGATTCTGGGAAGGATGGTTTGGGAGAGAAGGGAATTCAGGACACACTTTCCAGGCAGGTAGTAGTGTAAACGTGTATGGTGGCCAGGCAGGAGAAGGGCCCACCAATGACCCAATGCTCATTCTGCTGTCTCTACAGAGCAAGGAGGAGACCTCAGTCTTATGACCTATCACTAGATCTGATCTGTGTCTACTTCATGTTTTCCAGGCATCTCTGGGGACTGGAAGAATCACTTCACAGTGGCCCAGGCTGAAGCTTTTGATAAAGTATTCCAAGAGAAGATGAGAGGTTTTCCCAAAGAGCTGTTCTCATGGGAATAATGTCCAAAAAAAATTCTGGATACAGTTATTGTATTTCTGCACTGGGATGTGTACAGGACTGGGAGTTTTAGCATAAAATCATTTATATAGAAAGGGGAAGTGAATGAGGGTAACATAAAGAACCAATGAAATATAAATTAACAAATGAGCAAAAGGAAGTCTAGTTGAGTAGAGAAAGGAGAATGGGTGAGGAGAGGGGTATTAGCAGGGAAAGGTGGATTATGAACTAACGGTGATTTCCATGCATTGATGAGATTTTCTGGATGAACTCAACCACTATGTATAATTATGAAGCTCTGAGAAAAAAATAAAAAACATATTTCTTCATTTTGGAACCTTTAATTATACATTTTGCACCTCTGATCACTTGCTTGTTAAAAATTACTGGGATTTCCCTATTTACTTCATCACATCCTAGCTTTAAAAAATCCTTGTAATATTTCAAGTCAGGTATAATGGTGCACACCTGTAATTCCAGTGGCTGGGGAGGTTGAGAAAGGAGAATTGAGAATTCAAAGCCAGCTTCAGCAAGGGCAAAACTCTAAAAATATTCAGTGGGACCCTATCTCTAAATAAAATACAAAATAGAGATGGGGATGTGGCTCAGTCATTGATAGCCCCTGAGTCAATCCCTAGTTCAAAAAAAAAAAAAAAAAGAAAAAGAAAAAAGAAAACTAATATTTTAAATACACAGAAGCCTACAAACATAATAAGAATATCACTCACAATTGTGTGTAATGTTTAAATCAAGAAATAAAATGGACAAGCCATAAATGTTCCTTTTCTATTACAGGTACTCCAGAATTTATGATGATGATGTTCTGGAGGAGTATAACTTCCAACTGAGTGTTATTTTCATTTCCAGTCCTGTTTAAAGTATAAATAACAAGTGGCATGTATGGAATGTTTAAACCTTACATCAGTGGTGGATGGTATGATATATTCATAGACTCTCATTTCTACTCAGCATTTAACATATGGTCTTATCTGAGCTGACATGTATAGAGTAGCTCAGAATTGAATTAAGACTTGGGACACAGTTGAGTTGCCTGTTCTCCTGTAAATGACTCTGGGTTTCCCCCTCACCAATTCGTCCATATTTAAATCACTATTTGGCAAGAATGACAAAAACAAAGGTGCAAGTTTTCCTAGGATATACTCTACTGAACTTGACTGTTCTCTCATTGGCCTCTTGTAGGTGTTACTAAATGTTTCTCCAATAATCTTTTAATGAAGGTAAGATCTAAACAAACTCCTCTACTTCTGCCTGCTTTTAGTTGACTTTGAAATTCACTAATTTTGGAGGTCAAGGAGCTATGCTATATAGTATTATTTTTTTTTTCTACCTTGCTGTAGAAAACACCTCTTATATGAGGATGTGATGATAATAGTTGCTTAGGATTCTTTAAAGGGTTTTGAAGACCATTTTGGTAAAACCCGTGGCTGTGCCCTTGGTCCTCCAGATGTGCAATGGGTAATTTAAAAACAGAACTGAGAAGCTTGTCCTCTCAGCCTTCTTGTTGTATCTCTTTTCTTTGAAACCCTAAAACTTTGGATCATAGTATCTGTAGATTTATTTTGATAATATGGCCATTTGATGACATTATGACAAATTCTGCCTGTCCATGAATTTTGGATCCTTTTCTTTTCTGAACTGTGAAGACTAAGGAAAATCAAGGGCAGCAGCATCCATCATGCCATGATCAGACAGAAGTGATCCATCCCAGTGAAGATTCCATCTTAGCACATAATACTACTTTTAAACCTATTCCTACCATCCTTGCAGTTGGCTACATACCAACTTTACTTCTGAAAAATATTTTTTTGCAGACGGTCAAGTGCTCTTGTACATAAGAATTATTAATTTGAACAAAAAGAAATAATGGGTCCTTTCTGATGTCCACCCCAGCACACACAGAAGGGAGGATACCTGGCTCCTGCTCACAGTGTCCTGGGCCTGCTCTCAATGTACAGCATGGGCAAATCTCTAGAATCATTATTTACATATTTGTCACAACCTCATAGAAAATCAGGGATATAACTGCCCTTTGTCCTTGGAAGATGTTGTGACTAAATTAAAAGCATTAAGAGTATTCACCAAAAAGAGAAAATAAAAAATCAAATAAAAAATGGACTATCTTAATAAATAACAAGAATTCCACTACCTGCCACAAATACAGACTTCTGTTCCCCCTGATGTGTGTATCCTGGATTTGACATTATGGTGTCAAATTAAGTGGAATTAACTCAAAGAAGGAAAATGTATGGTGTCCACTGGACTCTTGACTGGATTCCTCTAGAACAAATATTTTCAGCTCAGAAGTCAAAAGTACTCTGCAAAGTCGCTCAGTTAGCTAGTGAAAGGAACTGAGTAAGCTCTGTCTTTCCCTTTGTTTGCTATGCATGGAGACTGATTTGATCCAAAACAGACTCTAAGCCAATGTTTTCAAATGAATGAAGGCATACTCCCTGTGGCTCTGGAGAAGTCAGGCTTCCTAGGAACACTTCCATGGTGTGCTGAAGAATGTGAGGCACTGACCTTGGGATGTCTGTGTGGATTCTGTACTCTTTAACACCCACTTAGGCTTGACAAGTGATTTTGTCATTCTGAGCCACAGTTTCCCCAGAGGAACTGGGAGTGCAATTCATATGGGAGGATATCATGCTAAGATTTTTAGAAGCTCATTTGTGCAAGCATGGGTTCCACCTGTGGGTCTTACTGATGACTAATAGGTATTCCCTTACCTACTTAGATCCTGGAGGCATTGGGAAGACCATCAGTTCAGCAAAATGATAAGAGTGTGAGGGTTGGAAATCTTAGGTTCTCTGGGCTTCTTGCCTTTGTCAAAGTTCTCCACTTCTGTTCCATACATGGTGGGATATGGGGCAAAACTGAAATAACTAGATAGAACATGGAGGCAACACTCCTTTCTGAAGCAAAATGGTTGGGAAAAAATAGAATTGGGGTCTTCTCAAATTCATAATGTTAAACCCCTTTGGACTGTTGTAGGGAAAAGTTTGAAACATGCATGGTCTTGTGATAACCTAGATCAGGGCTCAGAAAAGGCTGTGAGGGACCTGGTCTTAAATATTTCAGGCTCACTAACCATGTGGTCTCTGATGCAAATATTCAACTTTGCCATTGTAGATCCCAGGCAGCCACCAGAATGAATGACACAAGAATGAATGACATGGCTGAGTTCTTATACAATTTTATTCATGTGTCCTGAAAAATGGTTGTCATATAACTTTCAGGGGCCACAAAATGTTAGTTAGTCACTTATTGATTATTTTTCAATTCAGGGGAGTCAAATCTTTTTTAAAATAAGAAAACCATTAGCTCATGGGCCTTACAGATACAGGCATGATATTGGGTTTGGACTCCATGCCCTTTCAGACTGGTGCCTGGCTTGGATTATCTGTCCTTGACCACAGGCTAATGATTAAATGAGGTTAATGGCATGGAAAAGATAAGAATGAAAGGGCAGAGACCATGTCCTGGGAGCATGACTTTCCTGGAGGTTCTGCGGGTGGATGCCAGACCCTGCTACAGAGCAAACGAACAGTAAAGGGTCATGAGAACTTTCTGTTTTCCCAACACATAAAAATGTTAAGCAGACTACTGTGTTCTACTAAGAGGGCAACAGAATTATGTCTAAAAGATGTAAAAAAAAAAAAACCTTAATTAAAGTATAATTTATTGGAAAAAGAAACATGCTAACATCCTGGGCTGTTGGGAACCCAGCACTCACAGACTTGCTCAACCCATGGGCACCACAAGCCTCCAGTTTGTAAACAATAGAAAACCTGTGAGCTCAATAAACCAAAGTGCACTAAAAGAAGCGACACTTGTAAACACAGAGGGTTGCAGTGGGTGCTCAATTTGCACTGGATGCCACACCGTGTACTTCACTCACAGCATCTCACAGAGACTTAGGAAGTGATCGCAGGAATCATTAAGCCATTACAGGAATGAGGGAAGTGAGGTTTAGGAGGTTTGGGCCACAGTCAAACCTGGTGTCAAAGCCCATCACCCCAGTGAGGCATCACAAGAGACCACTTCACAACAGGCAGCATCAAATGCACACCCCCCACCTCGAGGCTCTCATGAACATCTCCTCCCAACCGCTCTCCCCATGGAACTGCCAATCCTAGGGACCCAGAGACAGATGTGGAGCCTGAGCACCTGAGCCCATCAGAGCTCAGAGCTGAAGCCTCTCACCTAACACAGACTCAGGGGTGGCTGACGTCAGTGTTCCCTGCCCCCTCAAAGCTGTGCACATGGGAAAATCCTACTGCCTCTCATGTGGAAGTGTCTCTGCAGTCATCATCACAGCACTGGTGACAGAGACAAGGACTTCTGTGGGGTGCTCATTCCACTCCAGGCTCAGTCACAGCTCTCCCCTGCACACAAGGGGACTCTGGGCAGTGATGTGGCCATCCTTCTTGGTGGGTCTCCAAAGTTATTCCATAGCTCCCTGGAACACAGACACAGCTGTGCTGGTGTGTTTTGCACCTTCAGAGGGTCCCTTTTCCTCAAACTGACTTCCTGAGGTTTTAACTCCTCTGGGCTCCAGCCAGTGCTAGTTCTTCCTGGGCTGCTCTAGACCTTGGCTTCTTGGTGAGATGCCCCAAGCCTCTCTGGTTTTCACATTGGACTTTAATGGCTCTGCATCCATCCAGGTTTTACTTCCTGGAAATAGGTGTCAGTGGTGCTGGGCAGAAGCCACCCAGTCCCATTGGACTGCTATTTGCTGGGACTTCTCCAGCACTGCAGGAGCCAGTACCTTCCCGACCCCCAAGACCCATCCCAGTATGACTCCAGAGAGAATTTTAACAGAATTTTTTTTTCAAATTTATTTATTTATTATTCTAAGTTGTTAGAAATGACAGCAGAATGTATTACATTTCATATTATACTTATAGAGCACATTTTTACATATCTCTGGTTGTATACAAAGTGTATTCACACCATTTGTGACTTCATACATGCACTTAGGGTAATGATATCCATCTCATTCTACCATCTTTTTTTTCACCCTTTTGCCCCCTCCCTCCCCTCGCTTCCCATTGGCCATTCTAGTGTTCCTCTAATTCTCCTATGCTCGCCATCCCAACCCCACTGTGAATTGGCCTCCTTATATCAGAGAAAACATTCAGCATTTGGCTTTTGGGGATTGGCAAACTTCACTTAGCATTATATTCTCTAACTTTATCCATTTACCTGTGAATGCCATGATTTTGTTCTCTCTTATTGCTGAGTAATACTCCATTGTGTATATATACCACATTTTCTTTATCCATTCATCTACTGAAGGGCATCTAGGTTGGTTCCACAGTTTAGCTATTGTGAATTGTGCTGCTATAAACATTGATGTGGCTGTGTCCCTGTAGTATGCTGTTTTTAAGTCCTTTGGGTATAGACTGAAAAGTGGGATAGCTGGGTCATAAGGTGGTTCCATTCCAAGTTTTCCAAGGAATCTCCATACTGCTTTTCATATTGGCTGCACCATTTTGCAGTCCCACCAACAATGTATTAGCATGCCCTTTTCTCCACATCCTCACCAACATTTATTTTAACCTGGGATGGAGGGGCTGTCTGTTCTCCACCTGCCACCAGAGATGGGGTTCCCATTGCCATCACAGTGTCAAAGTGATTCAGCTCCAAGTAAGAAACGTCATGGGATGGATTCTCAGAAGACCATGGGTCATGTCTCCTTTCTTTCCTGGGTCCCTCTTTTCCTTTTGACTGCATCAAACCAAACAGCTTTGAAAATGCTAATCAAAATAATTAGCTGTGCAATCATAAAATTAATAGATCCAGGAATCAAGGAAGCTTCAGGGTGATGGGAAGAGAGTTGGCACTCTCCTGGTTCCTGCTGAAGCCATGTGTGTAGCAGAGCTTTCTACTGGCCCTGTGAATGGAATCCCTGCTTCATTCCATCCACTGTGTCACCAATAATGTGGTAAAACTCACATCAAGAGATATTCCAGTGGGGTTATAACTCCCCTTAACAAGACATGCTCAATTCTATGTGATATATGTATGTTTTTCTTTCTTTTTTCTTTTTCTTTTTATTTATTTATTTTTAAGATTTGAGAAGCCACATCAGGCACTGGCTAAAAAAGATAATTCATGGAGCTAAAGTGTTAATTGTACTCACCATCAACATCACCTCTGCCAGCCTGCTTTCTTATCTATAAAAAATGAATATTTTGTGGTATATGTACATAATGAAACTTTACTCTGCCATAAGGAAGAATGAAATTATGGCAGTTGCCAGTAAATGGATGGACCTGGAGGCTATCATGCTAAGTGAAATAAGCCAATCCAAAAAAAATTGAAGGATGAATGTTCTCTCTGCTATACAGATGCTAACACAAAATAAGGGAGGGAGAGGGAAGAATAGAAGCTCATTTGATTAGACAAGGGGAATGAAGGGAAGGGAGGGGAATGGAAATAAGAAAGAGAGTAGAGTGTAACAGACACAACTTTCCTTTGTTCACATATAAATACATGACCAGTGTCACTCCACATCATGTACAAACACAAAAATGGGAATTTATACTCCATGTATGTATGATATGTCAAAATACATTCTATGTCATGTATAACTAAAAAAAATTCAAAATAAAGGAAAAGTGGACATTTAATAGGAAGATGTCCATAATCAATTCATTACCATGTGCAGCATTTATGAAGATGGACATGTGCACTGAATCTGCCTCATAGAGGGTCAAGAAGACCTTTTCCATTAGATGCTAAAGCATCAGGAACATTGATTCCAAATTATGCTCCATAACAAAACACTCAAAAATTTCAGTATATTAAACTGTACTCAAAGAAGGGACTGCATAATTTATGTGTCCATGAAAATAATCAGTCTTGGTACATTCAAGTTGATCATAAAAGCAAAATACTTACACCCTTATTATGCCACTGAATTCAAAGTTGCCTCTGCTTCCCCTGTTCCCTAGACCCATGTGAGTTAGTTCTTGTGGTAGACCAGATCTGCCATCCAAGAGGAGAAAAGATGATTCAGGGAGAGAAGCAGGTGTGACATTGATCCTTGGAGGGTGAGATGGACTGTGACCTGACTCTCCCTTGTTCATGTCTCCATAGCTTTTAGATAGTTCTTGGTGTTTTCACAGAGACAGAAGTTACATATTCATCAACTGCAGCTCAAAATAGAATGCTGTCCTTTCCAGTCCTGATTATGCTGGCCAATAAAGACTTGATCACTTGTCAATGGGTGATTCGTTTTCCTAATAAGGGGTCAAGCCAAAGCCGAGTGGTGACCAATACAGGCTGTGGGATGTGGAGAACAGACTGCATTCAAGCCAAGACCCTGGTGAATTGCCATTTCTACAGTCTTTGTAAAGATAAACACTCAGAAAACATCAAGCTTCCCCCATCAAATTTAAAACTTTTTCATTTAAAATAGAATATGGTTCCTTAAATTAGAGGGATAAAATTTACCTGACAGTGCTAGCTTTGGCAGCACATAGACAAAAATTGGAACAATGCAGAGAAGAGTAGCATGGCCCCTGCCCCAGGATGATAGGCAAACTTGTAAAGTCTGCCATACTCAGCTTTAACGAAGGGTGAAATTATGTCATTTGCCAGTAAATGGTTGGAGTTGGAGAATATCATGCTAAGCAAAATAAGCCAATCCCACAAACCAAAGGCCGAATGGTTTCTCTAATATGTGGATGCTAATACACAATAAGGCGGGGAACACTAGGATAAAATAGCGATACCTTAGATTAGGTAAAAGGAAGTGAAGGGAGGGGAGGAAGGGGAGGTGGGGATGGAATAAAACAGACATTACTACTGTATGTACATATGTGACTACATGACCAATATGATTCTGCAACATGTACACTTAGAAAAATGCGAAATAATATCCCATCTGTGTATGATATACCATAGTGCATAAATGCGTTCTACTGTCATTTATAACTAATTAAAAATACAATTAACCATTTAAAATTGAACAATTCAATGATGTAAGGACAATTGTGGTATTGTACAACTATAATTTCTGTCTAGTTAGCAAACATTTTCATCAGCCAGAAGGAAAACCTATACCTCTTAAGCGGTCCCTCTCCATCATCTCCTACCTTCAGCCCTGGACAGCCACAGACCTGCCTTGCACACTCAGGTAATCTCCTCTAAAAGGAATTATCCAATATGTGTGACCTTTAGTAATTGGCTTCTGGCATGTTTAACTTCATCTAATGGTTTTGGCATCCCTCTGCATTACAGTCTGCATCAATACTTTATTGTACTTTATGACTGAGTAATATTTCACTGTGTGTGTATAGCACTTGCACTTTATGTATTTAAATTACAATTGATTGAGGTACTTTAACTGATGAATACATGAAGACAGAGATGGTGCTAATGAGGTAACACAGTGTGGAGCATGCTTACAACATGGCCCTGGGTTCAAGCCCCAGAACCACAGAGACTAATAAAAAAAACACAACCTATCTACCCTCATTCATGCCTTTTCCACCATAGGAAACCACTCTCTGGGTTCTGACAGTACTGAATTCTGTATTTTATGCGCATTGAAGACTGCCCTTGTGTCTGGCTCCTCCCACAGATTTCTGTGTGTGAGGTTCACACCTTGGCTGTGTAGATGCGGGTCCTTCATTCTCATTCATGAAGTCCCTCTTGATGTGTGAATGTGTGATGGTTGTTCATCTATGTTTCTCTTGATGGACACTTGGGTGGTCTTCATTGAGATTCTATGAGCAGCATTGCTATAAATATTTTCTTGCAAGTCTTTGGTGAATGTGCACAGTAAGGTAGGATTCACTGGGTCAGAGAGTGCAAGTATGTTCTGCTCTAATAGTTACTAACAAACCCTGAGACCATGGAACTGGAAGATGACTAAGGATATATATTCACTTGTCCCAGTGAGCATGGGCCAACCACAGAGAGTGCAAGTATGTTCTGCTCTAATAGTTACTAACAAACCCTGAGACCATGGAACTGGAAGATGACTAAGGATATATATTCACTTGTCCCAGTGAGCATGGGCCAACCAGAGTCATAATTCTCACTCTTCTCTATTAGCTGAACTGCTTTCAGGTCAAAACAGAGATTTGAGCCTTCTTATTACAGTGTGACCCACAAGGAGTTGGAAAGGACAAAGTGGGTAGTTTTTAATTCACATAGTCAATTATTTGAGCCTATTAATGTGTTCTGTGTGTGTGTGTGTGTGTGTGTGTGTGTGTGTGTATGTGTGTCTTTGCTTAAGTTAATTCTGAGTTTGGCTCATGAAATCTTATTCTGAGTCTTCTCAGAACATTCCAGATTAGAAAACCCCTGCATATTAGGAAGCAGATGTCCTTGGATGGGAGAGGCTAGAGGAAATTGTTGTCACAAAAATCCCATTTCTTATTTGCGTTCAACACCTATGCAGTGAGCACCCACTATGGAAAATGAAACATACAAAACTTCATTAAATCCACAGCCCTTCAAATTGGCATCTTGCTACCGAAAACGTGAGTGCTGTGATCTTAATACTTGTGTCCATTCCTCCACATTCATGTTGAAATCCTGAATCCTGAGGTAATGGCCTTATGAGGGGTTATGGTTAGGGTTACCTTTAGGAGATGATTAGATCATGAAAATGGTGTCTTTGTGAATGGGATTGGAGCACTGATGAAGAAAACCCACTACCTTTCCTACCACACCAGGACAATTCTTGAAGGCACTGTCAATAAGCTAAATAGCTGACTCAGTCCAGATGCCAAAACTGCCTGCATCTTGGACTCCTCAGCCTCCAGAACTGTTAGAAATAAGGCCCTGCTATTTATGAGCCACCATCTGGTATTTTGTTATAACAGCCAAGGGAGCTCAGACAAAAAACTAAAGCAAGACACAGCAACATACTGTGGCCACCCGTATTGTAGGTTACACACAGGGGTGAGATATGGATTTTTCATACTTTCCAAACTGTTATTTCAGCATCTATCCCTTCAGTATATCCCACCAAAAAAATACACACACACACACACACACACACACACACACACATTTATGAGATTCGGGAGTTCTTTTTTTTTTTTTTTTTTTACTTTTTTCTTTTGTGAGGATATTTACCTTGAGTAATGAAAACAAAAGCAACATTCTGCTTATTCTAAACAGAGGGCAGCTATTAGGCAAAGTCCATGTCTTTTGTTGTCTGAGCCACAGCTAATTCAAACAGTTCCATGGGTAAAAATATTTTTTGGTTAAAAATTGTGCTTTGTTTGTTTGAGGTGCATAGTCAGCATATTGATTAGCAAGGACCATGTTGGGTGACTCACATTTCTTATTAAAAGTATAATTGGGGGAAATTCTTTGATGAAGTTCTGCTGCTTCACACAGAAGGGACATAAATATTAAGATCATGCACAAGGGCACACAGGTAGTTGAAATCATTATTTCTGGGAATATCTGTGTGGTGTTTCTGGAAACCTTGACATTTGAGCAGTGATATGAGTGAGGGAGACCTGCCCTAGGTGTGGCTGGGCACCAGCTGGTCAGCTGAGGGCACAGAGAACCACCTGCCGAGGATGGTGGCTTCTTGCTCTCTCTTGTGGAGCTGTATGCCCTTTTTCTGCCCTGGGATGTCAGAGCTCTAGGTTCACTGGAGGATTTGCATCATCTGCTCCCCTGATTCTCTGGACTCTGGCCTTGGGCTGAGAGCTCCACCATTGACTTCCATGGTTCTGAGGCCTTTGGACTTGGGCTGAGACACTCCGTAACATCCTAGGTCTCCAGCTTACAGAAGGCCTACTGTGGAAATTCTTCAAAAATGTATGAGCAAATTCCCCTAATAAACCCTCTATAAACCCTCTCTCTCTCTCTCTCTCTCTCTCTCTCTCTCTCTCTCTCTCTCGTGTGTGTGTGTGTGTGTGTGTGTGTGTGTCTGTTCCAATATTTCTGCCTCCCTAGAAATTCTTGATGAAGAGTTCCCAAACACTTAGTATTTATGTGGTTTACATTTATCAATAGAAATTTAAACTAAGAAAAGTTGAAAGAACAAGAATACACAAGATCATGTCTTATCGGCCCCCAACTGATGATATCATCACACATCCTAAGGTACCAGCAAACATCCACCAAAGGTTCATAAAAGACCAAGAGGGAAATGGACAACTTTTATTTATTTATTTATTTTGAGAAAAAGAAAAAGCAAGTTTTTATTGTTTCACTAGCAAATGAATAACACAGGGGACTCCTGTCCCAGAGATTGTGATTCATTCCATAAGCAGGAACAGGGGGCTTTGAAAGAGGGGATTCAAAGGCTACATTTCATGTGCTCTCTGTGTAGTTTTATTTACTGGTTTATTTGGATATAGTCGTTTCTGAGATACTCTGGTATCATCCCCAAAGTTTGGATTACTTCATTCATACAGTGGGTGTGTACTCAAGGACAGATCAATCTGCCTAAAACAGGAAAGAAAGTTAATCATATTCTCCCTAAAGTGGAGGGATTAGGGAGATGCAGTGAAAGAAGAAGAGAAAGAAAACATGTCCATTTTTAAAAATAAGCTGCAGTGGCAGAGCAGCCAGGGCTATATTCGAAGCATGAAGTGGACCACTGTTACATTTCCCCACTGTCAACTTCTACATTCCATATCTATGGAAAAATGGGCAATGAGATCTCCGAGATGCTTCCTGCTGAAAGGGGGAAAACGTGGGGGAAGTAACCCAAAGTTCTTGCTGTCTATCAGGTGAGGCATGGACAATTAAGGGCATCCAGCATCAGAGCAGTCCAGAGGTCCACACACCACAGTGGCAGATAGCAGGTGACTGGACAAGGCATATATATAAAATCAGGGATCATGTCAAACAACAATAAACAAGACAGCAAAGCTTTGATTTTTTGTAATCAATTAGCACAAAAACAATCAGTATTTCAGTCATTCTATGAAAACAATGAAGACACCAACTCATAATCACATCAGTGAAAAACAGATCAAGTTTATCTATGTAGAAGGTTAGGAAGATTTGTGGTTCTATGAGATCAGGCTCAAATTGACTCAGGACAAACTTGAGACTCTAGAGGCCTTTGTGATCATTATGATTATGCATTTCCATACAAGAACCCTTCCTTTATAACCTCCAGCTTTACTTTTGGTAGGGCTGGCACAACTATACATCTAAAGTTCCATCAAAAATTGTTTTTCCTTTTAAATGTCCATGTAAGACAGTGCTTAGGCTATACTCTCCTGTCAGGGGTTTAAGACCAAGTTGGTCAAAACTGACTTTGCTCTTATCTACTCTTAAGAGTCACCTGAGGTTCCTCAGACGTCACTCTTGGTGACATGTATGAAGACTCTTGGCTCCTTTAGCTTTCCTCTACCAGTGGTGCCATTTGCCAGGATGAGTCAAGAGTCCTGCTGACCATATGTGGCTTCTCTTGTAAGCATCCAGTGACTCTGCTCTTTGCAGAATGTAAACTGGTTGGCTCCCTGTTCTCTAGGATCCTCTTAATCTCCCTGGTCAGCAGATCAGGTGACTCACCAAAGTTTCAGGGCCCAGAGAGGATCCCCATCATTCTCTGCATCCTGGCTGACCTTAGAGAACAAGAGCCAAAATGTTGGCTGCATTTTTTTGGCCCTTTTACTTTATTGACATTGGTCTCCAAGTTTTCATTTTAAACACTAAGACAGCCAGTTTCACCAGTCTTAAAGTGGGAATAAGAGATAGTGTATCATGTTGATTTCTAGTTCTAATAATGACGCCAATTAAATGAAAGAGGTAACCATAAAATTATAGATATTGAAGATATCCTGTTATGGAGTCAGTATTACTACTGAAAGTCAATATTATATACTGTCTTGTGGGTGGCCACCTATGATCTGTTAAGCATTCTCTCTCATCCATGAGCCAAGGGGGTTGTTGTTGGTCTGGCATTGCATGCTGTAGGCTGTGGAAGCAGGTGGCCTCTACCTACACTTAGCAAAGAAGTTTGCTTTCTTGCAGCTCTGGACCTGGACATGACCCACTGGTGCTAGGTCACCCTAACCCTTGCCATATTTGGAGTACAACATTCTATCAAAAATTCTTTGTTCTTTTCCCTGTAAATAAAGAGATTCCATGTGCAAGCTCTCTCTTGGTGTCCCACCTTCCAGCATGGTAGCAGGATCTTTAAGGTTGCAGAGCCACCTTACCTTGGTTTGTGAAAAATTACTTCCATGTCCATGTGATCCTTTCACTACCAGCTCACACCACTGCAGAGTGATCCCATTCCACCATGCACATGGGACATGGGCAGTAGTTGGAGCCTGGAACAGGGACCACTCATTTAGTGGATTCAAGGTACTCACAGGCTTTCTCTACATTAGTAAAAGTATGCTTATAGTTTTCAGAGTATTGTGGATTGTTTTTTGAAAATGAACGAGAGAGAAAAGTTAGTGAGATACTAAGCATAGGGAAATTCTGTGTCTTTAGAAAGGGAGATCTATTTTGCAATTCTGAAGATGATAATTAAAAAAAAAAGGGAAAAGAGGTGAAATAAGCCCAGCTCACTCAGTTTTTAGAAATGATTAGGGAAATGTGTCTGTGGTTTTGTGAGGATGAATCACTTGGTTGTATACTTGGGAGAGGCTTGGTAGAAAACTATTTGAAGATTGCATTTCAGCTGATCTGCCTAGAAGTACGATAAAAGATGTACAAAAAAATTGGACTGCAATATATATGTGCTTATATTCGGACCAAAATTTTGGCCAGGGATCATCAGAAGACTTACATGTGGGCCTCATAGATGTGGTTAAAAGCCTCGGGCCTGACAAGCAGCCTTGCCCAGCTCCCAAGATTCCTGTGTTTGCAGGTAACCTGATGCACCAAAGGCAGGAAGAAACAAAGTCAAGCCCCATTAGAAATTCATAAGCCTCAGAAAGAAATCCTCAGGGCAGAATCTAAGCATGTCCCATTTTTGGAAGGTCAAGGTCAAGAAAGAGATCTTCCAGCACAGGAGCAGAATTAGCCCTGGGGAATAGCCCAGATAAAATTCATTCAGAAGAGAGATTCAAGATGATGGGGGAGGGACTGCACTGGGGGATTCAGAGGAGGACTCAGTCAGAGGAGAAATCTGGGTTGGAAGTAGGCCTCCACAATTTGCATTTAAGTGGTTCTTCTCCAGTGATCCAGATCTGCCCTCACCCTTAGGGAAGGACCAGGATTAATGGTCCTTCCTTAGGGAAGGACCAGCATTAATGATGTCCTCTTCAACATGGACATCACTAATCCTTCTCCCCTCCAAGGTGTTCTCAGAACTGCCTTACAAGAGGAACAACATATTTCAGGATGTAAATTATTTGCAACTTTTGAACAGATAAATGAGCAAAACCAATGTGTGTGAGTTTATGCTGCTGTTCCTTTTAAAATGTTAAAGGAGTTAAAATTTCTTGCTCCATGTATGACCCAAACTCACCTTTTATTCAAAGTTTCATAGAATCCATTTGTAGTGAGCCACACGGTAGGGAATACAAATGCCTCTGAAGGGTTGGTTAAACAGCTAGCTTTTGAAAATGTCAACAAAGTCTGTCAAGAAATAATTCAGCCACATGTTAAGAAAGAAACTGTGTCCGGATTTATTTGCCTTTTTTTCAATGTACCTCTAGTCCATTTTCAGGGACTAAATATCACTGCAGCATTGAAGAAGGCTCTACATTCTCTGCCAAAGAAGATTTTACCAAAGGCAGTGTTTTAATTGCAGGAAAGTTGGGCACATGGCAAGGGATTATAGATTGCCACAAAGACAAGGAAATATACCGGGTTTTCAGCTGCACCATTGGAGGGGCAACTAAGAGGCACAGGAATGCCACACACAGTCTGTCATAAATGGCCAGCTTCCCTTCACACAACCAGGAAATTGAAGACAGGCCAGCCCCATCTCCACCCAACAGTAGGGGCATTGGAATTCACTCAGGAGGTGGAGCCAATGGCTTCATGTCATGCATCATCAAGTCTTGCCCAGCTTCCTCATGCACAGGCCCAACCCTACAATTCATCCTGGACAGTTTCAGTTCAAAGGCCAGGAGCTTGGGGCTCTAACCAGCCTTGGAATTCTTACTAACTCTTGACATGGGCCCCAAATTAATCCCTACAGGGATTTACTGGCCACTGCTGATAGAAACAATAGGTTTAATATTGGGAAGAAGCAGTCTAACTCAAAAAGGAATTCCAGTGTTACCAGGTGTTACTGATGCAAATTTTTATGAGGAAATTAAGATTACAGTTCAAACAAATTGCATAATTCTGCTTTCTCCAGAAAATATAATTGCACAATAATTTTTCTGTGTTGCTGCTCCACAGAGAGGTCTAGGAAATTGTCAGGGCAGAATTGGGGTTCCCAGACTGGGCCTATTGGGCTCAATTAATTAAGCAAGAGCACTCTCTATTGGATCTTAAAATTAACCATAAACATTTTAGAGGCATATTAGATACAGGAGTGGATAAATCAGTTATTTCCAGCAGATACTGGTTCCCAAACTGGCTTTGCCTCCTGCTCCTGCCAGCCTAGAAGGGATTGGTCAAATCTCTCAGCCTGCTCAGAGTGCCCAACACCTCCAATGGGAAGATAAGTTTGAGACTTTTTAAACATTATGTCCTCCATTCTTTGTCAGTAAATTTATGGGGATGAGATATCTTAAGTAGCTTAGTGTGCTATTAATAACTCCTAATTCCATAGTGTCACCTCAGATGTTTAATCAAGGATCTATTTCTCCTAAAGGATTAAAAGGCAATCAATAAAAAGGGTATTTACCTATAACTCAGTCTTCTCAAAGAAGACAATTTAATTCATTTAATTCGACCAATCAAAATTTTTAATGAGGTCACTGACTTCCTCCCCAGCCCAGAAAACAGCAGAAAAAAATTATCTGGGTAAAAGAAGAGCTGATCTGGGTCAGCCAGTGGCCATTAATAGGGGAGAAACTTCAAATAGCCTATATTTTAGTCCAAGAACAGCTTTAAGCTGGCCACATAGAACCTACTTTTAGTTCCTGAAATGCTCCAATTTTTGTAGTTAAGAAAAAAATCTGGCAAATGGAGATTTTTACAAGATCTTAGAGCAATTAATCATATCCTGGACCCCATGGGAGTCTTACAGCCTGGGCTTCCTTCTCTTATAGCCATTTCCTTTGATTATCACTTAATGGTAATAGATTTAAAATATTGTTTTTTCACTATACCTTTTCATCCAGATGATTGTAAGAGATTTGCTTTTAATGTCCTGGCTATAAATTTCAAACAGCCAGTTAAGAGATATTGCTGGAAACTTTTGCTTCAGGTATGTGTAACAGACCATCTCTTTTTCAGAACTTTGTAGCTCAGGCTATTGCTCCTGTAAAAAAAAAAAATCCCTGATGCATATATTACTTTTACATGGAGGATATTCTTTTGGCCCATGCAAGTCCAGATGTACTTTTGAAATTTTTTGCTCAATTAGAAACTTCACTTACAGCAAAGGTTTTATGCATAGCACCTGAAAAGTTACAAAAGACCCCTCCTTTTCAATATTTAGGTAATGTAATTGAAGGACACATAATTCATCTACAAAATCTACAAATGAAAGTTGATGGTTTACATACTCTTAATGACTTTCAAAAGTTACTAGATGATATCAATTGGTTGTGACCAAGTTCAAAACTAACCACTGCAGATTTGAATCCTCTGTTTCAGATTTTACAGGGGGATCCTTCTCCAACTTCTCCTTGTCAACTTACAACAGAAGCAAGGATTGCCTTTAAAGAGGTTGAATCTCCCTGTCAATCAACCACCACTTGTGCCACTACTGCCATTGCTGCTGCCTCTGATTCTGCTGCTGCCTCTGATTCTGCTGCTGCTGCCAGCCAGAGATTGCCTGGAAGTCTTCTTTCTGGGTGCTGCCATAGAAGAAACCACTGCCCTGGATGCGACTAAAGCTGACATTGCTGCTGACCCCCAGAGATCATCTAGTGACACTTCCCCCACAGCTGCAGTTGCAGCTGCTGCTGCAACTGCCACTACTGCTGCTACCACACCTAGAGGACTGCTTTGGGTGAGACTCAGGTTTGATTGCACGTGGCTGCACCCATTTTGGGACATGAACCAGGGCCTGGGTCCTGGGTGATAGCAGGTTTGCTACCACAAGAGCCTCTGTATGGGGACTCCAGCTGGGGCCTGCAGGTCCAGTGTGGGGGAGTTTTGGAGGAACCTGGGGTCTTCCTGCCAAGAAGGCTGGTGGCCTTTGTCTTGCTGCTGCATCTCAGAGTTGCTCCTTTGCATGAGGGTATCTTTGGTGGTCTCTTGCAAGTAGGCGCAGCATTGAGATCTTGAGACTGCAGTATGGCCAAGACTGAGGCAACTGAAGCTGTGATTGGTGGGATAGAGACTGAGTTTGTGAGGGTTGACCTGGGTTTGGTGATCCTGAGACACATCAGAGACAGGGCTGAGAAACTGTTGATCTCTGACAGAGAACAGTTTGACTTTGCAGCAAGATTTATTTTATTTTATATTTTGATTCACTAATCTTTACCATTTTTGGAACAGGATGTTTTTAATGCATCAGTATGTGGAGGACAATGATATGTAAATGGTGTTTTGCATTTCTGTTGGAGTCTTATGTCTTTAATATTTTCTCTTTTTTGTATTCTTCCTCTCTCTTATCTATTTTCTTTCCAACTCTATTCCAACCAAGAGCCAATCTCTTCGGCTCCTCTTTTGCTCTTCCTATGAATTTATACTTCTAGCTTCTCCCTTCCTTCCTCATAAATATTGCATGCTACACTACCTCTGTTCTCTCATCCACCATTTGAAATTGTAAGTTGTTTTAACAAATATTCTGTTTATACTATAGATGGTCATTGAACTCATCATTTTGGGTTAATTCAAGAAATCAGTAGATGCTTTAGTGGGAGCTATTAGGTTTAAGACTATATATTGTGTACACTGGGTGCTGATCAGATCAATAGATCTGACCAGTAAAGGTGAAGTGCTGGAAACCTTCAGGGACTCTATAGAATTACAGGGTAGAATTTATCCTGCCTTAGATCCATAATTTTAGGTGGGAAAACACATTAACAACATGAAAAAAACAGGGGAATAAAGTGGCCTAAACACACCAAGATGCTTGAACAATAGAAACTACTGATAACACAGTGAAAGAAATGTACAAGGAGTTCAGATAGTATATAGTTAAATTGATATGTGAAGTAAAGGATAGTATAAGGAGTGAAATCAAAGAACAATATAGGAAATGAAAGACCACTTCAATAAAGAGTTAGAGATCATGGAAAAAAAAATCAGAACTCCTTGAAATGAAGGAATCAGTAAACCAAATTACAAATTCAATAGAAAGCAACATGAACAGACTATATCACTTGGAAGACAGAACCTCAGACAATGAAGACAAACTATATAATCTTGAAAGTGGAGTTGAACATGTGGAGAAGATGGTAAAAAAAAAAAGTGAACAGAACATCCAAGAATTGTGGGATAACATTAAAGACCAAATTTAATAATTATCAGAACAGATGAAGGAGCAGAGATACAAACCAAAGGAATGCACAATCTTTTTAATGATATAATAGCAGAAAATTTCCCAAACCTAAAGAATGGAATGGAAAATTACAAGAGGCTTACAGGACCCCAAGTATACAATATTACAGCAGAGCCACACCAAGACACATTATAATGAGAGTGACCAACATACAAAATAAAGATAAAATCTTAAAGGTTATGAGAGAAAAAAAATCATATTACATATAGGGGGAAACTAATTCAGATCTCAACTGAATTCTCAACCCAGATACTCAAAGCTAGGAGGTCCTGGAATAATATATTTCAAGCTCTAAAATAAAACACATACCAACCAAGAATTTTATGTCCAGCAAAATTAAGTTTCAAATTTGAAGGTGAAATTAAAACATTCCATTATAAAAAAAATTAAAAGAATTCACAAATAAAAGGCCTACACCAAAGATTACACTCAAAAGAATATTCTGTGAGGATGAAGTGGGAAAAAAAGTAAAAACCAGCAAAGGGAGGATCTACACTAAAGGGACATTCAACCAAATGAGAAACTAAGACAAATCAAAAACCAGAAATAAATCAAAATGACAGGGAATACAAATCACATATCAATAATAATCTTGAATGTTAATGGCCTAAGCTCATCAATCAAAAGATATAAACTGGCAGATTGGATTAAAAAGCAAGTCCCAACAATTTGCTGTCTTCAAGAAACTAACCTCGTGGGCAAAGACATCCACAGGCTGAAGGTGAATGGATGGGGAAAAAAGTGTCACTTATCTGGATTGTGTAAACAGGCAGAGGTTTCCATTCTCATTTCAGATAAAGTAGACTTCAAACCAAAGTTAATCAGAAGAGACAAAGAAGGACATTTCATACTTCTTAAGGGAAGTATATATAAGTAGGACATAACAATTATAAATATTTATGCCCCAAACAATGGAGCATCTATGTATATCAAACAAACCCTTCTCAATTTCAAGAGTCAAATAGATCACAATACAAAAGTATTGTGTGACTTTAACACACCTCTATCACTACTGGACAGGTCTTCCAAACAAAAACTAAATAAAGAAACTAAAGAATTAAATAACACAACCAATAATTTAGACTTAACCGACATATGTAGAATATTCCATCCCTCAACAAGCAAATATACTTTATTCTCAGCAACACATGGATTGTTCTCTAAAATAGACCATATCTTGTGCCACAAAGAAACTCTTAGTAAAAAAAAAAAAAAAAAAAAAAAAAAAAAAAAGAGATACTACCCTGCATTCTATCAGACAGTGATATTAGAAATCAATGATAAGATAAAAAATAGAAGCTACTGTACCAAATGGAGACTAAATAATATACAATTGAATGATGAATGGATAGTAAAAGAAATCAAGGATGAAATTTAAAAAATCCTTAGAGGTAAATGAGAACACTGAACAACATATCAAAATCTTTGGGACATGTGAAGGCAGTACTAAGAGGAAAGCTTATTGCTTTAAGTGCATTTATTAAAATAATAAAAAGTAAACAAATAAATTACCTAACACTACATCTCAAAGCCCTAGAAAAAGAAGAACAAATCAAAACCAAAAGCAGTAGAAGACAGGAAATAATTAAAATCAGAGCTGAAATAAATGAAATTGAAAGAAAAGAAAAATTGAAAAAGTTAATGAAACAAAAAGTTGGCTCTTTGAAAAAAAATAAATAAAATTGATAACCCCCTGGCCATGCTAATGAAGAAAAAAAGAGAGAAAACTCAAATTAATAAAACACAAGATGAAGAATGAGACATCACAACGGACACATCTGAAATACATACATTAATTAGAAAACATTTTGAAAATTTATACCAAAATAAAATAGAACATATCAAAGACATCAACAAATTTCTGGAGACATGACTTACCAAAACTAAATGAGTAAGTCATACACTATATATACAGATCAATTTCAAGTAATGAAATAGAAAACACCATCAAAAGCCTACCAACCAAGAAAAGCCCGGGACCAGATGGATTCTCAGCCAAGTTCTACAAGACTTTCAAAAAAGAATTAACACCAACACTCCTCAAAGTATTCCATGAAATAGAAAAGGAGGAAACCCTTCCAAACTGATTCTATGAAGCTAATATCACCCTGATACAGAAACCAGACAAGGACACATCAAGGAAAGAAAACTTCAGACCAATACCCCTGATGAACATACATGCAAAAATTATCAATAAAATTCTGGCAAATCACATACAAAAACATATTAAAAAGACAGTGCACCACGAACAAGTGGGATTCATCCCAGGGATGCAGGGTTGTTTCAACACATGGAAATCAATAGACATAATTCATCATATTAATAGACTTAAAAACAAGAATCATATGATCATCTCAATAGATGCAGAAAAAGCATGTGACAAAATACAACACACCTCCATGTTCAAAACATTAGAAAAACTAGGGATAGTAGGAACATACCTTAACATTGTAAAAGCTATATATGTTAAAACCCTAGGTAAGCATCATTCTAAATGGAAAAAAATTGAAAGCATTCCATCTGAAAACTGGAACAAGACATGGACGTCCTTTTTCACCAGCTCTGCTCAACATCATCCTTGAACCTCTAGCCAGAGAAATTAGATAAAAGAAAGAAATCAAAGGGATACAAATAGGTAAAGAAGAACTCAAATTATCACTATTTGCTGATGACATGATTTTATATCTAGAAGATCCAAACTTTCCACTAGAAAACTTCTAAAACTAACAAATGAATTCAGCAAAGTAGCAGGATATAAGATCAACACCGATAAATCAAACGGATTCCTAGACATCAGCGATAAATTCACTGAAAGAGAAATTAGGAAAATTAATCCACTCACAATAGCCTTAAAAAAATGCCTGGGACTCAATCTAACAAAAGAGGTGAAAGGCCTCTTCAATGAAAACTACAGAACACTAAAGAAAGAAAGACATTGAAGAAAACCTCAGAAGATAGAAAGATCTCCAATGCTCCTGGATAGGCAGAATTAATATTGTCAAAATGGCCATACTACCAAAAGCGCTATACAGATTTAATGCAATTTTTATTAAAATCCCAATGACATTCTTCATAGAAATAGAAAAAGCAATCATGAAATTTATTTGGAAAAATAAGAGACCCAGAATAGCTAAAGCAATTCTTAGCAAGAAAAGTGAAGCAGGAGGCATCACAATACCTGAACTTAAACTATACTGTAGCAACAAAAATGCCATGGTATTGGCATCAAAATAGACTTGTAAAAAAAATAGACTTGTAGACCAATTATACAGAATAGAGGACACAGAGACAAACCCACGTAAATCTGATTATCTCATACTAGACAAGGATGCCAAAAACATTCACTGGAGAAAAATAGCCTATTCAACAAATGGTTCTGGCAAAACTGGAAATCCATATGTAGCAAAATGAAATTAAACTTCTATCTCTCACTCTGCACAAAAATCAACTCAAAGTGGATCAAAGACTTAGGCACTAGAACAGAGTCCCTGTGCCTAAGAGAAGAAAAAATAGGCCCAAATCTGCACTATGTCAGCCTAGGTTCTGACTTCCTTAACAAGACTCCTAAAGTGCAAGAAGTAAAATCAAGAATCAATTAACGGGATGGAGTCACATTAAAAAGCTTCTTTTCAGCAAAGGAAACAATTAATAATGGGAGGAGAGAGCCTACAGATTGTGAGAAAATCTTTACCACATGCACCTCTGATAAAGCATTAATATCTAGGATATATAAAGAACTCAAAAAAACTTAACACCAAAAAAATTACTCAATCAATAAATTGGCTAAGGAACTTAACAGACACTTCACAGAAGAAAAAATACACTTGATCAACAAATATATGAAAAAGTGTTCAACATCTCTAGCAATTAGAGAAATGCAAATCAAAACTACTCTGAGATTTAATCTCATGACAGTCAGAATGGCAATCATCAAGAATACAGGCAACAATAAATGTTGGCGAGGATGTGGGGCGAAAGGTACACTCATACATGCTGGTGGCACTGCAAATTGGTGCAACCACTATGGAAAGCAGTATGGAGATTCCTCAGAAAACTGGGAATAGAACCACCATTTGACCCAGCTATCAAGCTCCTTGGTTTATACCCAAAGGACTTAAAATAAGAGTACTATAGTGACACAGCCACTTTATAGTAGCTCAGTTCACAATAGCTAGACTATGGAACCAACCCAGGTGTCCTTCAATAGATGAATGGATAAAGAAAATGTGGCATATATGCTCAATGGACTATTACTCACCTTTAGAGAAGAGTGAAATTATGGCATTTGCCAATAAATGGTTGGAGTTGGAGAATATTATGCTAAGCAAAACAAGCCATTCCCACAAAACCAAAGGCCGAATGTTTTTTCTAATATGTGGATGCTAATTCACAATAAGGTGGGGGACACTAGGGGAAAATAGTGTTACCTTAGATTAGGTAGAGGGAATTGAAGGGAGGGGATGGGAAAGATAGTGGAATGAAACAGACAATATACATATACATTTGTATACATATATATACATATGTATATATATACATATGTATATATATATGTACACACACACACACACACACACACGACCAATATTCTGCAACATGTACACTTAGAAAACTGAGAAATTATATCCCATCTATGTATGATGTATTATAGTGCATAAATGCATTCTACTGTCATGTATAACTAATAAAAACAAACTAAAAATTTTTAAAAATTGAATGAGAAAAAAAAAGAGGAGATTGGAGTCACAGTTAAAGACCTATTGTCAGTATTTCCTACCTGTGTTATCTGGTCAGTTATTTAACTTTTTGTTCCTGTAATCTCAACTTTAAAGGTATTTGCAATAATATTTATCTTAGAAACTTGTTAGAAGATTAAATTACAAAATATATTATCAAATACATACTTCAATGTTCAACACAAAATAATGATCCAGCTATTTTATTAGTTTCTATCTTTTTGAAACAAGATACGTGTAAATCTGTTACCCCTTTTGTGTTTGAGTGTTTTAATATGAATTATAAAAAGTGATTGTTTATCTTTTTGTACCTTTATCCCATGCTTAAAGTTATTATTATTTTATGATTTCACCTAATCAATTTTTTTTTATCTCTCTTTCACGATAATGTCAAACACATTGTGGGAAGAAATCCTGGGTCAGGAAATCTCTCTAAGTGACTTGTGCCCTCCATCATTGCTGTTAAAAATTTTACTGTCAATCTTATTGCTTTTTGAGTGTAATCTGTATGTACTCAGGTTGCTGCTTTAAAGAAGTTTTCCTTTAAAAAAAAAAAAGGTTGAATCTCATATTAAGACTACACAGCTTACTAGAATTAATCCACAGGAACCTATATACTTGCTAATATTTTCCACTGTTCATTCTCCTACAGGAGGGATGGCAATTGGGAATTATTTTTTAATTTTTTATTATTCTATTTTGTCATACATGTTTGCAGAGTACATTTCATTTCATGTTACACATAAAGAGGACAATTTTTCAAGTTGCTGGCTTTATGTAAAGAATTTTTACAACAACTGTGTCTTCATACATGTATTTAGGGTAATGATGGATAACTCATTCTACAATTATTCCTATCCCCTTGCCCCCTCCCCACCCTCCACCCTCTTTGTTCTATGTAAAGTTCTTTCATTCCTCTCATCTCCACTCCCTTGCCTTTATAAGTTAGTATCTTCATATCAAAGAGACCATTCGACCTTTGGTTTTTTGGGATTGGCTAACTTCACTTAGCATCATTTTCTCCAACTTCATCCATTACCTGCAAATACCATGATTTCATTCTCTTTTAGTGCTGAGTAGTGTTCCATTATGTATATATACCAAAGTTTCCCCATTAATTCATCTGCTGATGGGCATTGGATTGGTTCCACAATCTAGCTATTGTGAATTGTGCTGCTATAAACATTGATGTGGCTATGTCCCTGTAGTAAGCTGTTTTTAAATTCTTTGGGAATAGACCAGGGAGTGGGATAGCTGGGTCAAATGGTGGTTCCATTCCAAGTTTTCCTAGGAATCTCCATACTACTTTCCAGATTGGCTTCACCAATTTGCAGTTCCACCAGCAATGTGAGAGTGTGCCTTTTCCCCCACATCCTCGCCAGAATTTATTGTTGTTTGTTTTTTTTTTGACAGCTACCATTCTGACTGATGAAATCTTAGAGTTGTTTTGATTTGTATTTCTCTGAAATGTTGAACATTTTTTCATATATTTGTTGATTTTTTTGTATATCATCTTCTGAGAAGTGTCTGTTTAGTTCCTTGGCCCATTTATCAATTGGGTTATTTATTTATTTATTTATTTATTTAGGTGTTAAGGCTTTAGAGAGATTTATATATCCTTAAGGTTAGTGTTCTATCTGATATGCTTGTGGTAAAGATTTGCTCCCATCCTGTAGGTTCTCTGTTCACCTCACTGATCATTTCTTTTTCTGAGAAGAAGCTTTTTAGTTTGAATCCATCCCATTTATTGATTCTTGGTTTTAATTCTTGCACTATAGGGGTCTTATTGAGGACGTTGGGCCTAATCCAACATGATGGAGATTTGGGCCTACTTTTTCTTCTATTAGGTGCAAGGTCTCTGGTTTAATTTCTAGGTCCTTGATCCACTTTAAGTTTTGTGCATGGTGAAAGAGATTTAATTTTATTTTATTACATGAGGAGTTCCAGTTTTCCCAACACCATTTGTTGAAGAGGCTGTCTTTTCTCCACTGTATGTTTTTTGGCAACTTTGTCTAATATAAGATAACTGTAGATGTGTGGGTTCATCTCTGTGTCTTCTATTCTGTACCATTTGTCAACTGGTCTATTTTGGTGCCAATACTATGCTCTTTTTGTTACTATTGCTTTGTAGTACAATTTAAGGTCTAGAATAGTAATGCCACCAGCTTCGCTCTTCTTGCTGGGAATTGCTTTTGCTATTCTGGGTCTCTTATTTCTCCAGATGAATTTCATGATTGCTTTTTCTATTTCTGTGAGGAATGATATTGGGATTTTGATTGGTATTGTATTGAATCTGTATAGTGCTTTTGGGAGAATGGCCATTTTGATGATATTAATTCTACATATCCATGAACACGGTAGATCTTTCTATCTTCTAAGATCTTCATTAATTTCTTTCTTTAGTGTGTGTAGTTTTCATTGTAGAGGTCTGTCACTTCTTTTATTAAGTCGATTCCCAAATATTTTTTTGAGGCTATAATAAATGGGGTGGATTTCCTAGTTTCTCTTTCTGAGGATTTGTCGCTGATAACACAGAAATGCCTTTGATTTATGGGTATTGATTTTATATCCAGATACTTTGCTGAATTCATTTATTAGATCTAGAAGATTTCTGGTGGAGTTTTTTGGATCTTCTATGTATAGAATTATTGTCTGCAAATAGTGATAGTTTGAGCTCTTCTTTTCCTATCTGTATCCCTTTAATTTCTTTTATCTGCCTAATTGCTCTGGCTAGGGATTCAAGAACTATGTTAAATAGGGTGGTGAAAGAGGGTATCCCTGTCTTGTTTCAGTTTTTAGAGGGAATGCTTTAAATTATTCTCCATTTAGGATGATGTTGGCCTGGAGCTTAGCATAGATGGCCTTTACGATGTTGAGGTATGTTCCCATTATCCCTATTTTTTCTAGCATTTTCAACATAAAGGGATTTTGTGTTTTGTCAAATGCTTTCTCTGCATCTATCGAGATGATCATATGATTTTTATCTTTTGAGCCTGTTGATGTCATGAATTACATTTATTGATTTCCTTATATTGAACCAACCTTGCATCCCTGAAATGAAGCCCACTTGATCGTGGTGCACTATCTTTTTGATATGTTTTTGTATTTGATTTTCCAGAATTTTATTGAGAAATTTTGCATCTATATTCATTAGAGATATTGGTCTGAAGTTTACTTTCTTTGATTTGTCTCTGTCTGGTTTTGGAATCAGGGTGATATTGGCCTCATAGAATGGGTATGGGAGTGTTTCCTCTTTTTCTATTTCATGAAATAGTTTAAGAAGTATTGGTGTTAGTTCTTCTTTAAAGGTCTTGTAGAACTCAGCTATGTATCCATCCAGTCCTGGGCTTTTCTTGGTTGGCAAGTTTTTTATGGCATCCTCTATTTCTTTGCTTGAAATTGACCTATTTAAATTGTGTATATCACCCTGATTTAGTTTGGGCATATCATATGTATCTAGAAATTTGTCAATGCCTTTGTTATTTTCTATTTTATTGGAGTATAGATTTTCAAAATAATTTCTAATTATCTTCTATATTTCTGTAGTGTCCATCATGATATTTCCTTTTTCATCGTAGATATTGATAATTTATGTTTTCTCTCTTCTTTTCTTCATTAATATAGCTAATGGTTTACCAATTTTATTTATTTTTTCAAAGAACCAACTTTTCGTTCTGTCAATTTTTTCAATTTTTTTTGTTTGTTTCAATTAATTTCAGCTCTGATTTTAATTATTCCCTGTCTTCTACTTCTTTTGGGGTTGATTTTTGTCTTCTTTTCTAGGGCTTTGAGATGTAACGTTAGTTCATTTATTTGTTGACTTTCTCTTTTTTGAAGGAATTAGCTCCATGCAATGAACTTTCCTCTTAGTACTGCCTTCATAGAGTCCCAGAGATTTTGATATGTTGTATCATTTTTCTCATTTACCTCTAAGAATTTCTTAATCTCTTTCTTGATGTCTTCTGCAACCCATTAATCATTCAATAGCATATTATTTAGTCTCCAGTGTTGAAGTAGCTTTTCTTTATTTTTTTTATCATTGATTTCTAATTTTATTCCATTGTGATCTGGTAGAATGCAGGGTAACATCCCTACATTTTTATATTTGCTTAGAGTTGCTTTATGGCATAATGTATGGTCTATTTTAGAGAAGGATCCATGTGTTGTTGAGATGAAAGTGTATTGGCCCATTGATTGATGATATACTCTATATATGTCAGTTAAGTCTAAGTTATTAATTGTATTTTTGAGTTCTATAATTTCTTTGTTTAACTTTTGTTTGGAAGATCTATCCAGTGGTGAAAGGGGTGTGTTAAAGTCACCTAGAATTATTGTGTTGTGGTCTATTTGATTTTTGAACTTGAGAAGAGTTTGATTGATGAAGGTAGATGTTCCATTATTTGGGGCATATATATTTATAACAGTTATATCTTGTTGATCTATGATTCCCTTAAGCAGTATGAAATGTCCATCTTTATCTCTTTTGATTAACTTTGGCTTGAAGTCTCCTTTATTTGATATGAGGATGGAGACCCCTGCTTGCTTACGTAGACCATGTGAGTGATATATTTTATCCCATTCTTTCACCTTCAGTCTATGGGCGTCTTTTCCTATGAGATGTGTTTCTTGAAGGCAATGTATTGTTGGGTCTGTTTTTTTAATCCAATCTATAAGTCTATGTCTTTTAATTGGTGAGTTTAGGCCATAAACATTCACGGTTATTATTGAGACATAATTTGTATTATCCGTCATTTTTATTTATTTTTTTATTAGTTTTGGTATTTAGCTTGACTTGGTTTCTCCTTTGGTTGGGTTTTTCCTTTATTTTAGTTCTTCCCTTTGCAGAATTACATTATTATTTTTCATTTCCTCCTTGTGGAATATTTTACTAAGAATGTTCTGTAGAGCAGCCTTTCGTGTTGTAAATTATTTTAGCTTTTGTTTATCATGGAAGGTTTTTATTTCATCCTCAAATCTAAAGCTTAATTTTTCTGGATATAAAATTTTTGGTTGGCATCCCTTATCTTTTAAAGCCTGGTATATGTTGTTCTAGGCTCTCCTGGCTTTGAGGGTCTGGGTTGAAAAATCTGCTGAGATACAAATTGGTTTTCCCTTATAGGTAATCAGACTTTTCTCTCTTGTAGCCTTTAAAATTCTATCATTATTTTGTATTGTAGGTATTTTCATTACAATGTGCCTTGGTGTGGATCTATTGTAATTTTGTACATTTGGTGTCCTATAGGCCTCTTTTATTTGATTTTGAAATTTATTCTTCCTGCTTGGGAAATTTTCTGATATTATTTCATTGAAGAGATTGTGCATTCCTTTGGTTTGAATCTCTGAACCTTCCTCTATTCCAATAAATCTTAAATTTGGTTTTTTGATGGTATCCCATAATTCTTGGATATTCTGTTCATGGTTTCTTACCATCTTCACTGTGAGGTCAACTTTATTTTCAAGATTATATATTTTGTCCTCATTGTCTGAGGTCCTATCTTCCAAGTGATCCAATCTGTTGGTGATGCTTTCTATTAAATTTTTTAAGTGGCTTACTGTTTCTTTAATTTCAAGGATTTCTGTTTTTTTCTCAATCTCTCTATCTCTTTCTTGAAGTAATCTTTTTGCTCTTATCTCTTTGTTGGTGTTTTCAATTTTTTGCCTGTATCTGCTCACTTAGGTGGTTTTAAAAAATCCCTTATCATTTTAATTATGTATATCCAGAACTCCTTCTCTGACATTTCACCTACTGTTCTTTCTATGGCTTCTATTGTTGTACTATCTTTGTTTGTTTTGGGCATTTTCTTCCCTTGTTTTTTCATGATGTCTATGTGTTTTTCTCCTTGCAAGGTAAGCCTGAGGTATTACAGTTTCTGCCCTTTTGTCTTATAAGGTCCCTACAGGTTACCCAAAACCTCACTTTTTAGGGAAAGTTCAATATTAGAGCTTTCAATGTACCCAATGTGTATCCATATATCAGTTAGTTTCTATTTTATATTTACAGTTTTGTCACTATAAATAGAAATGATGAGATCAGTTATTTTGTACCATTTAGTCTCTATGTTTTCGTGGTGTTTTACATTATCTAATGGTAGAAGGGGGGACTTAGAGGTTGGCTTAGACATTTATGAGGTAGGATGTGAGAAAATAGAGGTATTAGATTATTTGACTAGTGGGAGTGTAAACATTAGAATTTGGCTGTTAGTAGGAAAAGCAAAAGATAGGCATCACCATGTAAGATTCCCTGTTAGTTCAAAACAGCATAACTGGTTGCACCTTCTGGTGCATCCTGGTCCCCAGGGACCTTAGTGATGTCTTACCTGGACCTTTTTGTTTTTCCTTAGTAGAAGCCTCGCTAACTTAGTTTTGTGGCAGTGGCAACCTCAGGCCTATAATTATGTTGGTGTTGGGTTCTGTAGCTATGGAATCCCAGTGCGGTGTGTCTCTCTGGGCAGATATGGGTTGCCTCTCCGATTTGCGGGCGTGAAGTGGGCCTCTCTTCAGATCTCCTCCTGGCTGCAGTGTGGTGGAACAGGTGGTCTGGCTTTCCTCTCCCCACTCTTCTCCTCCTGGGTCTCCTCCTAGTCTAGTTGTTTCAGTGGGAGTTGGGCAGGTGGGTGGCAGGGCCCTTCCACAGGACAGATCCAGCTACTTCTAGTCCTGGTGATGGTGTGAGCCAGAGGTCGGGCAGGCCAGTGGCTGGGCTGCTCCTTCTGGCGGGTGTCCACTGCTTTTTCCAGTCACAGCTGGGCAGGTAGCAGTCCTCCAGACAATGGGTGGGGCCCTTCCTCTGGCTCAACCCTCTCTGCAATGGGGACCTGCTATTCCTGCCCTGGTGGTGGTGTGAGCCAGTGGTTGGGCAGTCTGGTGGCTGGGCAACTCCTTTCAACAGGACAATTGAGAATTATTGAATGGCTCCACCTAGATCATTCTCCTCAAAAGTCATTGACTCCATTCCATGATTTTATTGCTCAGTTACTTATTAAAGCAAGAACATGAGTTTTACAGATGGTTGGGTCAGAACCTAATATTATTGTTATTCCTTTTTCTACTCAACATCATGAGTGGATTTGACAAACTTCTAATACTTGGCAAATAGCTTTTGCTAATTTCCCTGGTCAAATAGAAATCCACCACCCTCATTATAAAATTATTCAATATGCTTTAGTAACTACATTTATTTTTCCAAAATTGTACGTGCTCAAACAATAGTTAGAGCACTAACAATATTTACTGATGAATCAAGTTTAGGTAAAGCAGGTTTCTATAGCCATGCACATACAGAGATAATACAGACATCATATACTTCTGCACAATGAGCAGAACTTCAAGCTCTCATTTGTGCTTTAATTCATTTTACAAACGAGCCAATCAATATCTATTCTGATGGTTCATATGCAGTTGGAGTTACAAAAATATTGAAACATCAATTACTGAGTACAAACCATCACAAGAGTTATTTGATTTGTTTCATATTTTACAAAAAGACAATTTTAATGCTTCACCATTCATGTTTCATAGGGCATATATGAGCACATTGTAACCTTCACAGTCTGTAATGATAAGATCAATAAACTTGTTGCTGTTTGTTAACATATATATTTATGTTATACACAAGCCTCACATTCTTTGAATTATCCAAATGCTTCTAGTTTATCTAAAAAATTAAATTTACTAGGGAACAAGCTCATCAAATTGTGCATCACTGCCCACAATATGTTATACATATTCCATCTGCACCAACTGGGGTTAATCCCCGTGTTTTACAACAAATTCAGTTATGGCAAATGGGTGTAACTCACATCTCTTAATTTGGCAAACAGTGTTATGTTTTTCATTATTGATACTTATTCTAGATTTAGTTTTGCCACAGCCTGTAAAAGAAAATACTCAACATGTTATTTCTCATGACTAGCTTCTTTTGCAGGATTAGGATGCCCTTTACATATTAAAACTGACAATGCTCTGGGGTACACTAGTTCTTCTTCTTTACAGCAGTTTTTTCATCAGTTTTATATTGACCATAAAACAGGTGTTTCTTATAATCTTCAAGGTCAAGCCATTGGAGAATGAGCTCATTTATCTACTAAGCTACAGTTACAAAAAACAGAATGGCAGCTGGGGTTGTGGCTCAGCAGTACAGCACTTGCCTAGCCTGTGCGCAGTCGGGGTTCAATCCTCAGCACCACGTAAAAATAAAAGGCATGTGTACAACTAAAATAAATAAATATTTTTAAAAATTAAAAAAAGAACAGAATGGGGGAAATATGACCTCTCAAAATAACCTTAATCATGCTTTGTTTGTTTTGAATTTTCTAAATTGTGACTCTGAAGGTCACACTGCAGCTGAGTGATACATGTTTTACACTGCAACAGGTCTCTTGGGCCAAGTTTGGTAGAAAGATTTATAAACAGGTTAATGGATATGACCAGATCCAGTGATACTGAGGGGTAGAGGTCATGCTTTTGTTTTCCCAGAAGGTGCATTTTGTCCTATCTGGGTACCGGAATGTTCCATTATATATGGAGGACCTAGAACCAAGTTTCAAACAGCTAAGGATCAATTCAGAAATGGCAGGCCTGAACCCAGCAGGAAGAGGAAACTACAAATGAGGAAGAGGATGAAGAAGGCCCAGAGAGAACCAACAGTGAAACTACCATCCATCATGGAAACAACTGAAGAACTTAATGCTACAGGCTTAACAGATGGTCCAGTAACAAGGAAGAACTAAGTCTCCAGCTACAATGTTTGTAGCCATGTTGAGTTGTTGAGTTGTCAGGTAAATGGGATCCAGGGAGAAACTTATTGGACATATTTTCCAAATACACCCTTAGTACACCCAGTGGCATGGATGGGCGAAACCATCCCAGTATTTACAAATACTTCTATGATGGGAGGTTTTACAGATACCCATATTATACCCATCCATGTGACTGGATTTAATTATACTGGCTATATTGGTCAGCGACCTATGTGTTGGTCCCAAGACAAGTATGCTGGCTGTCTAAGAGTATCTGTCTAGGAAAAGACCAGCATATGGGGGGCCTTGACCAGCCAATTATACTGGCCCCTGGGACTCAAAGTCTTGTTAGATCAGTTACTAAAATGAGACTTTTTCATAACAAGCCAGTCATTTCCACAGAACATCCACCAATAACTCACTGTCCTAATCATTCTGCAATAGAATATGGCACCTTTCCTAAATGGATGGATTGTGCAAATGCCTTGCCATTACAACATAAAGTGGCTAGAAATAGTGGATATGTTTTAGACTGGTTCCCTAGAATTGACAAAATACAATTACATAAAAATGCCATGACCCCTGGAGGCTTTGTTGGTAATATCCTAACCTTCAGCAAAGGTAGCATCCAGAAGGATGTTTGGGACTTAATTGCAGCCTCAGATTTCCTGAATTATGCTGATAGTCCTGTGCCTTATTTCATGGGCAGGAATTGTAAGGAGAGTTCCTGCTATAGCCTTCAGGTCTGCGTTCAATCGCCTTAGGCTCTAATTATTGGAAATGTGAGCATTAAGAGAAAGGATGATAAATATCTTGTAGCCTGTAAAAAAATGCAATTTAACTAACTGCATCACTATATACAATAGAGGAAAAGGAACATTGATCCTTTACCAAACCTCTTTTGTCTTATTACAAGCCAACATTTTAGAATTGTGGTATGCTGATGCTGGTGTTCAGGTTTTACAACAGATTCATGCTCAGTTAACCAAACATAAGTGAGCTCTTGGTCTCACAATCCTTGGAGTGGCTGCTTTAATTTCATTCATTTGTTACTGCATCTGTGGCTATATCTCAAAATATTCAGCCTGCAAATTTTATTAATAATTTGGCTCAAAATACTTCCAAAGCCCTCCATAATCACATAAATATTGATGAAATAATTGAAATGAAATTGAAAGCTCTAGAAGCCACTGTAATAAATATTGGTAATAAGATTTCAATTCTCAAGTTTAAGGAAAGGCTTAAATTCCATGCTGAATATAAAAATGTCTGTCATACTGTGGCCAAGTACACTGCTTCCCAATGAGATTGGGAAAAGGTTTAAAACCATCTAATAGGTATTTGACAGAACAATCATAATAGCGTGGATCTTTTGGAGTTACATCACCACATCCAGGAAATTCAAAAAACTAAAATCTATCTTTTGGATCCTATTTCTCTAGCTGATCAAATACTTCAAGAATTAAATGGCTTTAATCCTGAAAACATTCTGAAACATTCTGCATGGTATATTATTGGAATGCTATCTATTTATTCTATTTTTATTGTGATAATAGGATGTCATGCCCTCAGAACAAGAATCTGGAAACTCGAGATAATGGCTCATGATTTACTCTTCCAAAGTAAAAAGGAGGAAGATGTGGGTGGCCACCTATGGACTGTTAAGCATCCTCTCTCAGCCTTGAGCCAAGGTGGCAGTTGTTCATCTGGAATTGCATGCTATGAATATTTTGGGTCTTCTAGGTATAGAGTCATATCATCAGCAAATAGTGCTAGTTTGAGTTCTTCTTTTCCTATCTGAATCCTTATAATGTCTTTTGTCTGTCTAATTGCTCTGACCAGAATTTCAAGTACTACATTAAGTAACAGTGGTGAAAGGGGGCATCCCTGTCTTGTTCCAGTTTTTAGAGGAAATGCTTCAATTTTTCTCCATTTAAAATGATGCTAGTGCCAGGCGCGGTGGCACACGCCTGTAATCCCAGCACTTGGGAGGCTGAGGCAGGAGGATCATGAGTTCAAAGCCATCCTCAGCAATGGCGAGGCACTTAGCAACTCAGTGAGACCCTGTCTCTAATAAATTCAAATAGAGGGCTGGGGATGTGGCCCAGTGGTCGAGTACCCCTGAGTTCAATCCCCAGTACCAAAGAATAAATAAATGAATAAATAAATAAATAAATATAAAATTATGCTAGCCTGGGGCTTCGTATAGATAGCTTATGTAATATTAAGGTACGTTCCTGTTATCCCTAGTTTTCCTACTGTTTTGAACATATTATGTATTTCTGAGGTGCTTTTTGTGATGTTTCCTTTTTCATCATGGATGTTTGTAATTTGAGTATTTTATCTCCTTCTTTTTGTTAGCATTACTAAGGGTCTGTCAATTTTATTTATTTTTTCAAAGAACCAACTTTTAGTTTTGTCATTCTTTCAATTGTTTCTTTAGTCTCAATTTCATTAATTTCAGCTCTAATTTTAATTATTTCCTGTCTTGTACTGCTTTTAGTGTTGATCTGTTGTTCTTATTCTAGGGCTTTGAGGTGTAATGTTAAGTCATTTATTTGTCGGTGTTTCTTATTTTAAGGAATGAACTCAATTCCTTTTAATACTGCCTTCATAGTGTCCCAGAGATTTTGATATGATGTATCTGTGTTCTCATTCACCTCTAGGAATTTTTAAATCTCCTCCTTGATGTCTTCTGAAACCACTTGTTTATTCAGTAGCAAGTTGTTTAGTCTCCATGTGTTGGAGTACCGTTTTTTATTTTTTATTTTATCATTGATTTCTAATTTCATTCCATTATGGTCTGATAGACAGTAGGATAGTACCTCTACTTTTTTGTATTTGCGAAGTGTTGCTTTGTGGCATAGTATGTAGTCTATTTTAGAGAAGGAGCCATGTGTTTCTGAGAAGAAGGTGTATTTATTCACTGAGGGATGAAATATTCTATATATGTCAATTAAGTCTAAGTTATTGATTATATTAATGAGGTCTAAGGTTTCTTTTTTTTAGCTTTTGTTTGGATGATCTATCCAGTGGTGAAAGAGGTGTGCTGAGTCTCCTAGAATGATTGTGTTGTGGTCTATTTGACTCTTGAACTTGAGAAGGGTTTGTTTGATGAATGTAGGTGCTCCATTGTTTGGGGTATATAAATTTATAATTGTTATATCTTGTTGATGAATGGTTCCCTTAAGCAGTAAGTAATATCCATGTTTGTCCCTTTTGATTAGCTTTGGCTTGAAGTCTACCTCATTTGATATGAGAATGGAAACCCCTGCTTGCTTCTGTGGCCCATGTGAGTGGTAAACTTTTCCCAGCCTTTCGCCTTCAATCTGATGATGTCTTTTTCTATGAGGTGAGATTCTTGGAGACAGCATATTGTTGGATCTTTCTTGTAATCCAGTCTGACAGTCTGTGTTTTTTGAATGGTGAGTTTAGGCCATTAACATTCAAGGTTATTATTGAGACATGATTTATATTCCCATTCATTTTTGTTTGTTTATGGTATTTAACTTGACTTCATTTCTCCTCTGGTTGGTGTTTCCTTTAGTTTGATATTTTCCTATGCTGATTTTCATTGTTATTTTTATTTTCTTCTTCATGGTATATTTTGCCCAGGATGTTCTGGAGTGTAGGCTTTAGAGTTGTAAAATCTTTTAACTTTTGTTTCTCACGGAAGGTTCTTACTTTATCCTCAAATCTAAAGCTTAATTTTGCTGGATATAATATTCTTGATTTCCATCCATTTTCTTGAAATATATCATTCCAGGATCTTCTAGCTTTTAAGGTCTGGGTTGAAAAATCTGCACATAATCTAATTGGTTTTCCCCTATACGTAATTTGATTTCTTTCTCTCGTGGCCATTAATATTTTTTCCTTATTTTGTATGTTGGTCATTTTCATTATAATGTGCCTTGGTGTGGATATGTTGTAATTTTGTACATTTGGTGTTCGGTAAGCCTCCTGAACTTAGTTTTCCCATTCACTCCTCATGTTTGGAAAATTTTCTGCTATTATTTTGTTGAATAAATTACTCATTCCTTTGGTTTGGAACTCTACACCTTCCTCTATCCCAATAACTCTTAAATTTGGTCTTTTTAGGCTATCCCATATTTCTTGAATGTTCTGATCATGATTTGTTACCATTTTCACTGAGTGGTCTACATTCTTTTATTATATATTATATATTTTGTCTTCATTATCTGAGGTCCTGTGTTCCAAGTGGTCTAATCTGTTGGTGATGCTTTCAATTAAACATTTAATTTGATTTATTTCTTCTTTCATTTCCATAATTTCTGTTTGGTTTCTTTTTAGAACCTCTATCTCCCTATTGAAGTAATTTTTTGCTTCTTGTATTTGTTTATGAAGCTCTTTGTCAAAATGATCTTTTACTACCACCTGTATTTGATCCCTCAAATCATTCTTGAAGCCATTAAACTTTTGGATTATGTACCTCCTGAACTCTCTCTCTGACATTTGATCTGCTGTGCTTTCCATGGGATCTGCTAAGGAGGTATGTTGATTTGTTTAGGACACTTTCTTCCCTTGTTTTTTCATATTGCTTGTGTGACTTCTCTTCTAGCACTGTGAAACCTTGACTTTTTCATTTTTACCTTAAAGCCTTATGATGCCCCTATAGTACAATGTTATCAGATCCCCATATAAACACTTTAGACTCTAAAACCAGTCATTTTTCTATTCAGATATTCACAATTTGGTCACAATGTACAGAATTAGTGAATTTAGATAATGTCTTCAATGTACTCTTTAGATTTGTAATGGGGTTTATAATTTCTAATATTGAACACTGAGGTGATATGATTAGGAGGAAGGAGGTGAGGATATTGAGTTGTTATTTCTTAGGAAGTGTAAAAGAGAAATCTATGGGTGAAGTTTGATAACAGCAGAAAGGAGAGGAAATGAATTGAGGTGAACTAGTTAGTGGGGAGACCGATGTATATATAAACCAAACTTATGCATAAGTTGAGAGGAAATAAAAAGTGTCAAAGTAGTAGAAATTAGTGACAAAGAGAAGAAAGAGAAAGTGAGTCAAAAATAGAGAAAAAACTATATATAACACCTCTTTGATGTATTATTCAATTGCCCCAGTTCTCAAGTTCCTATTTCATGTATAAGACTTGTTTTCGCCTATGTTGATAATGCATGGGCGGGGCATAAATAGATAGATGAAAGATAAGGTAAGAAATAAAAAATAAGAAAAGAAAAATAATAATAATAATAAATAAAAAAATTAAAAAATTAAAATGTGGGGAAAACAAGACTAACCAAACAAAACAGTAAAGAATAAATGACAAGCCGGGTGCAGTGTTGCATGCCTGTAATCCCAGCACTTGGGAGGCTGAAGCAGGAGGATCGTGAGTTCAAAGCCAGTCCCAGCAATGGCGAGGCACTTATCAACTCAGTGAGACCCTGTCTCTAAGAAAATACAAAAAAAGGGCTGGGGATGTGGCCCAGTGGTTGATTGCCCCTGACTTCAATCCCCAGTACTCCAAAAAAAAAAAAAAAAAAAATGAATAAATGACAGAGAGGAAAAAAAAATGCTCTCTTATGTGCACACACACCCACACACATGCACAGAAAAAAATAAACTACAAAGTCAAATCCACAAATTAATCTCAGTCAAGAGTCTTTATGGGGAAGATTTTCTGGATCCCTTCACAACAAGTGGATGTGGATGTTTCATGCTGATTTTCCAGTTTCTCTTGTCTCCCTCCAGTCAAGTTATCACAGAAACTGCTCTGTCTGTTGTAGAGGAGTTGTGGGTGGGGTTAAAGTCTGTGTACCTGTTTAGCTGAGTAACTTGGGTCGCTCAGTGAATGGTGTTGGAAGATGACGCATCAAGTATGCATCAGCACTCCGCATAGCTCCACACTTGCAGAGTCACAGCAGTCACGCTGGATTCAGATACAATATGAGTTCCCACACTGGCTGATTTTGGCCCAGCTAGTTGTAGGCTGCCCTCAGGGTCTGCTCAAATTCCTCCAATACGTGCAGGGTTCCTCTTCTCCCCCCTTTTTATCCCTTTTCTTTGTCTGCTGTAGCCACCTTAAAAAATGGCAGCAATTGATCACCCCAGACATTATGGCACCTCCCAGAACCCAACCAGCATTCCTGAATGGCATTCCTGTGTGTGCAAACCCACTGGGTGACTTGTGTGGAAACAAGCTGGGTCACTAAGCTGTCCATAACTATTTTTCTGCTCTGTTATTGCTGCTATTGTATTTGTTCTTCTGCACCATTTCCCACTGGCTCCACCACCAATATTTCTGCCACTGTACATTTCCTGTGCGGGGTCCATGAGAGTCTGCAGTTTGGAGATTCACCCTCGCTGTAACCTGCTGTCTCAGCACCCCAGAGAATCAGGAATGCCTTGGCTGCTCCACAGTTGCAGTGAAATCCCAAATGCTGTCTCATCCTCAAAGGATACCCTCAGACAGCTAACATGTTTATCACAGGACCAACATTAGGTAGCTGACAGTTGTAGCCAGAATAATTAAATCCAGTTACATGGGTGGGAGTAACATGAGTATCTGTAAAACCTCCCATCATATATGAGTCATTTGTAAATATTGGGATGGATTCTTCAGTTCACACCACTAGGAGCACTAAAGGTGGATCTAGAAAATATGTTTATAGGTTTCTCCTTGGACCCCATTTACCTGACAGCTCAACAGAGCTAGCATGGCTACAAACATTATAGCTGGAAACTTATTTCTTCGTTGTTGCTGAACCATCTGTTCAGCCTGTAACAGTAGGTTCTTCAGCTGTTTTCATGATGGTAGTTTTGCTGTTGGGTCTTTCTGGACCTACCTCATCCCCCTTTCCTTTGTAGCTTCCTCTCCTTGCTGGGAGTCAGGGATTGTGGCATCTTCCATGTGATGCAAGTATGCGGAGGTTATGGCTTCAGGGAATCCATGAGAAATGAATTTTACCCAGACTAGTTAGATAAATGTGACAAAATTATAATATGTCCAGACAGTCATGTATGACCTCCATCTATACAGGGCCTTGGGAAGGTGTACGTGACCCCCATCTGTACAGGGCCCTGGAATGGTGTACGTGAGCCCCATCAGCACAAAATCTTGAAATGTGTAAGGTAAAAAATTAATATGTCTAGAATGTTATCAGTAGATGTTGCTGCTTTCCTAAGTCTTATGACTGTGATGTAATCAAAAAAGAATGTGTACTGCCAAGAAATATGCTTATAAACTTGCAAAAAAGTGAAAGTAAAAAAGAACAGAAGATTCAGCAGCCTAACTCTCATGTGTGTGAGCTGATTTCTCTGTCTCTATCACTGACTCCTTTACCATTTGTGCTGCATCGAGCGCTCATGTTTGCACCCCTATCATGCTGTCTTGGCACCCCCCGGCCAATAACCCGACTTCAGCAGTTGCCCTGAACGTGCTGCTCTGCACCCCCCACCGAGACCATACCTCAGCAAGGGATGACATTTCTGGATCAATATTTAGCCATTTGAATCTTGGCTCTAGATACTCCATGCCTAATGGTACATTCAGGTACTCAGGTAGGACAAAATGCACCTTCTGGGAAAATACAAGCATGACCTCTACCCCACATTATCACTGGATCTGGTCCTTTCCATTGGCCTGTTTATAAATCTTTCCACCAAACTTGGTACAAGAGACCTGTTGCAGTGGAAGACATGTCACTCAGCTGCAGTGCAGCCCTCAGAGCCAAAATTTAGAAAATTTAAAACAAACAAAGCATGATTAAGTTTATTTGGGGGGGTCTTATTTCCCCTTTCTGTTTTTGTAATTGTAGCTTAACAGATAAATCAGTTCATTCTACAATGGCTTGACCTTGAGTGTTACAAGGAATACCTGTTTTATGTTCAATACAAAACTGATGGCAGAACTGCTGAAAAGAAGAACTAGTATATGCTGGAGCCTTACCAGTTTTAATCTGTAAAGGACATCCTAATACTGCAAATGCAGCTAGGAAATGAGAAATAACATGTTGAGTATTTTCTTTTACATGGGCTTTAGCAAAAATAAATCTAGAATAAGTGTCAACAAAGTCTGGGGTTTTGGCTCATTGGTAGGGCACTCACCTAGCACATGCAGAGTCCTGGGTTTGATCCTCAGAACCACATAAAAATAAATAAATAAATAAATTCAATAAAGGTATTGTATTCAACTTCAACTAAAAAATAAATATTAAAAAATAAAAATAAAAAAGTATCAATAATGACATGAATATAACATCGCTTACCAAATTGAGAGATGTGAATTACATTCATTTGCCATAACTAATATTGTCATACATCACAGGAATTAACCTGATTTGGTAAAGATGGGATATGTATATCTCATTGTGGGCATTGATGAACAATATGATGAGCTTTCTCTCTAGTAATATTATAAATTTTTTATGCAAATTAGAAGCATCTGGATTATGCAAGAAATGTGGCATTGTGCACAATCATGTAAAGACATTTGTTGACAAACAGCAACAAGATCATCGATCTTATCATTACCTGATTCCAAGGGATCTGGAAGGTTAGAGTGAACTCATATATGGCCTATGAAACATGGATAGTGACACATTTGAATTATCTTTTGTAAAGTATGGAACAAATTAAATAATTCTTGTGATGGTTTGAACCCAATAGTCAATGTTTCAATATTTTTTGTAACTCCAACTTCATATAAACTATCATAATAGATATTGATTGCCTCATTTGCAAAATGAATTAAAGCACAAAAGAGAGATTGAAGTTCTGCTCATTCTACAGAAGCATATGATGTGTGTAGTATCTCTTCATAGGCATGGATATAGAAACCTGCTTTAACTGAACTTGACCCATCTGTAAATACTGTTAGTGCTCCAACTATTGGTTGAGCATGTACAATTTTGGGAAAAATAAATGTACTTACCAAAGCAAATTAAATAATTTTATCACGAGAGTATTGACTTTCTCTTTGACCAGGGAAATTAGCAAAAGCTATTTGCCAAGTATTAGAGATCTGGAAAAGCCAATCATTCTGTGGAGTAGAGAAAGGTACAACTATTGTTTTCTCCCTTAAGTAACCAATTGAGCAATAAAATCATGGAATGGAATCAACAACTTTTAAGGAGAATGAGCTAGGTGAAGCCATTCAATAATTCCCAGTGATTGCCATATTGCTCCAGTAGGAGTATGAGCGGTGGAAAATGATAACTGATATATAGCCTCCTGTGGTTAATTCTAGTAAGCTGGGCATTTTTAATAGCAAATTCAACCTTTTTAATGGCCATCCATGCTCTGTTGTAAGTAGATGAGGAGTTGAAGACAGATCCCCCTGCAAGTTTGAAAAAAAGGACTCAAATCTGCAGTGGTTAGTTTCAAACTTGGTCTCAGCAAATTGATATTACCTAGTAACTTTTGGAAATCATTAAAATGAGAAATTATATCCCATCTATGTATGATATATTAAAGAGCATAAATGCACTATACTGTCAGGTATAACCACTTAAAACAAATACAATTTTTTTTAAAAAAGTGGGTAAACCATCAACTATTATTTGTAGGTTTTGAGGAAAAATCATGCATCCTTCAATTACATTACCTAGATATTGAAAAGGAGAGGTAATTTTTACATATTCAGGTGCTATGCAAAAGCCCATTGCAGCAAGTGAAGTTTCTAATTGAGCAAAAATTTTTAAAGTACGTCTGGACTAGCATGGGCCAAAAGAATGTCATCTATGTAATGGATAATATTTGCATCAGGGATATATTTTTCTTGCAGGAGCAATATCCTGAGCTACCACGATTTTTAATGTTTATTTATTTGCTTTGAGTTGTACACAATGCATTTATTTTTACATGGTGCTGGGGATTGAACCCAGGCCGCACACGTGCTAGGTGAGCACTCTACCACTGAGCCACAACCCCAGCCCCGAGCTACCAAGTTTTGATAAAGCATTGGACTATTTCACATACCTTGAGGCAAAATTTCCAGCAATATCTCTTAACTGGTTCTTTGGAATTTATAGCTGGAATGCTAAAAGAAAATTTCTTATAATCATCTGGATGTAAGTTTATAATGAAAATAAATTTTTAAATATGTTACCATTAAATGATAACCAAAAGGAATAGCTGTAGAAGGAAGACCAGGCTGTAAAGCTCCCATTGGCTTGATAAATGATTAATTGCCCTAAGTAAGATCTTTTAAAAACTTCCATTTGCCAGATTTTTTTTCTTAACCACAAAAATTGGAGAATTTCAGGAGTGGGGTTTGTGACTCAGTGGTAGAGCTCTTGCCTCAAATGGGTAAGGCACTGGGTTCGATCCTCAGCACCACATAAAAATAAAGAAAGAAATATATTGAGCCCATCTTCAATGAAAAAAAAAAATTTTTTTTAAATTGGAGTATTCCGGGGACTAAAAGTAGACTCTATATGGCCAACTTGAAGTTGTTCTTGGTCTAAAATATTGCTATTTGAAGTTTCTCCACTGTAAACTGCCAGTGGCTGACATAGATCAGCTCTTCTTTTACCCAGATATTTTTTTCTGCTGTTTTCTTGGCTAAGGAGGAAGTCAATGCCCTCATTAAAATTTTCGATTGGGTAAATTAAATGAATTAAATTATCTTCTTTGAGAAGACTGAGTTATAGGTAAATACTTTTTTGTTGTTTTACCTTTAATCCTTTAGGAGAAATAGATCCTTGATTAAACATCTGAGGTGACACCATGAAATTAGGAGTTACTAATAACACACCTAGGTTATTTAAGATATCTAGTCCCCATAAATTTACTGGAAAAGAATCAAGGACATAATGTTTAAAAAGTCCCACAATTCACTCAATGAGTAGTTCCTGTTCCAGGCTCCACTACTGCCCATGTCCCATGTGGGTAGTGGAATGGAATCACTCTGCATGGTGTGGGCTGGTGGTGAAAAGACCACATGGACACACAAAGCAGGAATAAGATGGCTCTGCAAATTTAAAGGTTCTGCTATCATGCTGGAAGGTAGGACAGCAAGAGAGAGCTTGCACCTGGAATACTCTTTATTTACAGGGAAAAGAACAAAGCATTTTTGATAGAATGTTCTACTCCAAATAAGGCAGGGGGTGGGCTGACCTAGCTCTCATGAGTAACATGCAGGTCCAGAGCTGCAAGAAAGCAAACTTCTTTGCTGAGCAAAGGTGGAGGAAACCTACATCACTCAGTCTATAGCATGCAATACCAGACCAACAACGACACCCTTGGCACATGGCTGAGAGAGAATGCTTAACAGCTCATGGGTGGCCACCCACAAGATAGTATATAATATTGACTTCCAGTAGTAATACTGACCCCATAACAGGTTATATCTCAAATATAAACTTATAGAAGTTTAGAGGTACCTCTTTCATTTAAATGGGGTCACTATTAGTATTGGAAGTCAACATTATATACTATCTGTTATTCCCACTTTAAGACTGGTGAAACTGGCCAACTTAGTGTTTAAAATGAAAAACTTGGAGACCAACGTCAATAAAGTAAAAGGGCCAATGAAAAAGCGGCCAACATTTTGGCTCCTATTCTCTAAGGTCAGCCAGGATGCAGAGAATGATGGGGATCCTCTCTGGGCCCTAAAACTTTGGTGAGTCACCTGATCTGCTGACCAGGGAGATTAAGAGGACCCTGAAGAACAGGAAGGCAACCAGTGCACATTCTGCAAAGAGCAGGGTCACTGGATGCTTACAAGAGAAACCACATATGGTCAGCAGGACTCTTGACTCATCCTGGCAGATGGCACCACTGGTAGAGGAAAGCTAAAGGAGCCAAGAGTCTTCATACATGTCACCAAGAGTGATCTCTAAGGAATCTCAGCTGGCTCTTAAGAGTAGATAGGAACAGCTGGGTGCAGTGGCACACGCCTGTAATCCCAGCACTTGGGAGGCTGAGGCAGGAGGATCGTGAGTTCAAAGCCAGCCTCAGCAATGGTGAGGCACTTAGCAACTCAGTGAGACCCTATCTCTACTAAAAATACAAAGAAGGGCTGGTGATGTGGCCCAGTGGTCGAGTGCCCCTGAGTTCAATCCCTAGTAGAGAGAGAGAGAGAGAGAGAAGATAGGAACAAGGTCAGTTTTGACCATATTGGACTTAAACCCCTGACAAGACAGTATAGCTTAAGCACAGTCTTGCATGGACATTTAAAAGGAAAAACAATGTTTATTTGTTTGTTTGTTTTTCTTAATGGAAACTTAGATGTATACTTGTGCCAGCCTTACCAAAAGTAGGTAAAGATGGAGGTTATAAAAGAGGGTTCTTGTATGGGAGTGGATAATCATAATGATCACAAAGGACTCTAGAGTCTCAAGTTTGTCCTGAGTCAATTTGAGCCTGATCTCATAGAACTAAAAATCTTCCTAACCTTCTATATAAATAAACTTGATCTGTTTTTCACTGATGTGATTATGAGTTGATGTCTTCATTGTTTTCAGAGAAGGACAGAAATACCAATTGTTTTTGTGCTAATTGTTTTTTAAAAAAGCAGTGGTTTGCTGTCTTGTTTATTGTTGTATGAGCATGATCCCTTATATATATATGTGTGTGTATATATATATATATATATATATATATATATATATATATGCCTTGTCCAGTCACCTGCTGTCTGCCACTGTGGACCTCTGGACTGCTCTGATGCTGGATGCCCTTAACTGTCTATACGTCACCTGATAGACAGCAAGAACTTTGGGTTACATCCCCCTAAATTTGCCCCCTTTCAGCAGAAAGCAGGTTGGAGATCTCATTGCCCATTTTTCCATAGATATGGAATATAGAAATTGACAGTGGGGAAATATAACAGTGGTCTAATTTATACTTTGCTCTCTGCCACTGCAATTTATTTTTAAAAATGGACATGTTTCTTTCTCTCCCTCTTTCACTGCTCCTCCCTAATCTCTCCCCCTCGGGGGAAACAGGAATACCTTTTTTTTTTTTTAATTTTAGGCAGATTGATTTGTTCTTGAGTACACACCCACCATAATAATGAAGTAATCCATATTTTGGGGATGATAGCAGAAGATCTCAGAAATTATTATCTCCCAAATAAACAAGTGAATCACAACTCCAGACAAAGAGCACATGATATATAGCCTTTGAATCACCTCTTTAAAAGCCCCTTGTTCCTAATGAAGGACAGAATCACAATCTCTGGGACAGGAATCCCCTGTGTTACTCTTTTGCTAGAAAAATGATAAAATTTGATTTTTCTTTTTCTCAAAAAAAAAAAAAAAAATAGTTGCCCGTTGCCCGTTTCCCTCTTGGTCTTTTATGAACCTGTGTTGGAAGTTTGCTGGTACCCTAATATATGTGATGACATCCATAATTGGGGGACTGATAAGACATGTGCTTTTGTATTCTTGTGCTTTCAATTTTCCTTAGTTAAATTTCTATTGATAAATATAAACCACATAAACACTAAGTGTTTGGGAACTCTTCATCAAGAATTTCCAGGGAAGCAAAAACATTGGAACACACACACACACACACACACACACATAGAGAGAGAGAGAGAGAGAGAAGGAGAGAGGGTTTATTAGGGGGATTTGCTCATATATTTTTGAAGAATTTCCACAGTAGGCCTTCTGTAAGCCGGAGACCTAGGAAGTTACAGAGTGCCTTAGCCCAAATCCATAGGCCTCAGAACCACGGAAGCCAAAGGTGGAGCTCTCAGCCCAAGGCCAGAGTTCAGAGAATCAAAGGGAGCAGATGATGCAAATCCTCCAGTACAATGGTCAGAGAACCTGGAGTTCTGGCATTCTGGGGCAGAAAAAGGGTAAACAACTCCACGAGAGAGAGCAAGAAGCCACCTTCCTCTGTGGGTTGTTCTTTGTGCCCTCAGCTGACCAGCTGGTGCCCACCCACACCTAGGGCAGGTCTCCCTCACTCAGATCACTGCTCAAATGTCAAGGTTTCCAGAAACACCACACAGATATTCCCAGAAAAAATGCTTGCAGCTACCTGTGTGCTCTTAGCCTGTGATCTTAATATTTGTGTCCCTTCTGTGTGGGGCAGTAGAACTTCATGAAAGAAATTTCCACAATTTACTTTTAATAAGGATAGAGAAGCACCCAACACAGTCCTTGCTAATTAATATGCTGACTGTGCATCTCAAACAAAAAAGCACAATTTTGCAATAAAAAAAATTTTACCTTTGGAACTGTTTGAATTAGTTGTGGCTCTAAAACATGGACTTTGCCTAATAGCTGTCCTCTGTGTACAATAAGCAGAATGTTAAGCAGAATGTTGCATTTGTTTTCATCACTCAAGGTAAATATCCTCACAAAACAAAAAAGTAAAAAAAAAAAAAAAAAAAGAACTCCTGAATCTCATTACAGGGAAAACCATTTTTTAAAAAATTTATTGAAGTTTTGTACATTTCATTTTCCTTAGTGGGTGCTCACTGAATAAGTGTTGAACCCAAATAAGAGATGGGTTTTCATGTGACAACATTATCCTATAGCCTCTCCCTTCCCCTGTCCAAGGACATCTGCCTCCTGATATGCAGAACTGTTTATCTGGAGAGTTCTGTGAAAGCTGAGAATAAGATTTCTTGAGTCAATTTCACGGAATTAACTTAAGAAAAAAGAGAGTGGGAGCTAATAGGCTCAAATGATTGGCTACCTGAATTAAAAACTACTCACTTTTTCCTTTCTAACTCATTGTGGGTCATACTGTAAGAAAAAGGCTTAAATCTCTGTTTTGACCTGCCAACAGTTCAGCTAACAGAGAAGAGTCAGAATTGTGACTCTGGTTGGACCATGTTCACTGGGACAGGTGAATGAAAATCCTGAGCCATCTTGCAGTTTCATGGTTGAGGGTTTGTTAGTAACTATTAGAGCAGAACATACTTATACTGTCTAACACAGTGAATCCTACCGTAATGTGCACATTCACCAAAGACTTGCAAAAAAAATGTTCATAGCAATGCTGCTTATAGACCCTCAATGAAGACCACCCAAGTGTCCATCAAGAGAAACATAGATGAACAACCATCACACATTCACACAAAAGAAGTCTACATGAATGAGAATGCAGAGACTGTGTCTACACAGCCAAGGTGTGAAACTCACATGTAGCACTCTATGGTGGAGCCAGACACAAGGATTATTATTATTATGCACATTATTCAAAGTGCATAAAATACAAAGTCAATACTGTCAGAACCCAGAGAGTGGTTACATTTGGTGGAAGGGGCGTGAATGAAGTTAGACAGGTTTGGTTTCTTTTATTAGCCTCTGTGGTTCTGGGGATTGAACTCAGGGCCGTGTTGTAAGCATGTACTCCCCCATTGTGCTACCTCTTTAGCACCTTCTCTGTCTTCATATATACATCAGTTAAAGTACATAAATCAATTGTAATTTAAATACATACATTTATTTTGTATTTTATGATGATATATACCAAAATATAGAATAGTAATATTCTTTATGGAAAAGAGAGATTGGTTTAGGATTTAAAATCTTCATGGTTATAAAATTAAGCAAATACCATAACAAGTTATAAGCAGTAGCTAAGTAAACGTCATACATATACAATGAAGGTAAATGAAATCACTATCTACTATTGTTAACTTAGGCATTTTTCATTTGAGTCTTTTTTATTTATTTATTTATTTTTTACATTTTATATTACCCTTATAGAGCACATTTTTACATATCTCAGGTTGTATACGCAGTATATTCACACCATTCATATCTTCATACATGCACTTAGGGTGATGATATCCATCTCATTCTACCTATTTTTTTTTTCACCCTTTTGCCCCTTCCCTTAACCTCCCTCCCCATTGGCTATTCTAGAGTTCCTCTAATCCTCCTATGTTCCCCATCCCTACCCCACTGTGAATCAGCCTCCTTATATCAGAGAAAACATTCAGCATTTGGATTTTGGGATTGGATAACTTCACAGAGCATTATATTCTCCAGCTTCATCCATTTACCTGCGAATGCCATTATTTTATTCTCTTTTATTGCTGAGTAATATTACATTGTGTATATATACCACATTTTCTTTATCCACTCATCTACTGAAGGGCATCGAGGTTGGTTCCACAGTTTAGTTATTGTGAATTGTGTGGCTATAAACATTGATGTGGCTGTGTCCCTGTAGTAGGCTGTTTTAAGTCCTCTGAGTATAGACTGAGGAGTGGGATAGCTGGGTCATAAGGTGGTTCCATTCCAAGTTTTCCAAGTAATCTCCATACTGTTCTCCAAATTGGTTGCACTAATTTGCAGTCCCACCAGCAATGTATGATTGTGCCTTTTTATCCCCAATGTCTCCAACATTTATTGTTGTTTGTGTTCTTAATAGTTGCCATTCTGACTGGTGTGAGATGAAATCTTAGAGTGGTTTTGATTTGCATTTCTCTAATTGCCAGAGATGTTGAACATTTTTTCATGTATTTGTTGATTGATTGTATATCTTCTTCTGAGAAGTGTCTGTTCAGTTCCTTGGCCCATTTATTGATTGGGTTATTTTTTTTTTTTTTTTGGTGTTAAGATTTTTGAGTTCTTTATATATTCTAGAAATTAGGGCTCTATCTGACATGCATGTGGTAAAAATTTGTTCCTAATTAGTAGGCTCTCTATTCACCTCACCTCACTGAGTTTTTGTTTGTTGTTGTTGTTTTTTTTCTGAGAAGCAGCTTTTTAGATTGAATCTATCCCATTTATTGATTCTTGATATTAATTCTTGCACAATAGGAGCTTATTAAGGAAGTTGGGGCCTAATCCGACATGTTGGGGATTAGGGCTTACTTTTTCTTCTATTAGTTGTAGTGTCTCTGGTCTAATTCCTAGGTCCTTGATCCACTTTGAGTCAAGTTTTGGGCATGGTGAGAGATAGGGGTTTAATTTCATTTTGTTGCATATGGATTTCCAGTTTTACCAGCACCATTTGTTGAAGAGGCTATCTTTTATCCAATGTACATTTTTGGTGCCTTTGTCTAATACAAGATAACTGAAATTATACGTGTTAGTCTCTGCGTCCTCTATTCTGTACCATTGGTCTACCAGTCTGTTTTGGTGCCAATACCATGCTGTTTTTGTTACTATTGCTCTGTAGTATAATTTAACATCTGGTATAGTGATGCCACCTGCTCACTCTTCTTGCTAAGGATTGTTTTAACTATTCTGGGTCTCTTATATTTCCAGATAAATTTCACTACTGTTTTTTCTATTTCTATGAGGAATGTCATTGGGATTTTGATTGGAATTGCATTAAATCTGTATAGTGCTTTCGGTAGTATGGTCATTTTGACAATATTAATTCTGCCTATCCAAGAACAAGGTAGATCTTTCCATCTTCTAAGGTCTACTATAGTTTCTTTCCTAAGTGTTCTGTAGTTTTCATTATAGAGGTCTTTCACATCTTTCATTAAATTGATTCCCAATTTTTTTTTTATTTTTTGTGATACTATTGTAAATGGGGTAGTTCTCCTTATTTCCCTTTTGGAGGATTTGTCACCGATATATAGAAATGCCTTTGATTTATGGGTGTTGATTTTGTATCCTCCTACTTTGCTGAATTCAGTTATGAGTTCTAGAAGTTTTCTGGTGGAGTTATTTGGGTCTTGAAGGTATAGAATCATATTGTCAGTGAGTAGTGATAATTTAAGTTCTACTTTGATTATCTGTATCCCTTTAATTTCTTTCATTTGTGTTTTTGCTATGGCCAGAACTATGTTAATTAGAAGTGGTGAAAGAGGACATCCTTGTCTTGTTCCAATTTTTAGAGGGAATACATTCAATTTTTCTCCACTTAGAATGATGTTGGACTGTGGCTTTTATGATGTTGAGATATGTTCCTATTATACCTAGTTTTTCTAGTGTTTTGAAATATTTTGTTGAATGCTTTTTCTGCATCTATTGAGATAATAATATGGTTCTTAAATTTAAGTCTATTGATGTAATGAATTACATTTATTGATTTCACTATGTTGAACCATCCTTGCATTCCTGGAATGAACCCCACTTGATCATGGTGTACTATCTTTTTAAAATAGATACATATTTAAAGTGCAAGTGCTATACACACACTGTGAAATATACACACTCAGTCATAAAATATAATAAAGTATTGATACAGACTGTAATGCAGATAGATCCCAAAACCATTAGATGAAGTTAAACATGCCAGAAGCCAGTCACTAAAGGTCACATATTGGGTGATTCCTTTTAGAGGAGATAACCAGAGTGTGCAAGGCAAGCCTGTGGCTGCCCAAGGCTGGAGAAAGAGATGATGGAAAGGGACTGCTTAAGGGGTACAGGTTTTCCTCTGGCTGCTGAAAATATTTTCTAACTAGACAGAAATTACAGTTGTACAATGCCATCATTGTCCTTACATCATTGAATTGTTCAATTTTAAAATGGTTAATTGTATTTTTTTAAATTTGGCAGACTTTATGAATTTGCCTGTCATCCTGGGGCAGGAGCCATGCTACTCTTCTCTGCATTGCTCCAATTTTAGTCTATGTGCTGTAAAAGCAAGCACTGTCGGGTAAATTTTATCCCTCAAACTTAAGTAACTATATTTTATTTCAAGTAAAAAAGTTTTAAATTGAATGGGGGAAGCTTGACATTCTGAGTGTTTAACTACAAAGACTGTAAAAATGGTGATTCACCAGGATCATGGCTTGAATGCAGTCTGTTTCCCACATGCCACAACCTCTATTGGTCACCACTGGGCTTTTCCCCTTATCAGGAAAATGAATCATCTGTTGTCAAGTTATCAAGTCTTTATTGGCCAGCATAATCAGTACTGGAAAGGACAAGATTCTATTTTGAGATGCAGTTGATGAATATGTAACTTCTGTCTCTGTGAAAACACCAAGAACTATTTAAAAGCTATGGAGACCTGAACAAGGGAGAGTCAGGTCATAGTCCATCTCACCCTCCAAGGATCAATGTCACACCCACTTCTCTCCTTGAATCATCTTTTCTCCTCTCGGATGGCAGATCTGGTCTACCACAAGAACTAACTCACGTGGGTCTAGGGAACAGGGGAAGCAGAGGCTCCTCTGAGTTCAGTGGCATAATAAGGGTGTAAGTATTTTGCTTTTATGATCAACTTGAATGTACCAAGACTGATTATTTTCATGGACACAAAAATTATGCAGTCCCTTCTTTGAATACAGTTTAATATACTGAAATTTCTGAGTGTTTTGGAAGAAGTTAAAGTGACAGTCTCATATGTTCATGGAACATAATTTGGAATCAATGTTCCTGATGCTTTAGCATCTAATTGAAAAGGTCTTCTTGACCATCTATGAGGCAGATCCAGTGCACACATCCATTTTCATAAATGCTTCACATGATAATGAATTTATTATGGACATCTTCCTATAAAATGTCCATTTTTTCTTTATTTTTTAATTCTTTTTAGCTATATGTGACAGAGAATCTGTTTTGACATATCGTACATATGTGGAGTATAAATTCCCATATTTGTGTTTGTACATGATGTGGAGTGGCACTGGTCATGTATTAATATGTGAACATAGGAAAGTTATATCTGCTTCACTCTACTCTCTTTCCTAATTTCCATTCTTTCTCCCTTCTTTTCATTCCCCTTGTCTAATCCAATGAGCTCCTATTTTTCCCTAATTTTGTGTTAGCCTATGAATATCAGAGAGACGCTTCATCCTTCCATTTTTTTGGGTTTGGCTTATTTCAGTTAGCATGATAGCCTCCAGTTCCATCCATTTACTGGCAAATGTCATAATTTCATTCTTCCTTATGACTGAGTAATGTTCCATTGTGTATTTATACCACAAAATGTCCATTTCATAGATAAGAAAGCAGGCTGGCAGAGATTATGTTGATGGTGAGTACAATTAACACTTTAGCTCCATGAATCATCTTTTTCACCAGTGCATGATGTGGCTGCTCAAATGTTTTTAAAAAATTATCACATAAAATTGAGCATCTCTTGTTAATGGGAGTTATAACCCCACTGAATGTCTCTTGATGTGAGGTTTGCCACAGTATGGGTGACTCAGTGGATGGAATGAAGCAGGGATTCCATTCACAGGGCCAGTAGGAAGCTCGGCTCCACATACCACCTCAGCAGGATCCGGAACTGTGCCAACTCTCTTCCCGTCACCCTGAAGCTTCCTTGATTCCTGAATCTATTAATTTTATGATTGCACAACTAATTATTTTGACTAGCATTTTCAAAGCTGTTTGGATTGATGCAGTCAAAAGGAAAGGACAGACCCAGGGAAAAAAAAGTAGACACAACCCATGGGCTTCTGAGAATCCATCCCATGACATAGTACTGGTAGCTGGATCACTCTGACACTGTGATGACAATGGGGACCCCATCTCTGGTGGCAGGTGGACAATAGACAGCCTCCCTCCCAGGTGTTGTTCTGACTATTGAAATTCTCTCAGGGGTCATACTGGGATGGGTCTTGGAGGCAGGGCTGGCACTGGCTCATGCAGTGCTTCAGAGACTGGAGAAGTCCACAGTAAACAGCACTCCAATGGGACTGGGTGGCTTCTGCTCAGCACCACACACACTTATTTCCAGGAATAAAAACCTGGAAGAATAAAGGGCCATTGAGGCCGAGCATAAAAACCAGAGAGCCTGAGGGCATCTCAACAAGAAGCCAAAGCCTAGAGCAACCCAAGAATAACTGGCTGGAGCCCAGAGGAGTTAAGTCCCCAGGAAGCCAGCTTGAGGAAAACGACCCTCTGCAAGTGCAAAACAGCACAGACACTGTGTCTGTGTTCCAGGGAGCTCTGGGATGGCTCTGGAGACCCAATAAGAATGATGGTCACATCACTCCCCAGAGTCCCTGTGTTTGCAGGGAAGAGCTATTACTGAACCTAGAGTGGAGTAGACACCCCACAGGAGCCCTTGTCTTTGTATGCAGTGTTGTGATGATGGCTGCAGAGACATTTCCAAAAGAGTGGCAGTAGGAGTTTTCCCATGTGCACAGAGCCATGAGGTGGCAAGAGACGTGTCAGCCACCCCTGAGTCTGTGTTAGGTGAGGGGCTTAATCTCTGAGCTCTGAAAGGCTAAGTTTCTTGGGCTCTGCATCTGTGTCTTGGTCCCTAGGATTGGCAGTTACATGGGGAGAGAGGTTGGAAGGAGATGTTCATGAGAGCCTCAAGGTGAAGGGGGTGCGTTTGGTGCTGCCTGTTGCTAAGTGGTCTCTTGTGATGCCTCACTGAGGTGATGGGCTTTGACACCCAGGTTTGACTGTGACCCAAGCCTCCTAAGCCTTATTTCTCTCATTCCTGTAATGTCTTAATGATGCCTAATGTCACATTCTAAGTCATTGTGAGATTCTCTGTGTGAAGTATACAATATGGCATCCAGGGCAAGTTGAGAAACCACTGAAACATATATTTACAGGAATATCTTCTTTCAGTGCACTTTGCTTCATTGAGATCACAGATTTTTTTTTTTACTTTTTACAATTTGGAGGTTTGTGGTGCCCCTGGATTGAGCAAGTCTGTGAGTGCCTGGTTCCCAATAGCCCTGGATGTTACCATGTTATTTTTTTATTTTTATTTTTTGCAATAAAGTACACTTTAATTAAGGTTTGTACATATTTTAGACATAATTCTGTTGCCCTCTTAGTAGAACACAATAGTCTACTTAACATTTTTATGTATTGGAAAACCAATAAGATCTCATGACCTACCCCCATCCTCCTTTCCTGTTGTGTTTGCTCTGTAGCAGGGTCTGGAATCTACCCACAGAACCTCCAAGGTAAGTCATGATCCCAGGACATGGTCTCCGCCCTTTCTTTATTATCTTTTCCATGGCATTAACCTCATTTAATCATTAGCCTGTGGTCAAGGACAGATAATCCAAGCCAGGTACCAGTATGCATGGGCATGGAGTCCAAACCGAACTTTATACCTGTCTCTGTAAGGCCCACAAGCTAATAGTTTTTTGACTTTAAAAAAGGTTTGACTCAACCATCTTGAAAAATAATCAGTAGGTGACTAACATTTTGTGGCCCCTGAAAGTTATATGACAATCAATTATCAGGATACATGAATGTAAATGTATTAGAACTCAGCCATGTCATTCATTCTTGTGTTACTGGTGGCTGCCTGGGATCTACAATGGCAAAGTTGAATATTTGCATCAGAGACCACATGGTTAGTGAGCCAGAAATGTTTAATACCAGGACTCTGACAGCCTTGGCTCAGCCCTGATCTAGGTTATCACAAGAGAAAGCATGCTTCAAACTTTCGCCTCCATCAGCCCAAAGGGTTCCCACATTAAAAATTTGAGAAAACCCCAATTCTATTTTCTCCCAACCATTTTGCTTCAAAGAGAACATTGCTTCCATGTTCTATCTAGTTATTTCAGTTTTGCCCCAAATCCCACCATGTATGGAATAGAAGTGAAGAATTTTGACAAAGGCAAGAAGCCCAGAGAACCCAAGACTTCCAACCCACAGGCTCTTATCAGAGAACTGATGGTCTTCACAAAGCCTTTAGGATCTAAGTGGGTAAGGGGAATGCCTATTAGTCATGAGTAAGACCCATGGGTGGCATCCATGCTTTGCACACATGAGCTCCTAAAAATCCAAGTATGATATCCTACCATGTGAATTGCACTCCCAATTTTTTCTGGGTAAACTGAGGCTCAGTATGACAAAATCACTTGTCAAGCCTAAGTGGGTGTTACAGAGGTGGGGAGTTCCTAATCCACACAGACATTCCAAGTCCAGTGCCTCACATTCTTCAGCACACCATGGTTAGCAAGGTCTTACAGACTGTGTTCCTAAGAAACCTGACTTCTTCAAGACACAGGGAGTATGCCCTCATCCATTTGAAAACATTGGCTTAGAGTCTGCTTTGGATCAAATCAGTCTCCATGAGAAGCAAACAAAGGGAAAGATAGAGCTTACTCAGTTCCTTTCACTAGCTAACTGAGCGACTTTGCAGAGTACTTTTGATTTCTGAGCCGAAAATATTTGTTCTAGAGGAATCCAGTCAAAAGCCCAATGGACACCTTACATTTTTCTTCTTTGAGTTAATTTCAGTTAATTTGACACCAGAACATAAAATCCTGGATACACACATCAGAGGGAACATAAATATACACTTGTGGCAGGTAGTTGAACTCTTGTTATTTATTAAGATAGTCCATCTTTGATTTCATTTTTTTTTTTCTTGCTTTTTTGGTGAATACTCTTAATGCTCCCCAAAACAAAAGGCAGTTATATCCCTGAATATCTATGAAGTTGTGATAAATATGTAAATGTTAGTTCTAGAGATTTGCCCATGTTGTATACTGAGGGCTGGTCCAGGACACTGTGTGTGCTGGGGTGGACATCAGAGAGAACCCATCATTCCTTTGTTGTTCAACTTAATAATCCTTATGTATAAGAGCACTTGACCATCTGAAAAAAACATTTTTCAGAACCAAAATTGATATGTAGCCAATTGCAATTATGGTAGGGATAGGGCTAAAAGCAGTATTGTGTGCCAAAATGGAGCCTTCACTGGGGTAATCTCTCTGATCATGGCATGATGGATGCTGCTGCAGTTGACTGTTTTTGGTCTTCACAGTTCCAAAAATAAAAGCCTCCAGTGTTCATGGGGAGGCAGAATTTGTCATAATGTCATGAAATTGCTATATTATCAAAAGAAATCTACAAATACCATGACCTAAAGTTTTAGGGTATCAAAGAAGAGAGATAAAACAACAAAGCCAAGAGGGAAGCCTTCTCAGTTCTGTTTTATAATTACCCATTGAACATCTGCAGGACCAAGGGAATAATTGGGTCTTGTACCAAAATGGTCTTCAAAAGACTTTAAGGAATCCTAAGCAACTGTGATCATCATATCCTCATGTAAGTGGCATTTTCTACAGCAACGTAGTGGGAGATTATTACAATATAGCTCAGCTGCTTGACCTCCAAAATTAGTAAATTCTAAAATTAACTCAAAACAGGGAGAGGTAGAGGAATTTATTTGGATTTTACCTTTATTACAAGATTACTGGGGAAATTTTAGCAGCACTTCCAAGAGGCCAATGAGAGAACAGTCAAGTTCAGTAAAGGACATCCTAGAAAAACTTTTATCTTGTTTTTGTCATTCTTGCCAAATAGTGATTTAAATATTGGAGAATTGGTGAGGGGGATCCCAGAGTCATTTACAGGAGAATGGGTAACTCAACTGTGTCTCAAGTCTCAATTCAATTCTGAACTACTTTATACATATCAGCTCATATAAAACCACATGTTAAATGCTGAGTAGAAATAAGAGTCTATGAATATCTCATACCATCCACCATTCATGTAAGGTTTAAATTTTCCATAAATACCACTGGTTATTTAAGCTTTAAACAGGATTGGGAACAAAAATAACACCAGGTTGGAAATTATACTCCTCCAAATAGATCATCATCATCATTCTGAAGATACATGTGATAGAAAAGGAACTTTAACAGCTTCTACATTTTATTTCTTGATTTAAACATTAGACACAATTATAGGTGGTATTCTTATTATGTTTGTAGGCTTCTATGTGTTTAAAATATTACAAATTTTTTGGGGGTACTGGGGATTGAATTCAGGGGCACTCAACCACTGAGTCACATCCCCAGCCCTATTTTGTATTTTATTTAGAGACAGGGTCTCACTGAATTGCTTTAGAGCCTCACTGTTGCTGAGGTTTTGAATACACAATCCTCCTTTCTCAGCCTCCACAGCCACTGGAATTACAGGTGTGCACCACCATGAAATATTAGAAAGACTGAAATATTAGAAATATTTTTAAAGCTATAATGTAATGAAGTGAATAGGGAAATCCCAGAAATTTTTAATAAGCAATGATCAGAGAAGCTAAAAGTATAATCAAGGCTCCAGAATGAAGAAATAGGTTCTTTATTTTTTGTCAGAGATTTATAGTTATACATAATGGTTGGGTTCATCCCGAAAAAACTCATTGATGCATGGAAATAAATCTCAGTTCATGATCCACCTTTTCCCACTATTACCCCTTTTCTCTCCCATTCTCCTTTCTCTTCTCAACTAGACTTTTTTTTTCTCATTTGTTAATTTATATTTCATTGGCTCTTTATGTTATCCTCATTCACTTTTCCTTTTCTATAGAAATGGATTTTGTGCTAAGAACCCCCCAGTCCTGTACACATCCCAGGACAGAAAAACAATAACTGTATCCAGAATTTTTTTTTTGGACATTATTCCCATGAGAACAGCTCTTTGGGAAAACCTCTCATCTTCTCTTGGAATACTTTATCAAAGGCTTCAGCTTGGGCCACTGTGAAGTGATTCTTCCAGTCCCCAGAGATGCCTGGAAAACAGGAAGTAGACACAGATCAGATCTAGTGATCGGGCTTAAGTTTGAGATTTCCTCCCTGCTCTGTCAAGACAGCAGAATGAGCATTGGGTTATTGGTGAGTCCTTCTCCTGCCTCGCCATCATAATCATTTACACTTCTACCTGCCTGGAAAGTGTGTCCTGACTTTCCTTCTCTCCCAATCCATCCTGTAATGATTCCATAAGCAGTGGCTATAAAACCATAACATCTGGAATAAAACTAAGTCTGACCAGTTCTTTTATTGAGCACTTTGTCTCAAAATAACAAAATTTCTGACCTGGGTGATCAGAGCAGGTCACAACTAGTCCCTCTGCTTTTGGCCATTCTCTGTGAGACGTTCTTCTGCACTTGGCACTTATGTGGATGCATTGCCAGTCCCAGTGGCTTTAGTTACTATTGGCTCAGAGTTGCCTAGGTCTTTCAGTTTCTTTCAGCCATGAACCCAGGTGATTTTGTTCCTCTAGGCATACTGTCCTTGTTGTTTGTGACTCCATCCCTGTGACTACCCATTTGCTCTGTCTGTTCCATTACATGGGGTCTTCTGATTCAGGTTCAGACATGACAGCTTACCTTATTCCTCAGGTTATTTACCTTTCATGCTCCTTATCCCAGAGTGCTGTCCTAGCAGACATATTCACATGTTGATCATTTGCCTCATTTAAATGTTTACTCCAATGCAGAACTGTACATCTCAATCCTTGTTCACTTCACAGCAATGATCAAACATGATATGTTCTATGTATTTCCTTTTAGAATGTGCATACGGTATGTATTTCTAACATATTAGGAGATCAAAAATTTTTTATAAATTGCCTGAGATTTAGAGCTTTAAATAATTCCATAGTATATGATCAATAAATAACTGTTGAAAGGATTAATAAATAATGTGTAATATGCTATCGTAATATCCTATTTTATAGACAAGGATTTTTAAAAAGCTCTGGAGGGGTTACCCAGTGAGAAAATGGTGAGAAAAAGGAATCTAAAGATATGGACAAGCCGGGTGTGGTGGCGCACGCCTGTAATCCCAGCACTTTGGGAGGCTGAGGCAGGAGGATCACGAGTTCAAAGCCAGCCTCAGCAATGGTGAGGCACTTAGCAACTCAGTGAGACCCTGTCTCTAATAAAATACAAAAAAGGGCTGGGGATGTGGCCCAGTGGTCGAGTGCCCCTGAGTTCAATCCCCGGTACCACAAAAAAAAAAAAAAAAAAAAAAAAGATCTGGACATACCCTTTACTTGTGTGGTTCCAGTATTATGTGTAATAAAATAATTTTCACATAGTAGAACAATACAATTAATTCATTAAATATATAATAATAAATTCATATATGCATGTAAACAATACTGTCAGACAAATGTAATTTGGCATAATTTCTAATATGTAGTTGTTATTCTATAACCACTCACTCTTCCTCCCATTTTCATTTATATATTCATTATCTAAACAATCTTCATTGTTTTCTTCTGATAGGCATGTGGTCTCCCACTGAGGTACATACTCAGCTCTCTATTTCTTCGCTCTGTGCTCCAGCTGCACTGTGTGGCAGGAATATTAACCTCTTCAGTATCTTTTGAAGCATTTAGTATATTTATTTCATGGCTTACCATTGCAGAAACATGTGAATCTGGGGAATTTTGGAAAAACAATTTCTGCCACTACTTGCAGCAGGCGTTTTCAATAGTCCTGAATACATGGGTGTAGTTATGATTCATCTTTTCTCACCAGGATGAAGACCTTAGAATGTCTCATAATAAATGACCCACTCCTTACTTTATGCAAATAAGTTTTTCACTATATATCACTTTCTTTAGGGTAGTTCCCTATGGTAAGTCATGAGTGGAGTAGCCTAGACATGACCATCAAAAAAACTCACCCTCTTCTCCAAGACTGAATCAACTTTCTCCAGGTACCTGCAGCCCATGAAAACATTTTCCCCATAAGGGCAGATTTGAAGCTTTCTTGACCAAGAATGATTAAAACTGATATATTCAAACCACTTCATTCTTAGTGTTGGGTGGTAAACACATGAATGCCCTCTAAGTAGTCTCATATATTCTGACTCCAAAGTATTTACCTTTTCTTGTAAGTTTGAAATGCTTATTATTTAAAGTTTCAGGGAGCGCTTCAAGATTGGACATCTTGTTTTGTTTCATGACTGGGAAGGAGCTATTCTTGAGGACTGAATCCAGTTCTTGTGGATTTAACTTCTTTCCCAGGAACTGACAGATCTTCTCTATAGTGCATCTTGCATCCTAAAACATGAACAATCAGGAGCAATGCTGAGAAAAGAAAATACAGGAGGGATGGGATTTGGAACATAAGTTTTAGGAGAGATGTGGGTGAGTAGAGGAGAGGAATGACATATCAGAATGAGAAAAGACTGAAATAGATACCAGAAGGAGGGAGAAAGAATAACAGGAAAATAAAGGGGTATAAATGATGTGCATGATGTGAACGTCAACATGGTTTTCCCACTATGGTTGAGTTTAGGACACACCAAAGGCAGGTGTTGGGATTTCTAAAAAGACTGTTAAGAATACAAGATAAGGCAAGGAGACCAAGCCCCAAAGACTAATCCTTACACCAAATGATACTGCGTCCCAAAAGTGACACTTAAATAATACACAGGGCTTTATCATATCTTCATAAACTTGAGCCCCATGATTATTGATGTATGTTCTTAGGAGATCAAACCAAGGATATCGATCTGTATAGGAAAAAAAAAAATTGCTTGTAATCCTAGACCTTCCTTTTAGGATGATAGGGCTTTGTTATTAGTTTTTTTCTTCTTTTTTTCCATGAACTCCAATCAAGCTATAATAAGAAGACACACAACTGTGGTAATAATTTTAAAAAACATGTTGTGTGATTTGAGAGGAGAATTGCAGGAAGTGTGGGAGCTTGCTGTGAGGTGGCTGAAGGTGGCATCCAGGCTCCTTGGTGAGAACTGACTTCATGCTGAGATCACAGCAGAAGAAGAAGCAGCTGAGGAAGGTGACCAGAGTCCTTTCTCCAGGGGAAGCAGATGCCTGTGCCTGTGGCATCTTCTGTGTTCCCCAAGACCCACTCACAGGCCAAGTGTTCTCTAAAGGTTTGTTTACATTTTTTTTACTTTTTCTTATGCTGTTTAACAATTCTGAAAAAAAATTAAAAGATTTTAAAGTTTTCTATTATGTTTGGACCTATTAAACCCATATGGAGAACTCTGCATCTTTCTGCAGGTCAGGGTGGCATTTTTCTGCTCCAACAGAAAAATAAAGGTAGAATAAGTACTTATTCAATGTGTGATGATCCAACCTACAAACTCATACAGACATCATTTATACAGTTGGGAATATTCAAAATACTCTCCATTTGCTATTTTGAAATGTATAATTAATTATTGGTATCTGTAGTCACCACACTGTACTAGAGATCATTAACAGTCATTCCTGTTACCCAGCTAAACACTGGACCCACTTCAGATTTTCTGAGCATCATTGCAGGCCTTTTCTGTTACTCCAGCCCCTGACCTCTCAGAATAGTTACACAAAGTGACTTCTCATCTTTGTGTCACCTCGTCAGTCAAGGTGAGATGCCAGAGAGGTAGATGTAACTCCCAGATTAATGCTTTCTGCTCAGTCTCTTCTGATGAGTAGATTTCTGTCAGCATCATAGGTCCTGCACACAGAAACCTTGACAGCCACAGGTGCTAGCATAAACCATGGCTTTGATATTGCTTGATGCAATAAATTAGAAGACATGGAGAAAGAGCTTGGAGCTTGGGGAGGTTCACAGAAGTAGGGCTATGGAGACCAAGGTTTCGTACATTGTTAGTGACCTCCAAGAGGCTGCACTTTGACAGGGGAGGTGGAGTGGAGTCACTGAGTATGAGGGGCATCAGAGGGAGCAATGATGGTGGGGAGTGGTGGGCGCTAACTATGCTCACCTTCTGCAGCTCTTCATAACTCAGCAGCAGGAAGTTCTCCCTGTGTCTCATGGACATCCAGCCATAAATGTGCTCGAACCATGATCCGTAGGGCACTGTGGGGCAGGTACAGGTGTGCAGGTTACACACTACCAAAACAAGGGCTGGGCCATCCCTGTCACTCTAACACGCTGTCAGCCTGATTTACGTATAATTGATAAATGCTCTTCAAACTAGGTACTGAAGTAGAGAGGGGGATCATTCCTGAATTCATTCTATGAAACCAGTATCATACTGATACCCAACACAAAGACTATCAAGTAAGAAAGCAACACATCAATATTCCTGATGAACACAGATACAGAAAACCTTATTAAAATATTAGAAAAGCCTATTCAACATTATGATTCTACACAGGACATGTTGTATTAACACTTTAAGATTATACATCAGAACATGTTGATTTCATTCCAGGGATGTAAGGTTGGGTCAACACATGCAAATCCATAAATGTATTTCACCACATCAATAGAATTTTCCTTTACAGAGGAACTTGGTTGAACATCATAAAGACTATATGTGACAAACTCAAAGCCAACATCATGCTAACCTCCTAAAATCAGGAAGAAGGCAAGGATGTCTACTCTGAGCACACCCATTCAGTAGAGTTCTTGAAACTTTAGACAGAGAAGTCTGGCAAGATAAGGGAATAAAAAAAAATTCAGAAGAAAGAAAGAAGCCTCATATCACTGTTTTCAGATGATATGAGGCTATACTTTGAAGACCTAAAAAGTTCTTTTCCAAAACAGTTTTAGAACTGAAAAACAAATTCAGCAAAGTAGCAAAATACAAAATCAACATCCCAAAATAATTTTGGAACTAATAAAAAATTCAGCAAAGTAGCAGGATACAAAATGAACATACAAAATTGAAGTACTTTTCTTCATAACTATAATGAATCTGTTGAGGAAGAAATCAGGAATATAATTGCTTTCACAATTGTCTCAAAAAAATACCTAGGGAGCTTGGTGTGGTGGTTCACACCTGTAATCCCAGCAGCTCAGGAGTCTGAAGCAGGAGGATTGTGAGTTCAAAGCCAGCCTCAACAACTTAATGTGTCCCTAAGTAACTCAGTGAGACCCTGTCTCTAAATAAAGTATAATAAGATGGGCTGGTGATGTGCTTAGTGGTTAAGTGCCCCTGGGTCCAATCATGGGTAACACACAAATAAACAGACAACGAGAAGAGAATCGACAAGATAGAAGATGACGGAGATGGAGAAGAGGCAGCCACTGCACACTTACCCACTGTTTCCAGCCCAACGGCAGCTGCCCAGGCCGATAGCTCCAGAGACTGCAGCCAGCACGCCCATACTCCCACCTTCTGTTCAGAGCTTGCACACTTCCTGAGCTTGCACACTCCCCTTTCCCTGACTCCTTTCTCCCACCAGAGCTTGCACACTTTCCTCTCCCTGACACCTCTCCCCATTCCTTTTCTATTCTTAAGTAGCCATAAAGGCCAGTTAATAAATCCCTTGGCTGCACGGCCATGCCCGGTGTGATTTTTTGCCCTTCAGACAGAATAAAAATTTCCATATTACCAAAAGAAATATAAAGACTTGATGCAATCCCCATCAAATTCCAATGTCATTTTTCAGAGAAATAGAAGAAAGAGTTCCAAAATTTAAATGACAACTAAAATATCAAGCTTAGCCAAAGCAATTCAGAGCAGTGATGAAGGGCTGGGGATGTCGCTCAGAGCACTTGATTAGCAACTGCATGGCTCTGAGTCTAATACCCAATGCAAAATAATAATAATAATAATAATAATAATAATAATAATAATAATGTCATAACATTCCCCAGTCTCAAATCAGACTGCAGAGGTATAATAACAAAAAATGTACTAATATTAAAACAGACACATAGATCAATTGAGCAGAATAAAAAGTAGAGACAAATCCACACAAACAGTGATTGGACCCTTAACACCAAAAACAAATTTTGGAGAAAACAGAACCTATTTAATAAATGGTGCTTGGGTAACTGGATATCTGCATTAGAAGAATGAAGTCAAATACAGCACAAATATCGATTCAAAGTGGCTCAAAACCATGGGAATTAGAACAAAAACACTGTAACTACTAATAGAAATCATAGTGCCTACACTCCAATATATAGGTTAAGGCATGATTTCCTCCATAAGACTCCTATGTTTAGGGAACAAAACCAAGAATTGATAAATGGAATGGCTTCAATTTTAAAAAAAAAATCCATACAGCAAAGGAAATGAGACAGAGAAGAGGGAGTGTAAGAATGGGAGAAAAATCTTTGCCAACTACTCTTCTCACAGAGGATTAATATCCAGAATATATAAAGAACTCAAAAATCTTAACACCAATAACTAAATAACCCAATGAAGAAATGGGTGATTGACAATCATTTCTCGAAAGGAGAAATACAATGGCCAATAAATTCATGAAAAATTTTTTTAATATATTTAACAAGCTGAGAAAAGCAAATCCAAGTACATGAGCTTGTGTTTCACTCCAGTAAGAATGGCAATCATGAAGAACACAAATAATAATAAATGTTGGTAGGGATGTGAGTGAAAACGAACACTTACACACTATTGAGATTGGAAATTAGAACAACCACTGTGGAAATAATTATGGAGTTTCCTCAAAAGACTAGGAATAGAACCAGATGACCCAGACTTCAGACTTTGATATTTAACCAAAAGAATTAAAGTCAGCATTCTATAGCAATAGATGCACACCCATGTAGATAGCGGTTCACTTCACAGCAGCTGAGTTATAGAACCAGCGTAGGTGCCCCCTGAATGATGAATGGATAAAGAAAATGTGGTACATATACATGATGGATTCTACTCAGTCATAAAGAAGAATTAAATTATGTTATTTGCAGGAAAATGGATGGAACTGGGCAACAGCATGGTAAGACTCACAAAATCAAGGGTTGTCTGTTTTATCTTGTATGTGAATCTATAAAAAATAATACAAAAGGATCCCACAAAAATTAGGAGAAAGACCAGTAGAGTAGAGGAAGCAGATTTATATGTCAGAGAACACTCACCATTGCCTTGGAGAAACCATTTAAAATATTGTTCCAGTGACTCTGGTCTCTTAGAAAATTTTGTCATACTCCAATAATAGTAACCTGACACAAGAACATCTTTGGGATTTCTCATGATATATATCACCTTAAATTAAGGAAAAATGAGAGAATGAAAAATCAGTCTCTATCAGTCATTTCCACCCTGATTTTGATCTTTATCCAGGCAGTTCTTACTAAATCTCTACAAAACATCAATGGATTCCTTTAATAAATTATTTATAGTATTCATTCATCAAATACACATTTTAAAGTTGCTGTTACATATTCAGGTTCTAGGAATATAAGAGGAATACCTTGTCTCTTCTTCCTGAGATATTAGTTTACTCAACATGGGAAGCTGCTGGAAAGTTTTAATTGGTAAGTGGTGAGGTATTTGTGTGCTTTCCAATAATGATCACTAGTAGCAGAATGGACTAATAAATTATGGTATATTCAGATTCATAGCAATATACAGTTATTCACACACTCAAGACTATTGAGGAATCTCAGAGATATGACATTCATATAGCAGGACTGCATTTATACAAAATTCAAGAATAAGCAAAAGTAATTTCTAGCTGAAGTGCAGGGAGTGTTTCCCTCAGGAGGTGATCACTGATTGGTACAAGGGCCCTGAGAGGACTTTGTGGATGGTAGAAATGTTCTATGTCTGGTATGAATGATAGTTGCCCAAGAGTGTACATATTTTCACATTAAGAAGCTGGTGTTAAAGATTAGTGAACACACAAACACGCTCACAAAATTTGGTACTTGAACATCCAGAATTGACTTTGTATTTGCAACAACTTCCTTGGTGTTGTTATTGGAGGTCTTTTGCCTCCTTAGGCTTCAGTTTAATTAGGCAGAAGTTAGTGAAACCCAAGAGGAGATGTGTAAATTTGTCTATTGGGGCAGCCCCACAGTTAGGCACTTTATGACATTTCCAAGAAAGGAGATTATTATTCTAGGTTTCTTGGTGTTGTTTAAACAGAAACATGAAAAAATTGAGAAGTAAACAAACAATTTAAGAATGTATGTTTCTAAAAATTGCCTGTGGCTTGTTAGTTCTTGGATACCCATAGTCTGTGCTGATAATCCATCAGGAAGAGAGAAGCTATACTGACTGCTGATTTCAGAGCACAGTGATGTGCAGCAGGCTACTGTGGTTAAAATAGCTAGTCATGACTCCAGAGAAGTTTCCTGAATTTATACATTTATCTATATATGCATGCTCTGTTCCCCATGTAGGCAACACTGACTTGGGTGCTTCTACCTATCTGGCAGGCAGCTTTTATTGAATTAATATTGGCTGATATCTTTAAGAGCAACAAAGGGGGTTTGCTCTAGTCCAAATGCAGTTATAGATTCTGGTTGCTCATAAGATGTGGTTTTCTGGGCTGGGTATATAGCTCAGTTGGTAAAGTGTTTGCCTCACATGCAAAGGCCCTGGATTCAATCCCCAGCACCACCAAAAAAAAAAAAAAAAAAAAAAAAAAAATGTGCTTTTCTAAGATTCTGGCACTAGCCAGTCACTTTGACCCCGAATTCAGGCTAGGCTAATCTGTGGAATGGTCCACATGCTTGCACTCAAATGAAATCTGGGCTCTGGCAACATCAACCTCACCTAATATTTGACAATCTGAGGTCTCACACAACCTGGCAACAAGCAGACACCTCAGCAAGGTCTACAGGGGGTATCTAGGCACATGAATGGGCAAAAACACTGATCAAACATTAGGCACTGACCTTGGCCTTGGAAGTGAATAAAGACTTGGGGAACAGATGAAAGGGGAGGTGAGAGGCCAGGAGCCGTGGGCCCTCTCTCTCATTTAACATTTTGTTTCCGAAATCTGTCTCTAACCAGGGTGCACGTTCCCAGGTGAGCACAGATTGAATCCACTTGGTGTCACCATTGGAGTGAATCAGGCAGAGAATTTCAATCAACCAGTGGGTTCCTAGATAAGGAAGAAAAATTAATGATCACTCATTTCATCCTGACTTGTGAACTAAAAGTTATGATAAAATACATAACATAAACTTTACCATCACACCCATTTTAAGCATGCAGCTCAGTGGTGCTAAGCTGTGTTAACCATGTTCCTATTTTTGCCCAGCCAAAGTCAGAACCATTTCATCTTGAAAAACTGAAAATCTCTCCTTATTAGCAACATTTCACTATTAGTTTATCTTTCAGAACCTGGAATCCACCGTGGGGCCCCCAGGAATCCACTACGGGACCCTCTGTTTTTATGAACTTGACTACACAAGGCATTTTGTGCCAATGAAATCCTATAGCATTTGTCCTTTTGTGCCTAACATATTGCATTTAGCACGACACCCTCACGACTGATCTATGTAGTAGAAGGTGTCAGAAGATCTTCTGTGTTAAGCCTGAATCATATTCAAGTATCAACATGCCACATTCTGTTTGTGCATTCATCTGTCAATGGATGTTCAGTTGCTTCCACCTCTTGGCTCTTTACTGAATTCCTTTTAATGTGTTCCCACTCCCCATGACTCTCCAGCACCGTGCCCCTCCGATGTCAGTGGCCTCAGTCCTTGCCCAGTTTGCAGTTCTCCTTCCCACAGTCCCACTCTCATAGATGCATGATGTGTGTCCTTTGAATTTCTCAGGCTCTTTTCTGATTCCCAGCTATTGTCCACGCTGACTCTCCTACTCTAAAATAGCTCTCTTCCTCACATGACCTCCCATTCAGTCTTTTCATCTCTATTGAGCGGCTTTTTTGCTATTAGGTCTTCACTGCTCACCCTTTTTCACCCCCTTTTCCCATGCCACCACATAAATGCCTGAACTAGTTCACGATTCACTCCAATATCTTCCTCCAATACCTTAGATAATCCCTACTCAGCACTTATGTCACTCTGTACTAGTATGAATGGAAGTGGCCTGGGGCAGTGCCTGTGCCTCCCCAAAGCAGGTCTCATTGGCATGTAGAGCTCATTCCATCCATCTGCTGAGTGAGCAAGGAACACAGCCCTCCCCTTTCTCATGGGTGGTTCCTGTTCTGTCTCCTTACCTGACTTAGGGTGAGACACCATTATTGTATCTTCATCCTTTATCACAAACTTTGTACATGCTTCTTTTATAACTTCAGAGCTGTAACCAACTACAGGGAAAGGTAACCCTTCAAACCACAAGTAGTCATCTGTCATGATGATGTGCGTGGTGCTGGGGTTTCATCAGTAGTCACCATCAGATGATGTGACAGATACTGGAAGACTAGACTTTAAAGTCAAAAGAATAATTAACTTTTTCTTGTGGTCATATTACTGGTTGGTAAAAACAAATTGTGACGGTGATCCAAAGTTTCTTTGTATTGAGCAATTTTGGCATCATTCAGAGAACATGAGGATTATGATCTGAGCTTGAGTTCATGGGCAGGACCCCACAGCAAGTGCTACAAAATAACCCCAATGATGAATCCATGGGACCTGAAGAAAGTAATTCTTTTCCATTAATTTGCATTTTTAAGAGTTTTAAAAATAGAAGTTTTATATGAAATCAATAAATACAGTGTAAAAATTGCATGGAATGATGTTGAGGAAATGTATACTGAAGACATTCTTTTTTCTGGTTGTATACAAACTATATTCACACCATTCGTGTCTACATTCATCCACTTAGGATAATGATATCCATCTCATTCTACCATCTTTTTTTTTTTCTTTTTACCCCTTTCCCCCTCCCTTCCTTTCCCTCTCCATTGACCTTTCTAGTGTTCCTCTAATCTTCCTGTGCTCACCATCCCAACTCCACTGTGAATCAGCCTCCTTATATCAGAAAACATTTGGCATTTAGATTTTTGGGATTGGCTAACTTCACTTAGCATTATATTCTCCAATTTCATTCATTTACCTGTGAATACCATTATTTTATTCTCTTTTATTCCTGAGTAATACTCTATTGTGTATATATATCACAGAGACTAATGTGCACAACTACAGCTATCTTATATTAAATAAAGGTGCCAAAAACATACATTGAAGAAAAGATAGCCTCTTCAACAAATGGTTCTGGGACAACTGGAAATCCGTATGCAACAAAATGAAATTAAACCTCTACTCTCACCATGCAAAAAAGTCAACTCAAACTTGATCAAGGACCTAGGAATTAAACCAGAGACCATGCATCTATTAGAATAAAAAGTAGGCCCAGACCTCCATCATATCGGATTAGGCTCCTACTTCCTTAATAAGACTCCTATAGCACAAGAATTAAAATCTAGAATTAATGAATGGGATGCATTCAAACTAAAAAGTTTCTTCTCAGCAAAAGAAACAATCAGTGAGGTGAATAGAAAACCTACTAATTGAGAACAAATCTTTACTACAAGCATGTCAGATAGAGCACTGTTCTCTATGATATGTAAAGAACTTAAAAATATTAACAGCAAAAAACCAAATAACCCAATCAACAAATGGGCCAAGGAACTGAGCAGACACTTCTCAGAAGATGATATACGATCAATCAACAAATACATGAAGCCAGGTGCTGTGGTGCATGCCTGTAATCCCAGCACTTGGGAGGCTGAGGCAGGAGAATTGAGAGTTTGAAGCCAGCCTCAGCAATGGCGAGTCACTTAGCAACTCAGTGAGACCCTATCTGTAATAAAATATGAAAAAGGGATGGGGATGTGGCCCAGTGGTCAAGTGCCTCTGAGTTCAATCCCCGGTTTAAAAAAAAAAAAAAAAAAAAAACAAAAAAACATGAAAAAATATTCAACATTTCTGGCAACTAAAGAAATGCAAATCAAAACTACTCTAAGATTTTATTTCAATCCAGTCATAGTGGCAGCTATTAAGAACACAAACAATAATGAATGTTGGAGAGGATGTGGGGGAAAAAACACACTCATTGCTGGTGGGACTCCAAAATGGTGCAGCCAATCTGGAAAGCAGTATGGAGATTCCTTGGAAAACTGGGAATGGAACCACCTTATGATCCAGACATCCCACTCCTGGGTCTCTTCCCAAAGGACTTAAAAACAGCATACTACAGGGACACAGCCACATCAATGTTTGTAGCAGCTCAATTCACAATAGCTAGATTGTGGGACCAGCCTAGATGCACTGAAGACACTTTTAATCTAAGGAAGAGAATCTGAATAAAGTCAACAGATATGATGGTGGACTGTAACTGGACTCCTGGGTCCAGTCCTCCCTTGCCTTCTGATTAATACATGGGAATGAGTTTCATTCTTTCAGGAATTATAGACTAAGATAAGAGAATTTTTATACCTGCCACATTGATATCCATCAAAGCACTGTTTCATACTTGTCTAGCACTCTCAATTCCCAGTGGACTTGGGGGCCAAGAGCTCACATGTTCAAGCAACCTGCCCACTCCAGAGAGCCCACATATAGTGATGTAGTGAATCCAGGAATGCTTAAAGAAACACCTACTTTTAAAATCCGTTACCCATGGGTTTCTGTCAGCTAAAATGAAAACTATGTTGTGATTGATGTAAACCCTATGTTGAAGGTAACAGTGTTTCATGTGGAATATTTGACAATCAGGAGCAAAAACACTTTCTGTTTTTCCTGTTAATTCCTGGCTGTATTAATGGGCTCAGCACTTGAGTATCAAACTAGGAGATATTGACGCTGAATGCAAATGTGGTGTGGCCACAGACTGTTGTGTGCATCTTGGGGAGAGTGACCAACAGTGGGGGCTTGAATATTATTCTGAACTAAAGAAAAGTGGAATTGAAGCAGGCAGATTTGTAGGGGATACATAGACTCTGGACAGACAGAATACTGTGCACACTAAGATAAAAAAGCTACCTTTTGTAAAAAGGAACTCTTTTATGAATTATTTATTTATTTTATTCAATGTTTTTGTATTTATAATAGTAGTATGCATTATAATTCATAATAAACATATAGAGCATCTTTTGATAAAACACTGTTTGTATACAATGTATATTCATACCATTCAAATCTTCAATCATGCATTTAGGATAATGACATTCATCTTATTCAACCACCTTTTTTTTTTTCCCTCCCTGCCCCCTTGCTCCCTTCCTTCCCCTCCCTCCCCTTTGACCTTTCTAGCGTTCCTCTAATCTTCCTATGTACCCGACCCAACACCACTGTGGATCAGCCTCCTTATATCAGAGAAAACATTCGGTATTTGGACTTTTGAGATTGACTAACTTCACTTAGCATTATATTCTCCAACTCCATCCATTTACCTTCGAATGCCATTATTTTATTTTCTTTTATTGCTGAGTAAAATTCCATTGTGTATATGTACCGCATTTTCTTTATCCATTCATCAACTGAGGGACATCTAGGTTGTTTCCACAACCTAGCTATTGTGAATTGTGCTGCTATAAACATTGAAGTGGCTGTGTCACTGTAATATGCTGTTTTTAAGTCCTTTGGGAATGGACCCAGGAGTGGGATGGCTGGGTCCTAGGGTGGTTCCATTCCCAGTTTTCCAAGAAATCTCCATACTGCCTTCCATAATGGTTGCACCATTTTGCAGTCCCACCAGCAATTTATGAGTGTGCCTTTTCCCTCACACCCTCTCCAACATTTATTGTTGTTTGTGTTCTTAATGGCTGCCATTCTGACTGGAGTAAAATGAAACCTTAGAGTAGTTTTGATTTGCATTTCTTGCTGATCACATGATAACATACCTAGAAGACCCAAAAAACTCTACCAAAAAACTTTTACAATTAGTAAATGAATTCGGCAAAGTAGCAGGATACAAAATCAATACCCATAAGTTAAAGGCATTTTTGAACATCCATGACAAATCCTCTGAAAGGGAAATGATGAAAACTACCCCATTTACAATAGAATAAAAAAAATCTGGGAATCAACTTAACAAAAGAGGTGAAGGACTTCTATAATAGAAACTATAGAACACTGAAAAGAGAAATTAGAGAAGACCTCAGAAGATGGAAAGACCTACCTTGTTCTTGGATAGGTAGAACTAATATTGTCAAAATTTCCATACTACCAAAAGCATTATACATATTTAATGCAACTCCAATCAAAATCCCAATGACATTCCTCAAAGAAATAGAAAAAGCAGTCATGAAATTTATCTGGAAAAATAAGAGACCCAGAATAGCCAAAGCAATCCTTAGCAAGAAAAGTGAAGCAGGTGGCATCACCATACCAGACTTTAAATTATACTACAGAGCAATAGTAACAAAAACAGCATGGTATTGGCACCAAAACAGACTGGTAGACCAATGGTACAGAATTGAGGACACAGAGACTAATACATATAATTTCAGCTATCTTATATTAGAGAAAGGCGCCAAAAATGTACAGTGGAAAAAGAATAGCCTCTTCAACAAATGGTGCTGGTAAAACTGGAAATCCATATGCAACAAAATGAAATTAAACCTTTATCTCTCACCATGCACAAAATTCAATTCAAAGTGGATCAAGGACCTAGGAATTAGACCAGAGACAATACAACTAATAGAAGAAAAAGTCAGCTCCAATTTCCAACATGTTGGATTAGGTCCCAAGTTCCTTAATAAGAATTCTGTAGCGCAAGAATTAATATCAAGAATCAATGAATGGGATAGATTCAAACTAAAAAGCTTTTTCTCAGCAAAAGAAACAATCAGTGAGTTGAACAGAGAGCCAACTATTTGGGAACAAATATTTAATACATGCACATCAGATAGAGCACTAATTTCTAGAATATATAAAGAGCTCTTTTATGAATTTTATTTCATTGTTAGTATTGCCAGGTAATTCTACAGAGGTATGGCAATCACAGGGTCACTGTGAATGTGGAATAAACATGGGCAGCTGACATTTCTGTATAACATTCAGAACAATTAAAACATGTCATCTGTTACATCATCCCACCAAGTCCATGAGTTGAATGACAAAGTTATGAACCCCATCCACTTGACAGTGTAAGACGGTTAAGTTTTTAATGGTTTTGTTAGGGCATTATTGTTATAAACAATAGTTGGCTTCATTTTGATGTAATCATATATGCATGGAATGTAATTTGCTCCACTTCAGTTCCAGTGACTATGATTTTCCTCCCCCACTTTTTCCTCCTCTACCTACTAGTATTTATTTATTTATGTTTTAAAGAGATGCATTAAGGTGGAATCCACTGTGGGTATTTATACATGCACACAGCATAAATTCGTCAGTTTCATTCTGCATTTCCTCACCTTTCCTTCTGTACTACTACACCCTCAGTCTCCTCCTTTTACTCCACTGATCTTCCCTCTATGTTTACAATATCAGAGCCCCCAAACTTTTCCCACTTACTCTGCTCTAGCTTCTGATTATGAGCAAAAACATATAACCCTTTATTTCTGTGTCTAACTTCTTTCTATCAGCTGATGTTCTCTATTTTGATTCATTAGGTGACAAATTTCATAATTTCATTCTTTGTTATGACTTAATCATACTCCACTGTGTATGTATATACAATATTTTCATAATCTGTTCGCCTGTTGATGGGCACCTGGGCTAGTTCCAAAACTTTTCTCTTATGAGTTGTTATATACATTGATGCATCTGTATCACTACAGTATTATGATTTTTGAGATGGATAAATGCCAAGGAGTGGGATAGCTGGGTCACGTTGGGGTTCCATTCCTAGTCTTTGGAGTTATCTGCATGCTGCTTTCCAGAGCAGTTGTACTAATTTGCAGTTCCACCCAAATATATGAGTGTACCTCCCCCCCATCCTCCACAGCATTTATTATTTTGAGGGTTGTCATTCTGACTGGAATGAAATGAAATATCAATGTATTTATTTTTTACATTTTCATGATAGCTAGAGTGGTTGAACACTTTTTTCATATATTTGTTGGCCATTTGTATTTGTTCTTCTGATAAGTGTCCTATCAGCTCTTTTTGTAAAATGGTTATTTATTGGAGGGACTCAGGAAAGAAAGGAGACATGACCCATGGGCTTCTGAGAATCTATCTCATGACTCTTAGTACCAGGAGCTGGATCACTCTTACACTGTGATGGCAATGGGAACCCCATCTCTGGTGGTAGGTGGACAATAGACACCAGGTGTTGTTCTGTTAAAATTCTCTCTGAAGTCACACTGGGGTGGCTCCTGGGGGCAGGGTTGGCACTGGCTCATGCAGTGCTTCAGAGACTGGAGTAGTCCCCAGCAAACAGCACTCCGATGGTACTGGGTGGCTTCTGCTCAGCACCAGACACCTATTTCCAGGTATTAAAACCTGGATGGATGCAGGGCCATTGAGGCCAAGCATGAAGACCAGAGATGCTTGCAGCGTCTCACCGAGAAGCCAAAGTCTAGAGCAGCCCAGGAAGAATTAGCACTGGCTGGAGCACAGAAGAGTTAAAACCCCAGTAAGCCAGTTTGAGGAAAAGGGACCCTCTGCAGGTGCAAAACAGCACAAGCACTGTGTCTGTGTTCCAGGGAGCTCTGGGATGGCTCTGGACACCCAAGAATAAGGGTGGTCTCATCACTCCCCAGAGTACAGAAAGAGCTGTGAGTGAGTTAGAGTTAAATGAACACCCCACAGGAACCCTTGTCTCTGTCACCTGTGTTGTGATGATGACTGCAGAGACATTTCCAAATTAGTGGCAGTAGGAGTTTTCCCATGTGCACAGAGCAATGAGGGGGCAGGGGATACTGATATCAGCCACCCAGAGTCTATGTTAGTTTAGGGGCTTCATCTCTGAGCTCTGATGGGCTAAGTTGCTCGGGCTCTGCGTCTGTCTCTGGGTCCCTAGCATTGGCAGTTCCATGGGGAGAGAGATCAGGAGGGAACGTTCATGAGAGCCTCAAAATAGAAGGGATGCATTTGATGCTGCTTGTTTCTAAGTGGTCTCTTTTGATGCCTCACTGAGGTGATGGGCTTTGATACCCAGGTTTGACTGTGACCCAAACCTCCTAAACCTCATTTCCCTCATTCTTATAATGGCTTAATGATGCCTAATGTCACATACTAAGTCAGTGTGATATGCTGTGTGTAAGGACACAGTATGGCGTCCAGTGCAAGTTGAGCACCCACTGAAAGCTGTATTTACAGGATTAGGTTCTGTTAGTGCACTTTGCTTTATTGAGGTCACATTTTTTATTTTTTTACAAATTGGAGGTTTGTGGTGCCCCTGGGTTGAGCAATTCTGTGAGTGCCTGATTCCCAACAGCCCTGGATGTTACCATTTTTTTTTGTTGTTGTTGTTCTTGCAATAAAGTTCACTTTAATTAAGGTTTGTAAATATTTTAGACATAATTCTGTTGCACAGTAGTCTACTTAACATTTTTATGTATTGGGAAACCAGTAAGTTCTCATGACCCCCTTTCCTGTTGTGTTTGCTCTGTAGCAGTGTCTGGCATCTACCTGCAGAACCTCCAAGGTACGTCATGATCCCAGGGCATGATCCCTGTCCATTCTTTCTTATCTTTTCCATGGCATTAACCTCATTTAATCATTAGCCTGTGGTCAAGGACAGATAATCCAAGCTAGTCACCAGTCTGCAAGGACACGGAGTCCAAACCCAACCTTATACCTGTCTCTGTAAAGCCCATGAGCTAACGGTTTTTCTTATTTTAAAAAAGGCTTGACTCCCCCACCTTGAAAAATAATCAGTAAGTGACTAACATTCTGTGGCCCCTGAAAGTTATATAAGTATCAATTTTCAGGACACATGAATATAATTGTATTAGAACTCAGCCATGTAATTCACTCTTGTGTTACTGATGGCTGCTTGGGATCTACAATGGCAAAGTTGAATATTTGCATCAGAGACCACATGGTTAGTGAGCCTGAAATGTTTAAGACCAGGTCCCTCACAGCCTTCCTGAGTCCTGATCTAGGTTATCACAAGACAATGCATGCTTCAAACTTTCTCCTCCATCACTTCAAAGAGTTTTAACATTATGCATTTGAGAAGACCCCAATTCTATTTTCTCCCAACCATCTTGCTTTAGAAGGGAATTGTTGTAGGTCAGACTCCAACACAGGGTCAGCATGCAGTGTTTTGTTTATTATATTTCTCTCAGCCTTTTTATACATTTCCAGACAAAGAAGGCAATTAGCCATCAGCAAACATTTACAGACAATGAAGGCAAATAGCCAGTAGCAATGATGAACGCAAATTTGAGAATCAGCAATCAGCCAGATAAACTTTCCCTAAAGATATCTTAAACTAGTTAGGGCTAGAACACTTTGAGCTCCTCTTCTTTTCAATATAGAAGAAACACCCTTGTTTGCAAGCAATGTTTCTTTACTATCTACTCTATACTTCTTGGCAGAACGTTCCATTTGCAGACAAGCCCACCAAGAGCAACAAGGCCTCGTTTGCAAGAACTGTTGTTGCCATACTTTCTGATTAGCCTCTTGGCAGAATGTTCCATTTGCAGATACGTTCACCAAAGGAGTGACAAGCGCCTCCTTTGCAAGAATGCCTGCACCCATTACTTCTGATAAACTACTTGTTTCTTCTCTATCTGTTCTACACTTCTTGGCAGAATGTTCTGTTTGCAGACATGCCCACCAAGCACAACAAGGCCTCGTTTGCAAGAACTCTTGTTGCCATACTTCTGATTCTCTATAGGGAATGTTACTTCCATGTTCTATCTAGTTATTTCAGTTTTGCCTCATATCCCACCATGTATGGAACAGAAGTGGAGAACTTTGACAAAGGAAAGAAGCCCATAGAACCCAAGACTTCCAACCCACAGGCTCTTATCATTTTGCTGAACTGATGATCTACACAAAGCCTTTAGGATCTAAGTGGGTAAGAGAAATGCCTGTGGGAAGTAAGACCCATGGGTAGCATCCATGCTTTGCACAACTGAGCTTCTAAAAATCTTAGCATGATATCCTCCCATGTGAATTGCACTCCCATTTCCTCTGGGGAAATTGAGGCTAAGAATGACAAAATCACTTGTCAAGCCTAAGTGTTTGTTAGAGAGATGGAGAATGCAGAATCCACACAGACATCCCAAGTCCAGTACTTCATATTCTTTAGCACATCATGGTTAACAAGGTCTTACAGATTGTGTTCTTAGGAAGCCTGACTTCTCCAGAGCCACAAGGAGTATGCCTTCATCCATTTGAAAACACTGGCTTAGGGTCTGTTTTGGATCAAATCAGTCTCCATGAGTAGCAAAGAAAGGGAAAGATAGAACTTACTCGGTTCCTTTCACTAGCTGAGAGACTTTGCAAAGTACTTTTGATTTCTGAGCGGAAAATATTTGTTCTAGAGGAATCCAGTCAATAGCCCAATGAACACATTACATTTATCTTTTTTGAGTTAATTCCAGTTAATTTGACACCATAATGTCAAATCCAGGATACACACATCAGGGGGAACAGAAGTCTGTACTTGTGGCAAGTAGTAGCACTCTTCTTATTTATTAAGATAGTCCATCTTTGATTTGATTTGTTTATTTCCTGCTTTTTGGTGGATACCCTTAATGGTTTTGATTTCAGTCATGATATCTCCCAAGGACAAAGGGAAGTTATATCCCTGATTTTCTATGAGGTTGTAACAAATATGTAAACAATGGTTCTAGAGATTTGCCCATGCTGTACACTGAGGGCAGGTCCAGGACACTGTGAGCAGGAGCCTGGACAGCCTACCTTCTGTGTGTGCTGGGGTGGACATCAGAGAGAACTCATTATTCCTTTGTTGTTCAACTTACTAATCTTTATGTACAAGAGCATTTGACCATCTGTAAAAAAAAATATTTTTCAGAGCCAAATTTGGTATGTAGCCAACTGCAGGGATGGTAGGGATAGGCTTAAAATCAGTATTATGTGCTAAGATGGAATTTTCCCTTGGGTAATCTCTCTGATCATGGCGTGATAGATGTTGCTGCACTTCATTTTCCTTGGTCTTCACAGTTCCAAAAAGAAAAGGATCCAATATTCATGGGGAGGCAGAATTTGTCATAATGTCATAAAATGGCCATATTGTCAAAAGAAATCTACAGACACTATGGTCCAAAGTTTTAGGGTACCAAAGAAAAGAGATACAACAAGAAGGCTGAGAGGGCAAGCTTCTCAGTTCTGTTTTTTAATTAACCTTTGCACATCTGGAGGACCAAGGGCACAGCCACGGGTTTTACCAAGATGGTCTTCAAAACCCTTTAAAGAATCCTAAGCAACAATTATCATCATATTCTCATATAAGAGGTGTTTTCTACAGCAATGTAGAAGTAGACTAATACTATATATCTTAGCTGCTTGACCTCCGAAATTTGTGAATTTCAAAGTCAACTAAAAGCAGGCAGAGGTAGAAGAGTTTATTTAGATCTTACCTTCATTACAAGATTATTGGAGAAACATTTAGTAATACCTACAAGAAGCCAATGACAGGACAGTCAAGTTCAGTGGAGTAAATCCTAAGAAAACTCACACAATTGTTTTTGTCATTCTTGCTAAATAGTGATTTAAATATGAGAGAATTGGTGAGGAGGAAACCCAGAGTCATTTACAGGAGAACAGGCAACTCAACTGTGTCCCAAGACTTAATTCAATTCTGAACTACTCTATACATGTCAGCTCAGATAAAACCATATGTTAAATGCTGAGTAGAAACGAGAGTCTATGACTATATCATACCATCCACCATTCATATAAGGTTTAAATGTTCCATACATACCACTTGTTATTTATACTTTAAACAGGACTGGGAATGAAAATAACACTCCGGTGGAAATTATACTCCTCCAGAACATCATCATCATAAATTCTGGAGTACCTGTAATAGAAAAGGAACATTAATGGCTTGTCCATTTTATTTCTTGATTTAAACATTAGACACAATTGTGGGTGATATTATTATGTTTTTGGATTCTATCTGTTTAAAATATTACAAAGATTTTTTTTTTGGTACTGTTAATTGAACTCAGGGGCACTCAACCCCTGAGCCACATCCCCAGCCCTATTTTTTGTTTTATTTAGAGACAGGGTCTCACTGAATTTATTTAGAGCCTTGCTGCTGCTGAGGCTGGCTTTGAACTCACAATCCTCCTTTATCAGTCTCCACAGTCACTGGAAGTTGAGGTGTGCCCCACCATGCCCAGCTTGAACTATCAGAAGGATTTTTAAAGCTAGGATATAATGAAGTGAGTAGGGAAATCCCAGTAATTTTTAACATGCAAGTGATTAGAGAAGCAAAATGTATAATTCAAGGTACCAGGATAAAGAAACAGGGTTTTTATTTTTTTCTCAGAGCTTTATAAATTACACATAGTGGTTGGGTTCATCCAGAAAAACTTATCAATGCATGGAAATCACCTTAATTCATGATCCCCCTTTCCCTGCTAATACCCTGCTCCTCGCTCATTCACCTTTCTCTATTCAATTAGACTTCTTTTTGCTTAATTGTTAATTTATATTTCATTGGTTCTTTATGTTATCCTCATTCACTTCCCCTTTTCTATAGAAATGGTTTTATGCTTAGAACCCCCAGTCCTGTATACATCCCAAGACAGAAAGACAATAACTGCATCCAGAATTGTTTTGGACATGAGAACATTCACATGAGAACAGCTCTTTGGGTAATCCTGCCATCTTCTCTTGGAATACTTCATCAAGGACTTCAGCTTGGGCCACTGTGAAGTGATTCTTCCAGTTCCCACAGATGCCTGGAAAACATGAAGTAGACACAGATCAGATCTAGTGATAGGTCTTAAGACTGAGGTCTCCTCCTTGCTCTGTCAAGACAGCAGAATGAGCATTGGGTCATTGGTGGGCCCTTCTGCCTGGCCACCATACACATTTGCACTTCTACCTGCCTGTAAATTGTGTTGTGACTTCCCTTCTCTCCCAAACCATCCTTTCCAGAATCCATTAGCACTGATGCTGGCTATAAAATCAGAACATCTGGAATAAAACTAAGTCTTATTTTTTTTTTAACACTATGGTCCATGCTAAAAGAATTTCTGACATGGGAGACCAGAGCAGGTCACAACTAGTCTCTCTGCTTTTGGCCAATCCCTGTGAGATGTTCTTCTGCACATGGCACTCATGTGGGTGTATTGCCAGATCCAGTGACTCCAGCCACTCTGGCTCAGAGTCTCCCAGGACTTCCAGTTTTCTTTTTTCAGCCAATTCCCTGGAGCATTCGTGGGTCTAGGTGAAGGGCCCTTGTTATTTCAGATTCCATCCCCGTGACTACCCAGTTTCTGTCTAGTGTTCCATTACATGGAGTCTTCTGACTCAGATTTACACATGCCAGACTGGCCCACTCTTCAGGCCATTTACATTTTATGCTCCATATCCCAGAGTGCTGTCCTAGCAGACATATTCACATTTTATCCATTGGCCTCATTCAAATGTTTACTCCAATGCAGTGTACTCAGTGAGGTTCTCAGTTTAAAACCATACATCTCCATCCTTGTTCATTTCATAACAATGATCAAACATAATATGTTCTATGTACTTCCTTCTTGAATGTGCATAATGTATGCATTTCTAACATATTAGGAAATCAAAACTTGTTTGTAAATTGTCAAATATTTAAACCTTTAAAGAATCATGTAGTGGGGCTGGGGTTGTGGGTCAGCAGTAGAGCACTTGCCTAGCTAGTGCAAGGCCCAGGTTCAATCCTAAGCACCACATAAAAATAAACACACGTGTACAACTAAAGCAAATAAATAAATATTTAGAAAAAAGATTCATATCAGCAAAAGAAACAGTAAATGATGTGAATAGAGAGCCTACAGAATGGGAGCAAATTTTTACCACATGCACATCAGATAGAGCACTATCTCTAGGGTATATAAAGAACTCAAAAAACTGAACAACAAAAAAACAAATAACTCCACCAATAAATGGGCCATGGAAGTGAACAGACACTTCTCAGAAGGTGATATACAATCAATCAACAAATATATGAAAAAATGTTGAACATCTCTAGCAATTAGAGAAATGCAAATCAAAACTACTCTAAAATTTCATCTTACTCCAGTAAGAATGGAAGATATTAAGAATACAAACACAATAAGTGTTGGTGAGTATGTGGGGGAAAAGGCACACACATACATTGTTGGTGGATTGAAAACTGGTGCAGCCAATATGTAAAACAGTATGGAGATTCCTTGAAAAATGTGGAAGGGAACTACCATTTGACCCAGGTATCCCACTCCTTGGTCTATACCCAAAAAACTTAAAAACAGGGACACAGCCATATCAATGTTTATAGCAGCACAATTCACAATAGCTAAATTGTGGAACCAACCTAGGTGCTCTTCAGTAGATTAAATTATAAAGAAAATGTGGTATACATACACAATGGACTATTACTCAGCATTGAAAAAGAATAAAATCATGGCATTTGCAGGTAAATGAATGAAATTGGAGAATATAATTCTAAGTGAAGTAAGCCAATCCCCCAAAATCAAATACCAAATGTTTTCCCTGATATAAGGATGCTGATTCTTGATGGCAGGGTCCAGGAACAGGGAATATTACATTGGGATGCCTATCTTTTGCTTCTCCTACTAACACCCTAATGCCCATGGTTACCCTTTCACTAGTCAAACAATCTAATACTTCTATCTTCTCACATCCTACCTCACAAACATTTTAGTCAACCCATAAGTGCCCCCTTCTACCATTAGATACTGTGAACCACCACACAAAAATACTGACTAAGTGGTAGAAGTTAACTGATCTCATCATTTATGATTAAAGTGTCAAAATTGTAAATATAAAAATAGAAACTGATGAATATATGGCAATACGTTGGATACTTTGAATGCTATAATATTGATCTTTCCCTTAAAAGTGAGGCATCGGGTAAACTGTAGGGAAGATATAAGACAATAGGACAGAAACAGTAATACCTCAGGCTTACACTTCAAGAGAGGAAACACATAGATATCATGAAAAAACAAGGGAGGAAAATGCTGTAATACTATAGCAATAGAATCCATAGAAAGCACAGTAGGTGAAATGTTTGGAAAAGGAATTTTGAATATACATAATTAAAATGATTCGGGATTTAAAAAATGACCTAAGTGTGCAGATACAGGCAAAAATTGATCCCTCCAACAAAGAGATAAGAGATCAAATAGGCAACCATTGATCACACCAACAAAGAGATAGGAGAACAAATACAGGTAGCAAAAGATTACTTCAAGAAAGAGAGAGTCTGATGGAAAACCAAACAGAAATACTTGAAATGAAAGAAACAATAGGCCATTTAAAAAACTCAATAGATAGTATCACCAATAGATTGGATCACTTGGAAGATAGGACCTCAGATAATGAGGACAAAATATATAATATTGAAAATAAAGCAGATCACACAGTGAAGATGGTAAGAAACCATGAACAAAATATCCAAGAATTATGGGATACCATCAAAAGACCAAATATAAGATTTATTGGAATAGAGAAAGGTGTAGAGAATCAATCCAAAGGAATGCAAAATCTCTTTAATGAAATAATATTAGAAAATTTCCCAAACAAGAAGAACAAATTTGAAAACCAAATACAAGAAGCATATAGGATGCCAAATGTACAATATTACAACATATCTACACCAAGGCACATTATAATGAAAATGCCTAGCATACAAAATAAGGATAGAATTTTAAAGGTCATAAGAGAGAAAAATCAGATAACCTATAGAGGAAAACCAATTCGCATCTCAGCATACTTTTCAACCCAGACCCTCAAAGCAATGAGAGCCTGCAAAAACATATACTAAGCTCTAAAAGATAAGGGATGCCAACCAATAATCTTATATCCAGCAAAATTAAGCTTTAGATTTGATGATGAAATGAAAACCTTCCATGACAAGCAAAAACTAAAAGAATTTACAATAAGAAAGCTGGCACTACAGAACATTCTTGGCAAAATATTCCATGAGGAAGAACTGAAAAACAACAATGAAAACCTTCAAAGGGAAGAACTACAATAAAGGAAAACTAACCATAGGAGAAATAAAGTCAAGCTGAATACCAAAAAATAAAATCAAATTAAATAAAATTTAAAATGACTGGTAATACAAATCATATCTCAACAATAACCCTGAAATTAATGGCCTAAACTCACCAATTAGATGACATAGGCTGATAGATTGGATTTTTAAAAAGATGCAACAATATGCTGCCTTCAAGAGACACATCTCATAGGAAAAGATGCCCAGAGACAGAAAGTGAAAGGATGGAATAAAATATACCACTCACACAAACTACATAAAAACATCCTCATAAAACAAAGTAGACTTTAAGCCAAAGGTAATCAAAAGAGATAAGGATGGACATTTCATACTACTTAAGGGAATCATACACCAACAAGAAATAACTGTCATAAATATATATGCCACAAATAACGAAGCATCCACGTTCATCAAACAAATTCTTCTCAAGTTCAAGAGCCAAATAGACCACAACACAATATTTCCAGGAGACTTTAACACACTGCTTTCACCACTGGATAGATCTTCCAAACAAAAGCTAAACAAAGAAACTGTAGAACTCAATAATAAAATCAATAGCTTAGATTTAACTGATATTTATAGAGTATATTATCCATCAACGAGTCAGTACACTTTCTTCTCAGCAGCACATAGATCATTCTCTAAAATAGACAATATATTATGCCATAGAGCAACTCTAAGCAAATATAAAAAAAAAAAGTAGAGATACTACGCTGCATCCTATCAGATCATAATGGAATGAAATTAGAAATCAATGATAAAATAAAAAACAAAACCTACTCCAACACCTGGAGACTAAATAATATGCTGCTGAATGAGCAATGGGCTGCAGAAGACATAAAAAAAAGATTAAAAAATTCTTACAGGTAAATGAGAACACCAATACAACATATCAAAATCTCTGGAACACTATGAAGGCAGTACTAAGAGGAAAATTCATTGCATGGAGTTCATTCCTCCAAAGAAGAAAAGGTCAACAAATAAATAAATTAACATTACACCTCAAAGACCCAGAAAAAGAAGAACAAATTAACACCAAAAGTGGTAGAAGACAGGAAATAATTAAAATCAGAGCCGAATTCAATGAATTTGAAAAAAAAAACACAATTGAAAAAATTGACAGAACAAAAACTTTGGTTCTTTGAAAATGTAAATAAAATTGATAAACCATTAGCTGTGCTAACTAAGAAAAGGAGAGAAAAAACTCAAATTACCAATATCTATGATGAAAAAAGAAACATCACAATGGACACTACTGAAATACAGAAGATAATTAGAAATTGTTTTGAAAATCTATACTCCAATAAAATAGAAAATAACAAAGTCATTGACAAACATACGATATGCCTAAACTAAATCAGGATGGCATGCACAACTTAAATAGATCAATTTCAAGCAAAGAAATAGAGGATGCCATCAAAAACCTACCAACCAAGAAAAGCCCAGGTCTAAATGGATACAAAACCAAGTTCTACAAGATTTTTAAAGAAGAGCTAACACCAATACATTTCAAACTATTTCATGAAATAGAAAATGAGGAAACCCTTCCAGACTCATTCTATGAGACCAATATCACACTGATTCCAAAACCAGGCAGAGACAAATGAAAGAAAGAAAACTTCAGGCCAATATCACTAATAAATATAGATGGAAAAATCCTCAATAAAATTCTGGCAAATCAAATACAAAAACACATCAAAAAAATAGTACATCACGATCAAGTGGGGTTCATTCCAGGAATGCAAGGTTGGTTCAACATACGGAAATCAATAATTTTAATTCACCACATCAATAGACTCAAAGATAAAAATCATATGATCATCTCAATTGATGCAGAGAAAGCATTTGACAAGATAGAGCACCCCTTCACGTTCAAAATGCTAGGGATAACAGAAATATACCTCAACATCATAAAGGCCATCTATGCTAAGCCCCAGGCCAACATCATCCTAAATGGAGAAAAGCTGAAAGCATTCCCTCTAAAAAACTGGTACAGGACAGGGATGCCCTCTTTTCCCACTAGCCAATGCAATTAGACAGATGAAAGAAATAAAAAGGATATGGATAGTAAAAGAAGAACTCAAATTATCACTATTCTATTTGCAGACAATATGATTCTATACATAGGAGATCCAAAAAACTCCACCATACATATTCTAGATCTAAAGAACGAATTCAGCAAATTGGCTGGATATAAAATCAATACCCATAAATCTAAGGCATTTCTGTACATCAGCAACAAATCTTCAAAAAGAGAAACTAGGAAATCTACCCCATTTAATATAACCTCAAAAAAATAAATAAATAAAATACTTGGGAATCAACCTAACAAAAGAAGTGAAAGGCCTGTACAATGAAAACTATAGCACACTAAAGAAAGAAATCAAGGAAGATCTTAGAAGATGGAAAGATCTACCGTGTTCATGGATAGGTAGAATTAATATAGTCAAAATGACTATTCTACCAAAAGCACTATACAATTTCAATGCAATCCCAATCAAAATCCCAATACCATTCCTCATAGAAATATAAAAAGAAAACATGAAATTTATCTGGAAAAATAAGAGACCCAGAATAGAAAAAGCAATTCTTAGCAAGAGGAGTAAAGCTGGTGGCATTACTGTTCCAGACCTTAAATTCTATTACAAAGCAATGGTAACTAAAACAGCTTGGTATTGGCATCAAAATAGGCCAGTAGACCAATGGTACAGAATAGAAGACACAGAGTCTAACCCACACATCTACAGTTATCTTATATTAGACAAAGGTGCCAGAAACATACATTGGAGAAAAGACAGCCTCTTCAACAAGTGGTGTTGGAAAACAGGAAATCCTTATGTAATAAAATGAAATTAAACCTCCATCTCTCTCCATGCACAAAACTCAGCTCAAAGTGGATTAAGGACCTAGGAATTAAACCAGAGACCTTACACCTAATAGAGGAAAAAGTAGGCCGAAATCTCCAACATGTTGGATTAGGCCCCGACTTCCTCAATAATACCTCTATAGCACAAGAACTAAAACCAAACATTAATAAATGGGATGGATTTAAACTAAAAAGCTTCTTCTCAGAAAAGGAAACAATCAGTGAGGTGAATAGAGAACCTACAGAATGGGAGCAAATCTTTACCACATGCACATCAGACAGAACATTAACTTCAAGGATATATAAAGCTTTCAAAAATCTTTACACCCCCCCAAAAAAAATCAATAAATGGGCCAAGGAACTGAACAGACACTTCTCAGAAGATGATATACAATCAATCAACAAGTATATGAAAAAATGTTCAACATCTCTAGCAATTAGAGAAATGCAAATCAAAACTACTCAAAGATTTTATCTCATGCCAGTCAGAATGGCAGCTATCAAAAACACAAACAACAATAGATGCTGGTGAGGATGTGGGGAAAAGGGCACACTCATACATTTCTGGTGGGGTTGCAAATTGGTGCAGGCAATCTGGAAAGCAGTATGGAGATTCCTATGAAAACTTTTAATGGAACCACCATTCACTCCTCGGTCTATACCCAAAGGACTTAAAAACAGCTTACCACAGGGACACAGTCCCATCAATTTTCATAGCAGCACAATTCACAATAGCTAGATTGTGGAAACAACAATGATGCCCATCAATAGATGAATGGATAGGGGAACTTTGGTATATATACACAATGGAACACTACTCAGCACTAAAAGAGAATAAAATCATGACATTTGCAGGTAAATGGATGGAGTTGGAGAAAATAATGCTAAGTGAAGTCAGCCAATCCCAGAAAACCAAAGGTCGATTGATTCCTTGATGATACTGATTTACAGTGGCAAGGGAGGGGGGATGAAAGGAATGAAAGAATGTTAAATAAAACAAAGGGGGGGGGGGAGGTTGCAAGGGGATAGAAATAATGGTGGAAGGAGTTGGACATCAATATACTAAGTGCATGTATAAAAGCTCAAATGGTATGAAAATACTTTGTGTAAAATCAATGACTTGGAAAACTGTGCTCTTTATATGTAATATGAAAGGAATTGCACTCTAAAAGCATGTGTAACAAATTAAATTAAATTTAATTTAATTAAAAAAATATTATAAAAAAGGATGCTGATTCTTAATGGAGATGGGACAGGAGAATTGGAGGAATAGATGAACTCTATATAGGGCAAAGGGGAGGGAGAGGGCATGGGGTGGGAAACACAGTGAAATGAGATGGACATCAATACCCTAAGAACATGTATAAAGACACAAATTGTGTGACTCTATGTTGTGTTCAACCAGAGATATGAAAAACTGCTCTATCTGTGTATTATGAATTGAATTGCATTCTGCTGTCATATAAAACAAATGAGAATACATAAATAAAAGAAATAAAGGGAAAAAAAACTTACCACCAAAAAAAAAAAAATACTCCAATCAGTAAATAGGCAAGTGAAATAAAGAGACATTTCCCACAAGAAGAAATAGAGAGGGCCAACAAGTTTATGAAACAATGTTCAATATCCTTAGCAATCAGAGTAATGCAAATCAAAACTGCAACAAGCTTTCATCTTCAGTTAGAATGTCAAGTATCTAGAATAATAATAAATTTTGGTGAAAGCATGGGAGAAAGGAGCACTAACTCACTGTTGGTAGAATTAAAATTAGCATAACCACTATGGAGATGAGAATTGAGATTCTTCAAATGATTATGAATGGAGACCCTATGAGACCCAACAGTATCACACCTTGGTATTTGACAAAAGAATTCAAGTCAGAATAAGTATATAGCAATACATGAACACCTATGTTTATGCCAGTGAGATTCGTAAAGAAGAACAAATTTATGTCACTTGCAGGAAAATGAATGAAAATGGAGAACATCTTGTTATGTGAGATAAGACTCTGAATGTTAATGGTCATATATTTATCTCATATTCAGAAGTGGAAAGAATAAAGGTAAGAGAAGAGACAGTAATAAATGAAATTGAAGAGATAGTAAAATCTTGGAAATCAATCAGGGAAGAGAGGAGAGAAGGGAAAGGAAAGTGCGGGTCCAGCAATGAAACAGAACACATTATGCTCTGTGCATGTATGAATGCATAATCATGTACCCAGATATTCTGTGTAAACGTAATTCACCAATAACATATTAATGTAAAAAGGAAAAAGAATCTTGTGGTCCATGGCAGAGCTTCACTTGGTTTCCAAACCTTCTATTTGAAAGCACCAAGCACAAGTCAATGAAAATTACCATTGATTCTGATAGAGATGGGTGGGTGCATTGGGTCAGTTTTTATCTTCTACCAACGTGAAAGTATTATTGCCAGTTTGCATTTAGAAGGCCTTGCAATGCACTCTCTATCCAGTGGTATTTGTGAGCATTGTCATTAGGTAGGATAAGATTCAATCCTGGAGTAATGTGGTATTTCTCATCCGGGGATTTGAGCTCGACCTCCAACCCCTTAGCTCTGGGCTGTGAGTCTGAGATGTCCCCAGTTAAAAATTGAGCTTGACCCCCAACCTGTTAATTCAGGGCTGTGTGGGCCTAAGTTCTTCCAAACCAGGAATCGAGCCGGGTCTCCACCTGCTAATCCAGGACTGTGAATCTGGGTTCTTCCTTGGTTATGCAAATGAGATTGAGCCCAAGCTCCCTCCAAATTCCTGGGGGTCTGAGCTTGGCTCCTCTTTGCTGATGAGATGCCAATTTTATGCAACCACCAAGTATTAACTTTGTGCCTTTGTCTGTGCTCTTGATGTATTTCTGTTGTATGACCACCAGGTTCTAATACATTTAATTATCAAAAATAAAACCAGTTCTATGGCCCCGTGGAATCTAGCCAGAAGCTTAACTGTACTGGATAGACAAGTTTGTTCTGCTAAAGATCAGCTTTTGCAAATAACCCCTCCCTACAGGGCGCTGCCTAAACTTCTCTCCATTGAAAAGCTAATGGTCCTTTTGTGTGTTTGTAAAAGACTCTTCCTTAGCCTTCAGCAAAGTCTAGGATAAGATAGGATTAATCTGTAGTGTGTACTTAGGATAAATATTTGATTTCCCCCTGATTATATGACCTCGGAAATTCCTGAGATTCCTTAATGTAACCTCCTATAGCCAAGTGTAAAATTCCTGAAATTCTTTAGTGTAACCCCCAATAGTTGGATTGTGAGCTCCTGTGTTTGCTGGAATGTATAAAAACCAGTGCTAAGAAAAGTAAAGTTAGTTGAAGTTGGATTTCTGCAACCTGTCTAGTGTGTGGATTATTTCATTCCGTCGACGTTCCCCTCCAGCATCGGCTGGGCTGCCCTTGACATCCTTGCTGAAGTCGGCCTTCAGCACTGGAGTTTCCCCCATATAGGTGGGCACATTCACAAATGCCTCATCTGTATCTGTGACAGTGGTTCTTTAATACCCATGGTTTATAGATGCACAGAACAGACAGAAAGCAGGTTTTCAGCCTTCATTGGGATGTCTTGGCTTTTGTTGTGACATTTATGAGGATTGACTTGGGGCCCCACATGTGCTATGCAAGAGCTCTACCTATGAATTACATCCCCAGTGCTTAGTATTCCATATTTTGGACAGAGTCAAAATGCCTCTAGAGCTGAATAGAAACCACCCCCATGCAATCCAGGCAGCCTTCATGCCATTCCTCATAGAGCCTAAACTCAATTTTATTTCAGCTCATTTACATTTTGCTCTTTCTTCCAAATATTTCTGAAAGTTGGCAGGTAGTTCTCACTCCCTTTCTCCAATCCTCATTTTTTAGCAAATCCTCATCACCAACTCAGAAGGGCCCTTCTTCATCATTCTCTAAAAGGGCGACTCTGAAAACTCCTTCTCTCCCCATACCATGACTTAATATCCCACAGTAAGTATCTCTGCTTCACTTTATAATCTATATTCACATCCTTACCTACATTTACATTCTTATCTGTGAATGTGTGGGTTCATTATCTTTCTGCTCCACTACCCTGCATACTCTAGTATGATGGGGACTTTGTTTTAACTATTTACCTCCATTAAAATATAACATTGCAAGTCCAGCCGACCTCTGCTCCAGAGCAGGAGACAGCAAGGACAGACCCACCAATTCTGCTTTGAGTTCAGGCGGGCCCAGGGCAGTCCCTCTGACCTTCACCCAAGCATGGTCAGCCCCAGGTCAGTCCCGCTGACCCCCGCTGGTGTGCAACCAGGCTCCAGCCATCCCCGCCAACCTCCACCCCAGAGCAGGAGACAGCAAGGACAGACCCGCCAACTCTGCTTTGAGTTCAGGCGGGCCCAAGGCAATCCCGCTGAACTTCACCCCAGAGTGGTTAGCCCCAGAACACCGCAGGAACTCAGACTCAACCAGTTCAACCCACACCAAGCAGCGTGTACCCAGACCCAGGTAGCATATTTTGAGGATCAGTGGCAGGTTTTGATAGTCCAGCACTAAAGGGAGGCACAGACAACCTGCAAGGGTATTATAAGAATATGCCGCGAACTTACATTAAGGGGCCAAGGTCTTTAGCCAACCCCCTTCTGGGCCCAAAAGAAGTCCCTTTGTATCTGGCAGAGAAGGACTGGGGGTAGCCTACCTGACAAAGACAGGCCGAGAGTACAAGAGTCGCCAGCGCCCTCTCCCCTGCCCTTTTAGAAGCACATAAGGTCACGCTAGGGAGTTTTGGTCAGAAGCGGTGCCAAAGACTCGTTTATTGAAGGGGTGGACTGTACTTATAATGGACCAACTATAGCCAATCAGTGACCAGCAGGGCAGTTCCGATTCTCACAATACGTCATAGCCACGCCCCCTGCTTAGCCTTGGTCCTCCACAGGGTGTGGTAAACAACCAAAGCCAGAGTTTTTCCATCCCCTTGGCAGACAGCGTCCAGAAGGTCCCAACATTTCCCTGTTTTCATTTTTTCAAAATGGAGCTCCCCACTTTGTATTTCAAAAATGAGGTTCCCATTCTGTATTTCAAAAATGGGGTGTCCATCTTACTCGAAAGTGTGCCTGTCTTAGATTGTTTTTCCTCTCTGGAAAAATCTTACCCTGAAGGAGCCCTAATTAGGAAGGGCTGTTGTAGCTAGCTGGAAGCCATAAGTTCTACCTGATATGTATGTGACGCACCTGTAGGCACCCGCAAAGCTGAAGGTATATAACCGGGTGAAAGCAGTCCGAGTTAGGAGAACGGAGAATTCAGACAGTCGGGCAGTCACTCGGTCGGTCAAAAGAATCAGAGTGGCCAGAATGTAGGCAGAGCGGTTACAGAAGAGAAACCAGATAGAAGAAGTAATGACTGGCCAGAGTTAGGCCAAGGCTCCAGAGGACTGGTCAGAGTTAGGCCGAGGCTCCCGAGAAAGACAGAAGACAGAAAACAGAAGAAAGAAGAGAGAGAAGAAAGAGAAGAAAGAAGCTCTAATCTTTCTCTAAGCTAAGCTCTAGCTCTATCTTTCTTTCTCTCTAAGACTCTAAGCTAAGAAGACAAGAAGAAAAGCTCGCTTTAATCTTTCTCTCTAAAAATCTTTCTTTCCCTCTCTAAGCTCTAAGAAAGTAGAAGTAAAAGTAGTAAAAGCTTAAAAAAAAAAAAAAAAGTAGATAGATATAGATCCAAATAACAAATAACGTTAATTCATTTAAGCTTAGAATATTCTAATTTGATAATCAATAGATAGATAAATAGATATTTATATAAGTTCAGAATATTTTAATTAGATAATCAATTATAATGATAATCAATTTTGATTTATAGTTGTCTCCGGGACTTCTCTTCAGCTGTGAATATGTTTAATGTTGTATAACCTGATATTTTGGTGTTCCGACAGAGGATCATTTATTTGTTATTGACTTCATTTGTTTAGTAGCTGATTAATTTGAATTATTTCAACAGGTATAGGATTGCTGTGTATATAGAGACTCGAGGATTCCAGCTAACAAATTATTTTTCCAAAATGCCTTTAGCTTTTCTTTATCTTTAATGCAGTAAACACCCTCAGTTTCTCTTTGATTATTTCTGAATGTGATATTTTGCCAGCTTATGTTTGTGGGAGCTTGAGCAGCAATGTGTGTGAGCAGAGATCAACTTTTATTTTCTACTCTAATAGTTCTTTTTTTTTAGTTTGACAGCTCACCTTTTGATCTCAGTGCTGGAATAGCACTGCCTTTCCCTTAATAATGGATGCTTGAGTTTTTAGGTAGCGGGCCCTGAAGATTTGCCGGTGGAAATGTCTGGACATAAAAAAGACGGCTGCTGCTACAACTGCAGGGACCGCGGTCGCTGCAAGCATCCCTGCTGCTCAAGCATCAACAACCTCACCAGCAGTGTGGCCTCTGCTCTGCATGCACGGGGCCTCCTGAATCTATGTGTTATAACTTATGGACATTTTGATTTTCCATTATTTTGGGACATTACGGGACAATGCCTTGCGGGTATTTGTCTAAGAGAACTCAGTGCGTTACTTGATGAAACTAAGGGCAGCTGATTGGCTTAAAGAACTTGATACGCTATGGAAACTTGGCTCGTCAGCAGTAGGCTTACCACCTTAAAGCCGCAGCATCTCCTAAAAATTGGACGGCTGTTAGTCAACACACAGTCGATCCTGAAGGGCTCTATTGGATGGCTGGTTAGCCTATGACGGGTAAGATCCCCAGAAGGGGACAACCTAAGACACGGCACAGTCGCACGGGACAGTCTAATGTGGCCGGCATGTCAACCTAAGCCAGGAGTCAGGACAGCCTAGACTCCCATGACGGGTAAGAATGTCGGTTGCACATGGACGTCCTAAAACATCCCCTCTTTTAAAACTAAAAGGGGGAAATGAAGGAGCCTATAATCAAGGAGATAGCTAAAGATTGCGGTTAGCTGAGAGCCATAAAAGATGTTCTAGTTTCCACCTGATATTAATACATTATTCAAAGAATCTTTGTATGCCCGTGAACACTGCGTGACGCACCTGTAAGCTCGAGCTGTAAGCACGTGTCCTTGTTAAAGCTATATGTATATAACTGGGTGAGGTTCGTTAGTGTGTGTGGGGAAGAAGGTGGTGGTTGGAGTTAGAGCATTTGGAGTGATTGCTGGAGCTGGAGAGAGGAGAAGAATAAAAGACCTTTTTTCATTTTCATCCTGCCTCCGAATTTTCCTGTGGCGTTCGCTGCTCCAAGCGACTTCCGCTTCAGGCAGCAACATTACCCGTCATTGGCTACCACCCTAGCACTTCAGGTGGACACACCCAGGGCCAGCAAGTGGCCAGGGGAAGGACATGGGACAGGACAGTCGCCTTTGGGAAGGCTTTATGACTGGTTGGTTTAGACCTATGCATCCTGTTAAGGACCATGGCCAAGTCTGTAGGGCTCTCGCTCAGCATTGCTGAAGGCATTATTGGCATACAACCAAGCTGTATCAATTTGGTCCAGTCAAAAGAGAGTTGAACAAGTTTGTTGATTACACAGGGCCCAAAAGTGAACACAAAGACAATGACAGTCAGGGATTTCACAAAAAGGGAGAAGGTCCACCCATTCAGTTCAGTCCAAAGGAAGCCGTCTAGCACAAAGTCCGGACAATTGTCACAGGAATAACACTCTTCTCTCAGAGTCCAAAGGAAGCTGTCTAGCACAAAGTCCAGACAATTGTCACAGGAATGACACTCTTCTCTCAGGAATATACAGAGGGTTGAGATACTGACAAAGAAGGAGTACAAGACAGTGTTCTCAGTGAATCTTAGAATGGATGTGATGAGAAGTTCAATCACAACAGGACAGGAGATCCGTCATGGTGTTTTTTTCTTTCTTCTCATTTCTGTGGAAAAAGGAAAGGATTACCCCTCAAGAGCATGTGCTCTTGGGTAGTCATTTTGGTCATATTGGCAGTATTTGAGGTCTCTGGCAGGTACCCAAATAGGGCTTGGCTCTCCAATTGGAAAGACACATCCAAAACCTCTGCCAGCACTTATTAGTGGGTCAGGACCTCACCAGCACCCAGTTAGTTGGTCCTTCCATCGGACCTCAACCTTTACATAAGGCGTTTGGCTAGACCAGTGTCTTTGAAACGCAGACAGAGGCTGCTGCTTGGAAAAATTCAAAATATTTAAAGTAAGCATAGCTGTTTTTAACTGGTCATGGGGGTTGCTTCACCCATTTTGCTTTATTAATTGGTTCTTTAGGGTTTTATTGTGCCTCTCTATGATGGCTTGTCCTTTTGGGTTATATGGGATCCCTGTGGTATGTTTAATATGCCATCTTTGGAAGAATTTTTGTAATGATTTGCTCACAAAACAGGGTCCATTATCTGTTTTAAACCTGTTCCGGCAATCCAAGAATAGCAAAGCATTGTAAAAAGTGACTTTCAGCATGCTTAGCCCTTTCACCAGAGTGCGCCGTGGCCCAACAAGCATGTAAGTATCTATGGACATAAATATATACTTTAATTTTCCAAATGGTGCATAATGGGTTACATCGGTTTGCCAGACAGCGTTAGGCCGTAGGCCTCTGGGATTTACCCCAGGGGACTGGAGAGGTGGGACCTGTAAGAAAGGCAAACAGAACTTACATGTTCTTACAATCTTTTTAAAATTCTTTATAGGAACCAAAGGAAATTTATGATGTAGTCCTCTCCAATTTAAATGAGTGAGGTCATGAAGACCTTGGGCTAACTGAAGGTCTTGCTGATATGGGACTGTAACTGCTAATACACCTGTGGTGGCCAAACTGTAGCAGCCCAATTTCCCTCAGAAAGGGGCCCAAATAAGCCTTGATGTCCCCTGAGATGTTGGAGGAAAATAGACCCATTACGCCCCTTTAACAGGGATCATACTTGGATCATAAAAGGAGTTACAGGATTATTATCTATCCTAATATATGATGCATTTAGAGTGGGTAATAGGTTAATTACATACAAACTATCTGAGAAAAGATTCATAGGCTCTTGGACATGGGTCAAAGCTAATGCAACAGCATATAATTCTTTAAATTGGGCAGAGCCAGTAACTGCTTCAAAGTATTGTGTCCTTTGGCCTGAGGACAGGTGAAAAACTACAACAGTTGACCCTTCTTTTCCCCCATCCGTAAAAACAGTTACTGCCTTGGGGAGTGGCTTGATGGAAAAAAGGATAGGGGGAGTCCATTCCAGCTTGGGAAATGAAGAGGCCCATTTGGTTGACTCGTAATGACAGTCAACCTTTCCTAAAAACCCTTCTAAAGCATAGGAGACTCTAGGATTGTTCCTCCGTATCCATTCAAAGTCTGACAAATGGTAAGGAATCGTTAAAACATCTGGGTCTTTTCCATAATGCCTCAATGACGTATCTCTTCCCTTTATTATAAGATCTGCTAATTGATATAATTGGGAATAAACTCGAGGTGCTCCTCCCACAGAGGAATGTATCCACTGTAAGGGGTTACCCATCTGAGTGAGAACAGCTGTAAGGAGTTTAGCACCTGAGAAGATCCATGGATATAGAGGTTGCTTTGGTTGGTACCGAGCCAATTGGGCTGAATTGAGGGCATCTTGGACTTTTTGTAATATTAACAGATGACCTTCTTCTAGTATAAGCACATCAGAGGGGGATTTGGCCCGTAGAAATTCAAAAAGAGGTAATAAATCCTCAGTGGAGATATGAAGCCATGGTCTTAGCCAGTTTAATTCTCCTAATAGCTTCTGTAACTCTGCCAAGGAATAAGATTTTTGAATGACTAGTTGAGGTTTTAGAGGACAAATGGAGTCTAGGCTGTTTTGTCCCCAATATTTTGAAGGGAGGTACAGTTTGGACCTTGTCATTGGATATATGTAATCCTCCTTTCTCTAAGAGCTCTCGAAGGGCCAGGTAAGATGAGCCCAGCTGCTGGACATCACCAGCTCCCAGGATGATATCATCCATATAAACATATAGGGTGAGCTGTGGTTTTTCTATTAAGGGTGACAAGAGACATGAAACATAATGCTGACAAAAAGCTGGGCTGTTAGCCATACCTTGAGGGAGGACTACCCATTCATATCGTTCATATGGCCTTTGAAAATTGATGGAAGGAACAGAAAAAGCAAATTTTTCACAATAATCCAGATACAGGGGGATAGATAGATAATGTCAATCACAATGAGGGTTAAATCTCTTGAAATAGAGGGGATCCAGGGGAGGCCACGTAGAGAAGTGCCAACAATGATCATCCTATCATTAATTTTTTGGAGGTCCTGTAACATCCTCCATTTCCCTGTGGCCTTCTATATAACAAAAACAGGACTGTTCCATGGATTAAGAGAGGGTCTAATGTGTCCTAGGGCTAACTGTTCTTGGACAATTGCCCTCAAATGTTTTAGTTTATCAGTAGGGAGGGGCCACTGCTTGACCCAGACTGGAGGGCCATCTCGCCATTGAATAGCAAAAACTTGGGGAGCAGTGGCCCTTAGGATTGGGGGTGAGGCCCTACTTGGGGGTTGGAAGTTTCCCTCCCTGTATCTTCAACTAATATATCATCTTGAAGCTCTCTATGGCCAGTGGTAATATAGGCTTCAGCCTCTCCTAAGATGTCCTGGCCTAACAAATTGGAGGTTAATCCAGGGGCCACAAGGGGGCGAACTTTCCCTTGATTTCCATCTACATCTCTCCATCTAAGCCAATCTTTGGTTTCCTCTGATTTAGTGTTTCCTCCTACCCCGAGTAATTGGGGCTCTGGAATTAATTTCCACTGAGGTGGGATCTCTTCCTTCCTTAGTATAGTGCGGTCTGCCCCAGTATCAATCAAGCAGTGAAATTTCTTTCCTGCTATATAAATATCCATCTTTGGTCTGATCCCTGGAACAATAGGAACTGTCCAGTGTGCCTTAGGGGGACTGTGAGCTGGGGAACCTCCTTGGTGTAATGGGGCTAAAGGATGCCCCTTCAGAAGTTTAAAGGTTTCCCCTGAATATCAAATCTAGATCTGAAATCCTTTCTCCAATGGTACACTTTTTTACATCTAGGACAAAGTGTTCTAAGGGCAGCTGGACTTTGGGCCTGGCAAGGGGAGCATTCTGAAGGCTGACCAAGGCCATTAGAGCAGTCTCTTTTAAAATGGCCCTGTCATCCACACTTAAATCAGGTCCCTTTTCCCTTTTGTTGATGTATTAAGCTTTGTAATATAGCCTCTGCCCATGGCGAGTTAGGCCTGACTTCCGATAATGCCTTCTTTAATTCTTTTAATTCTGGAGTCTCCCAGGGATACCAAAGATTCAGCCTGTTCCCTCCAGGGTTTAGATTAACTGGGAATGCCATTACAGGTGAAAGAGTCTCCCTAGGGAGCGGCAGCAGCTGCTGTGAAACTGGCAGCAGCTGCTGCACATTAAGCGGCATTGGCTGCATTGGCGCAGATGTAAAAGTTTCCTGGGAGAGCGGCAGCGCAGATCCTCCCTGGGGAATTGCTTGTAACAGCGCAGATCCTCTGGAGGGCATTGTTTGTAATGGTGGGTCAGCCACGTAAAATGGCGGATCCCGCATGTAGGATGGCGGATGGCCTTTGTCCTCAGAAAACTTCTGAGGGATCTCGAGGGGAGGGGCTGTAGGTCCCTGAGAATGTAGGTGACTGCCAGTTTTTTCTAATTCTGCAGAGCGGGAGAGACTGCTGATTTTTATAATTCCACGGAGCGGGAGAGGTTGTCAGCTTTTTTTAATTCCGTGGAGCGGGAGAGATGAGATTCATTCTCCCGTATGGCTGCTTCAGTTACCTCTATCCTAATAGCCTGAGGCGCTTGATCTGTGGGCTCTGAAGATTCTTTTGCTGGCTGCATAAAGGCATATTCCTTGACGGAGTAGAGAGCCGGATAGACTCCCAGGGGCCGTATTTCCCCATATTAAATTTCCCGTTCCCTTAGGATCTGCTCTGTATGGTGCCTTGTCTTCCATTCATTAAAGTCAGCTTTGGGGAGACAAGGAGCTGCTCGCGTTAAAGCGCTCCAAATTTTTTCTGCTTGGGAGTCAGAAATTTGTAAACCTTGTTTCCTTAATATGTTTCTCCATGCCTCAAGGGCTGGGTCCTGGGATCTAGTAAAAATTAAATCTTGCCCCATATCAGAAAATACTCTTGTCAGAAAAGGCCCTGTGGCTCTAACTGTTAGCTCAGTCTGTCAGTAATTTTCTTTTGTTTGTTTGCCCCGCTCTTGGCACCATGTGCCACGAACTTACATTAAGGGGCCAAGGTCTTTAGCCAACCCCTTTCTAAGCCCAAAAGAAGTCCCTTTCTGTCCTGCAGAGAAGGACTGGGGGCAGCCTACCTGGCGAAGACAGGCTGAGAGGACAAGAGTCGCCAGCACCCTCTCCCCCACCCTTTTAGAAGGACACAAGGTCACGCTGGGGAGTTTTGGTCAGAAGCGGTGCCAAAGACTCGTTTATTGAAGGGGTGGACTGTACTTATAATGGACCAACTATAGCCAATCAGTGACCAGCAGGGCGGTTCCGGTTCTCATGATATGTCATAGCCTTGTCCCCTGCTTAGCCTTGGTCCTCCACAGGGTGTGGTAAACAACCAAAGCCAGAGTTTTTCATACCCTTGGCAGACAGCGTCCAGAAGGTCCCAACAAGAATACAGGGAAGAAACTGTAATAACTCAGTTCTACACTGCAAGAAAGTAAGGTAAATAGACAACATGAAAAAACAAGGGAGGAAAATACCCCAAACAAACCAGGATTCTACAATAACAGAACCCATGCTCAGTGAAGTTGATGAAATGTCAGAGAAGGAGTTCAGAATGTACATAATTAAAATGATCTGTGAATCAAAAAATAACCTAAATGAGCAAATACAGGCAAAAATTGACTACTACAACAAAGATATAAGAGAGCAAATACAGGTAGCAAAAGCTTACTTCAAAAAAGAGATAGAAACTCTGAAATAAAACCAGTCAGAAATCCTTAATATGAAGGAAACAATCAACCAAATAAAAAACACAATTGAAGGCATCACCAACAGACTAGATCAACTGGAAGAAAGACCTTCAGACAATGAAGACAAAGTTATAATCTTGAAAATAAAGTTGACCACACAATGAAGATAGTAAGAAACCATGAACAGAACATCCAAGAAGTATGGGACAGCATCAAAAGACCAAATCTGAGTAATTGGGATAGAGGAAGGCACAGAGTTTCAAACCAAAGGAATGCACAACCTCTTCAATGAGATAATATCAGAAAATTTCCAAAGCATGAAGAATGAATTGGAAAACCAAATACAAGAGGCTTATAGGACACCAAATGTACAAAATTACAACAGCTCTACACCAAGACACATTATAATGAAAATGCGTAGCATACAAAACAAGAATAGAATTTTAAAGGCCACCAAAGAGAGGAATCAGATCACATATAGGGGGAGACCAATTCATATCACAGCAGATTTTTCAACTCAGACACTCAAAGCTAGGAGATTATGGAATAACATATTCTGAGCTCTGAAGGAAAAGGGATGCCAACCAAGAATCTTATACCCAGCAAAATTAAGCTTTAGATTTGAGGACAAAATAAAAACCTTCCATGATAAATAAAAGCTAAAAGAATTTACAAGTAGAAAGCCAGCACTACAGAAGATCCTCGGCAAAATATTCCATGAAGAGGAAAAGAAAAACAATGATGAAAATCAACAGAGGGAGGTATTACACTAAAGGGAAAACAATCAGAAGAGAAACCAAGTCAAGGTAAATACCAAAAATGAACAAAAATGGCTGGGAATACAAAACACATCTCAATAATAACTCTGAATGTTAATGGCCTAAACTCACCAATCAAAAGACATAGACTAGCAGATTGGATCAAAAAAAAAAAAAAAAAAAAAAAAAAGGAACCAACAATATGCTGCCTCCAAGAGACTCATCTCATAGGAAAAGACATCCATAGGCTGAGGGTGAAAGGTTGGGAGAAATCCTACCACTCATATGGACAGAGAAAACAAGCAGGGGTTTCCATCCTCATATCAAAGAAAGTAGACTTCAAGCTAAAGTCAATCAAAAGGGATAAAGAAGGACACTATATACTGCTCAAGGGAACCATATACCAACAAGACTTAACAATCATAAATATATATGCCCCAAACAATGGAACATCCATGTTCATCAAACAAACTCTCCTCAAGTTTAAGAGTCAAACTGACCACAACACAATAATTCTGGGTGATTTTAATACACCCCTTTCACCACTGGATAGATCTTCCAAACAAAAGCTGAACAAAGAAACTATAGAACTCAAAAACAAACAACTTAGACTTAACTGTCTTATATAGAATATTTTATCCTTCAACAAGTGAATACACTTTCTTCTCAGCAGCACATGGAACCTTCTCTAAAACAGACCATATACTAGGCCACAAAACAACTCTGAGCAAATATAAAAAAGTAGGGATACTACCCTGCATTCTTTCAGACCATAATGGAATGAAATTAGAAATGAATGATAAAATAAGAAATAAAAGCTACTCCAACACCTGGAGGCTAAATAATATGCTACTGAATGAACAATGGGTTGCAGATGACATCAAAGAGATTAAAAAATTCTTAGAGGTGAATGAGAACACAGACAGAACATATCGATATCTCTGGGACACTCTGAAGGCAGTTCTAAGAGGAAAGACCATTGCATTGAATTCATTCCTCAAAAGAAGAAAAAGTCAACAAATAAATGACTTAAAACTACATCTCAAAGCTCTAGAAAAAGAAGAGCAATCCAACACCAAAAGTGGTAGAAGACAGGAAATAATTAAAATCAGAGCTGAAATTAATAAAATTGAAACAATTGAAAAAATTGACAAAACAAAAAGTTGGTTCTTTGAAAAAATAAATAAAATTGACAGACCCTTAGCCAGGCTAACAAAGAGAAGGAGAGAGAAAACTCAAATTACTTTCATATGCAATGAAAAAGAAAATATCACAACAAACACTACGGAAATACAGGAAATAATTTGAAATTATTTTGAAAACATGTACTCCAACAAAATACAAAACACTGAAGGCATCGACAAATTTCTAGAGTCTTATGATCTGCCCAAACTTAAGCAGGATGATATACATAATTTGAACAGACCAATTTCAAGCAATGAAATAGAAGATGCCATCAGAAGCCTACCAACCAAGAAAATCCCAGGACCAGAAGAATACACAGCTGAGTTCTACAAGACCTTCAAAGAAGAACTGATACCAATACTCTTTGATTTATTTCAGGAAATAAAAAAAGAGGGAGTACTTCCAAACTCATTCTATGAGGCCAATATCACCCTGATCCCCAAACCAGGCAAAGACACATCAAAAAAGAAAACTTCAGGCCCATATCTTTAATGAACATAGATGCAAAAATACTCAGTAAAATTCTGGCAAAACAGATACAAAAACATATCAAAAATATAATACACCACGACCAAGTGGGGTTCATTACAGGGATGCAAGGATGGTTCAACATACAGAAATCAATAAATGTAATTTATCACATCAATAGACTCAAAGATAAGAACCATATTATTATCTCAATAGATGCAGAAAAAGCATTTGACAAAATACAGCACCCCTTCATGTTCAAAACACTTGAAAAACTAGGGATAACAGGAACTTATCTCAACATCGTAAAAGCTACATATGCTAATTCCCAGGCCAACATTATTCCAAATGGAGAAAAATTGAAAGCATTCCCTCTAAAAACTGGAACAAGAGAGAGATACCCTCTTTCACCACTTCTATTCAACATAGTAATTGAAATGCTGGCCAGAGCAATAAGACAGATGAAAGAAATTAAAGGGATACAGACAGGTAAAGTTGAACTCAAATTATCATTATTTGCTGACAATATGATTTTACACTTAGAAGACCCAAAAAATTCCACCAGAAAACTTCTAGAACTCATAAATGAATTCAGCAAAGTAGCAGGATACAAAATCAACACCCATTAATCTAAGGCATTTCTATATATATCAGTGACAAATCCTCTGAAAGGGAAATGAGGAAAACTACCCCATTTACAATAGCATCAAAAACTAAAATAAAATACTTGTGAATCAACTTAACCAAAGACATGAAAGACCTCTATAATGAAAACTACAGGACACTAAAGAAAGAAATTATGGAAGACCTCAGAAGATGGAAAGATCTACCCTGTTCTTGGATAGGCATAACTAATATTGTCAAAATGACCATACTACCAAAAGCACTATACAGATTTAATGCGATGCCAATCAAAATCCCAATGACATTCCTCATAGAAATAGAAAAAGCAGTCTTGAAATTCATCTGGAAAAATTAATGACCCACAATAGCTAACGCAATCCTTAGCAAGAGGAGTGAAGCAGGTGGCATCACTATACCAGACCTTAAATTATACTACAGAGCAATAGTAACAAAAACAGCATGGTATTGGCACCAAAATAGGCTGGTAGACCAATGGTACAGAATAGAGGACACAGAGACTAACACGTATAATTTCAGTTATCTTATATTAGACAAAGGTGCCAAAAAACATACATTGGAGAAAAGATAGCCTCTTCAACAAATGGTGCTGGGAAAACTGGAAATCCATATGCAAGAAAATGAAATTAAACCTCTACCTCGCACCATGCACAAAATTTAACTCAAAGTGGATCAAGGATCTAGGAATTAGACCAGAGACACTACACCTAATAGAAGAAAAAGTAAGCTCTAATCTCCAACATGTTGGATTAGGCCCCAAGTTCCTTAATAAGAATCCTGTAGCACAAGTATCAATAAATGGGATAGATTTAAATTACAAAGCTTCTTCTCAGCAAATTATCTCTGGTACAATATAATAGTGGTATCAATATAATAGTGGGGGAAACCCTGTGTGAGGGCTGCTTGGATAACTGTCATCAATGTCTTCATGTTCACTAGTTGGTGGGGGATTTGGCAATTGATCATGGAAAAACATAAATACAATATACATATTGTGTTACAATTTGTAGCTAAATGTCTGTTAACTGATGTATGAGCAATAAGAGTGTGACACATATAAGCAATGGAATCTGTTCAGCCTAAAAGAGGCATGTAGTCAGTTAATGGGGGGGGGGGGATGACAATGACTATAATTATACTTGAAATCATTCTTTATTGCAGGCAGCCCAAAGTACTGACCTAATCATGTCACCAAGAAAAAGGTTTTACTGCTTGTTTAATTCTAGCTAAAATAAACGCCATAGGAGGCACTGCAAGCAAATTGCATAAAACAAGACATTCTGTATGATGCCATCTCTTAGTTCTCCATACTGGGAACCCAGATATAGCAAATGGGTATAGGAGGAGCCTGAATTATCAGTGATTGCTGCTATGAGAACCTCTGCTCACATCCTTGACAACATAGGTACAAGACACACAAAGAAAACTACACAAAGCTTATGTAATAATTAAAAACATTAGAAAGTTCTTAAAGAAGGAATGATATCACTAATTGGAAACAGAGAAGACCAAGATTTTGAGGCCAAGCTCTTGAGGAAGGAGAAAAGATCGATTTGGACATTTAGCAAGCCAGAGAAGATGGGAGGCTCTCACCAAAAAAAGCCATGACCCAGAGCCTAGTGTGGTGAAGGGCCACACAGGGCGGGAAGAAGGAGCAGTGGCAAGTGGGCAGTAAGGATCTGATGACTGGAGACTTCTAGGGTCACTCAAAAGCCTGGATGGGACATTGCCTTAGTTCACTTTATCTTGCTGTATTCAGCCTTCATGGGAGGAGATAAATTTAGGCCAATTTAGGTCAAATCAACCTTGTATTTTAGTTCCAGATGAACCACTTGAGAAAGGACGAATATGTTTCCCTGCAGAGTTGAACAGAAACCTGACCCAAAGCTTTAGGGCAGCCAAGAAGAGAGATACAAACAGAAGGCCAAGAGGGCAAGCTTCTCAATTCTGTTTTTCAGGTACCCATTTGACATCTGCAGGACCTAGTGAACAGTCAGGGCTTTTACTAAAATGTTCTTCAGATGCCTTTAAAGAACCCTAAGCAACTCTTGTCATCATATCCTCATATAGGAGATCTTTTCTATAGCAAGGTAGTGAGACACTGATACTACATAGCTCAGCTACCTGATCCCCAAATTAGGGAATTTCACAGTCAACTCAAAGCAGGCAGATGTAGAGGAGTTTGTTTGGATTTATCCTTCATTACAAGATTATTGGAGAAACATTTGGTAACACCTACAAGAGGCCAATGAGTAAACATTCAAGTTCAATTCTAAATATACATCCTAAGAATACCCTTACCTTTGTTTTTGTCATGCTTGCCAAATAGTGTTTTAAATGTGGGGCAATGGGTGAGGGTGATCCTAGAGTCATTTTTAGGAGAACAGGTAACTAAACTGTATTATAAATCTTAATTCAATTCTGAACTACTCTATACATATATATATATATATATATATATATATATATATATGTCAGCTCAGATAAAATTATATATAAATGCTGAGTAGAAATGAGAGTCTGTGAATATATCATACCATTTACCATTTATGTAAGTTTTAAAAGTTCCATACATACCACTTCTAATTGTGCTCTAAACAGCACTGGAAATGAAAATAACACTCATTGGAAATTACACTCCTCCAGATCATCATCATAATAAATTCTGGAGTTACAGGTAACAGAAAAGAAACTTCTTCTACATTGTATTTCTTCTTTTAAAAATTAGATACAATTGTGGGTAATATTCATATTATGTTTGTAGGTCTATATGTGTTTAAAATATTACAAAGATTTTTATGGGATATAATTTCTCATTTTTCAGAGTGTGCCTGTTGCAGAATCATGTTGGTCATGTAGTCACATATATAAATAAAGTAATAATGTCTGTTTCATTCTACTATATTTCCTATCCCCACATTCCCTCCCCTCCAAGCACAGATGTAATGGAGTGAATAGGGAAATTCCAGTAATTTTTAACAATGATCAGAGAAGAAAAATATATAATTCAAGATTCCAGGATTATAAGCAAGTTTTTAATATTTTTTCAGAGCATGATAGTTATACATAGTAATTGGGTTCATCCAGAAAAACTCATCAATGCATGGAAATCAATTCCTGATCCACATTTCCCCTTCATTGTGTCCCTCTTTTTTGCCATTCTCCTTCCTCTACTCTACGACATACCCTTTTGCTCATCTATTAATTTATATTTCATTGGTTCTTTTTGTTATTCTATCTTTCTTCCACCTTTCCTTAAGTATGAGTTTTATGCAAAGAATCCTCTGGTCTTGTACATGTCTGAAGACAGGAAAACAATATCAATATCCATGTAACATCCAGAATTATTTGGACATTATTCCCATGAGAATAGATCTTTGGGAAAACCTCTCATCTTCTCTTGGAATACTTTATCAAAGGCTTCAGCTTGAGCCACTGTGAAATGATTCTTCCAGTCTCCAGAGATGCCTGGAAAGCATGAAGTAGACAAAGATCAGATCTAGTGATAGGTCTTAAGACTGAGGTCTTCTCCTGGCTCTGTCAAGGTAGCAGAATGACCATTGGGTCATCAGTGAGCCCTTCTCCTGCCTGGCCAGCATACTCATTTGCACTTCCACCTGCCTGGAAACTGTGTCTTGACTTCCCTTCTCTCCAAAACCATCCAGTAAAGAATCCATAAGCAACGATGGTTCCTATAAAATCAGAACATCTGGAATATAACTAAGTCTGACCACTTGTTTTTTGAGCACTTTGGCTCATGCTGATAGAATTTGTGACCAGGGAAATCAGAGCAGATTACAGATAGTCTCTCTGCTTTGGCCATCCTTTGTAAAAAGTTCTTGTGCGCAGGGCACCCATGTGGATCCAGTGCCAGATCCAGTGGCTCCAGTCACTTCGGGCTCGGAGTCCCCAGGACTCCAGTCTCGTTCACCAAGTTCCTCCGTTCTTCTGTGGCTCTAGGTATTGGGTACTTATTGTTTCAGACTCCATCCCTGTGACTACCCATTTGCTCTCTCTGCTCCATTACACGGTGACATCTGATTCATCTTCAAACATGCCTGGCTCCCTCACTCCTCAAGCTATTCACATTTCATGCTCCTTGCCCCAGAGTGCTGTCCTAGAAGACATATTCACATGTTGACCATTTGCCTCATTCAAATGTTTACTCCAATGCAGTGTACTCATTGAGGCTCTCAGTTAAAAATGTACGTCTCCATCCTTGCTGACTTCATAGCAATGATCAAACATGATATGTTCTATGTATTTCCTTTTTGAATGTGTATATGATATTCATTACTAATATATTAGGAAGTCAAAAATTTTATGAATAGCCTAAGACTTAGTGCTTCAAAGAATGACATAGTATATGCTCAATAAATAACTTTTGAAAAGATTAATGAAGAATGAGTAATATACTAGCATAACATTGTGTTTTACACACAAGTATTTTTAAAAAGCCATGGAGGGGTTAAACAGTGAGAAAGTGGTGGGGGTGGAATGGAAGTTAAAAATATGGACATAAGTCATACCCTTTACTTTTGTGATTATAGTACTGATTTATGTATCATGTTAAATATTTTTCACAGAGTAGAGCCAATTAATTAATAAAATATATAATAATAACTCAATTAATATATGCATGTAAACAATATGTTCAATGAATATAATGTAGCAGAATATATCATATATAATTGCTATACTATAGCACTCATTTTTATTCGCATCTTCATTATCAGATCAATCTTTCTTGTTTTTTTCCTGCTAAGGATCCCCTTTCCCACTGAGCTACATCTCCAACCTAGTCATCTCTTTTCTCACTCTGTGCTCCAGGCATACAATGTGGCAGGAATCCTGACCTCTTGAATATCTTTTGAAGCCTTTAGTATATTTATTTCATGGTTTAACATTCCAGACATATGAGAACTGGAGTAATTTTGGAAAAACAGTTTCTGCTAGTACTTGCAGCAGACATTTTTAGCAGACCTCTTTCTTCACAGGAGGAGGCTTTACAATGCCTCATAACATATGACCACTCCCTACTTTCTCCAATTTGGTCTATCTTTGTGTATCTTTCTGTTTAGGGCAGTTCTCTGTGTAAGTCACCAGTGTAGTAGCCCAGACATGACCATCTCCTAAACCCACCCTCCCCTTCAAGACTGAATCAACTTTCTCCACATACCTGCAGCCCATACCAGTACCATGAAAACATTTTTTTCCATAAAAGCAAATGAGAAGCTTTCTGGGTTATGAATCATTCAAGTTGATATGATCAAATACCTTCACTCTGAGTGTATGGTGGTGAACATAGAATGCCTTCCAAGTGTTCTCATACATTCTGAAACCAGAACATTTACCTTTTCTTGTAATTTTGAAATGTTTATTAATGAATGTTTCAGGCAATATTTCAAGATTGGACATCTTGTTTTGTTTCATGACTTGGAAGGAGCTATTCTTGAGGACTGAATCTAGTTCTTCCAGATTTAGCTTCTTTCCCAGGAATTGACAGATCTTCTCTATAGTGTTTCTTGGGTCCTAAAACATGATCAAGAGTGATGCTATGAAAAGGAAAGACAGCAGGGATGGGAAGATTGAAACAAATGTATTAGGAGGGATGTGGGGGAGGAAGAGGAGAGAAATGACATATCAAAAGAAGAAACTACTGAAATGGATGCTAGAAGGGGGGCGGGAGAGTAAGGGACCAAGAAGAGGGGTATGAAGTATGTGTGTGACGTGAAGATAAACATGGGTTTCCCAGAGTGGTTGAGTTTAGGACACTCCAGAGGCAGATGTTGTGATTTCTAAAGAGACTCTTAAGAACGGAAGATAAGGCAAGGAGACAAATAGCCCAAGGCTATTCCTTACACCAAATGATACTTGCCTCATAACTGAGACTTGAATAACACACAGGGCTTCAGAATGTATTCCTAAATTTGACCATGTTATTATTGGTGTGTATCCCTGAGAGATCATACTAAGGAAATATATCTTTATAAGAACAAAGGATTTGCTTGGAATTCTAGACCTTCTGGTTACAATGATTGTGCTTTAATGTTAGTTTTTTCCCCATAAGCCCCAGTCACTATATATTAAGAAGACACACAACTGTGGCAATAATTTTAAAAGTGTGTTGTGTGATTTGTGAGGAGAATTACAGGGAAGTGTGGAGCTTGCTGTGAGGTGGCTGAAGGTGGCATCCAGGCTCCTTGGTGAGAACTGACTTCATGCTGAGATCACAGCAGAACAGGAAGCAGCTGCAGGAAGGTGACCAGAGTCCTTTCTCCAGGGGAAGAAGATGCCTGTGGCATCTTCTATGTTCCCCAAGACCCACTCACAGGCCAAGTGTTTTCTAAAAGTCTCTTCACTCTTTTACTTTTTCTTACATTGTTTACCAATTCTGAGAAAAATTTCTTAAACTTTAGAGCTTTCAATCACGTCTGGACCTATGAAACTCAAACAGAGAACTGTGCATCTTTGTGCAGTTTAGTGTGACTATTTTTGTATCAACAGAAAAATACAGTTAGAATTAGTACCTATTCAATGTGTGATGATCCAATCAGTGTAAGTGGCACATCTACAAACTCGGGCATACATCATTTATTTCTGTTGGGAACATCCAAAATCCTCTCCACTTGATATTTTGAAATGTATAATTAATTATTGTTACCCCTAGACACCACATTGTATTGCAGCTCATTGGAAGCCATTCCTGTTACTGAGCTGTGCCCTGAACCAACATCTCAAGTGCTGAGCATTCTCTGCAACCCTTTCCTGTCACTCCAGCACCTGACCACTCAGAATAGTTACACTAATTGACTTCTCCCCTTCACCTCACTTCATTAGTTAAGGGGAGAAGCCAGAGAGGTGGACACATCTCTGGGATTACTGCTTTCTGCACAGTCCCTTATGAAGACTAGATTTTGTCAGCCTCACAGATCCTGCATACAGAGATCTTGACAGCCACAGGTGCTAGCATAAGCCATAGCATTCTGCCTCAGTGTGTGGAAGGGCCCGTTAAATCTTGCTAGATGAAATAAATTGGAAGACATAAAGAAATAGCTTGGAGCTTTTGGAGGGCCACAGAAGTAGGCAATCAAGATCAAGGGTTCATCTACCTTTAGTGACCTCTGATAGGCTACACTTTTACAGGAAATGTGGACTGGAGTCACTGATGACCAGGGATGTTGGAGGAAGAAAGGATGTTGGGGCGTGGGCAGGTGCTGACTATGAGAGGGTGCTCACCTTCTGCAGCTTTTCATAACTTAGTATCAGGAAGTTCTCTCTGTCTCTCATGGACATCCAACCATGAATGTGCTCGAACCATGATCCGTAGGGCACTGTGGGGCAGGAACATGTGTGCAGGTTACATACTGCCAAAATGGGGGCTGGGCCCTCCCTGTCACTCTCACACCCTGGCAGCTTGATTCATGTTTAATTGATTAATCCTCCTCTAACTAGGTAGTGAAATAGAGGGGGGAACATTCCTGAACTCATTCTATGAAACCAGTATCATACAATATTCAAGCTAGACAAAGACATATCAAGTAAGAAAACAACAGACCAATATTCCTGATGAACACAGATACAAAATCCTTATTAAAATATTAGCAAATACTATTCAACATTAAGATTATACACAGGACATGTTGTGTTAAAACTTTCAGGTTATACATCAGAATATGTTGATTTAATTCCAGGGATGTAAAGTTCAATATATGCAAATCCATAAATGTATTTTTCCACATCAATAGAATTTGCCTTGACAGAAGAACTTTCCTGAGCATCAAAAAGGGTATATATGACAAACTCAAAGCCAACATCACACTAACTTTGGAAAAACTGGAAACATTTCTCCTAAAAATCTTGCTAGAGAAATCAGGCAAGGGAAGGGAATTAAAAAAAATTAAGTAGGAAAGAAAAAAACTAAATTATCACTGTTTGCCAATGATAGGATGCTATGCTTTGAAGACCCAAAAAGCACTCCCAAAACATTTCTGAAACAGATAACCAAATTCAGCAGAATAGCAGGATACACCATCAAAATAAAAAAGGAAGAATTTCTCTTCCTGATAATAATGAATCTCCTGGGGAAGAAATCAGGAATACAATTCCATTCACAATGATCTCAAAAAATACCTAGTTAGCCAGGTGTGGTGGTGTATGCCTGTAATCCCAGTGCCTCTGAGGTTGAGGAAAGAGGATGATGAGTTCTAAAGCTTACCTCAGAAACTTAGCAATGCCCTAAGCAACTCAGCAAGACCCTGTCTCTATATAAAATATAAGAAAGTGAAGGGAATATGTCTCGGTGGTTAAGTGCCCGAGTTTAATTCCTGGTACCAAAACAAACAAATAATGAACACAAAATCCTAGGCATAATCTACCCCAAGAGGAGAAAAACCTGTTAACATGAAGATTATAGAATGCTGAAGAAAGAAATTGACGGAGACACTACAAGGTGAAAAACTCTCCCATGTTCTTAGACACCCAGAATCAAAAATGCCACATTACCAAAAGATATCTACAGATTCAAAGCAATCCCCATCAAATACCAATGACAGTTTTCACAGAAATAGAACAAATAGTCCCACAATCTTAATGACAAAATATAAGACCATTCTGAGCAATAAGAACAATGATGAAGGCCTGGGATATATCTCAGTGTCAGAGAACTTGCTAGCATATTCAAGGCCCTGGGTCTAATCCCCAACACACACACACACACACACACACACACACACACACACACACACACACACAATGTGAAGTTATCACATTTTAAAGTCTTTCCAGTCTCAAATTAATTAAGAGGTATAGTAACAAAAAAATTGTGTGAATATCAAAACAGATACTAGATCAGTTGAGTAGAGTAGAAGAAACGGACACAAACCCACACAGATAGTCATCTGATCCTTAACAAAGACATCAAAAGCAAATATTGGAGCATACGCAGCCTGTTCAAGAAATGATGGTTGGAATATCCCCATGTAGAATAATGAAGCTAAATTATGCAAAAAATCAACTCAAAGTGTATCAAAAAACATAGGAATTAGACCATAAACACTGTAATTATTAATAGAAAATATAGTGCCTACACTCCAACATATAGGCGCAGGCATGACTTTCTATAAGATTCCTACTGCTGAGGAACAAAAACCAAGAATTGATAAATGGAATGGCATCAAGTTAAAAGTCTTCTGCACAGCAAAGGAAATGAGACAGAGAAATCAGCTACAGAATGGAGAAAAGATTTGGCAGCTACTCTTGGGAGAGAAGATTAATATCCAGAATATATAAAGAACTCAAAAATCTTAACACCAAAAACCAAATAACCTGATCAAGAGATGGGTAAATGAGCAATCATTTCTCAAAAGGAGAAATATAATGGCCAACAATTTTATGAAAAAATTTCAACATTGTTAACAACCTAAGAAAAACAAATCCAAGTTACACAAGATTGCATCTCACTCCAATTAGACTGGCAATCATCAAGAACAAAAATACTAATAAATGGTGGCAGAGATGTGAGGACAAAGGAATACTTACACATTATTGGGATTGGAAATTAGTACAACCACCATGGAAATTAGTATGGAGTTTCCTTGAAAAACTGGGAATGGAACCACCATATGACCCGCATAGAGCTCCTTGGTTTTTATTCAAATGAATGAAAGTCAGCATACTATACATGCACACCCATGTTGATAGCAGTTCAATTCACAGGACCTAAGTTATGGAATGAGCCTAGGTGTCCACTAACTGATGAATGGATAATGAAAATGTAGTACATATACACAATGGATTTTACTCAGTCATAAAGGAGAACTAAATTGTGTCATATGCAGGAAAATAGGTGGAACTGGAGAACAGTATGCTAATTGAAACAAAACAGATTCACAAAGTTAAGGGTTGTCTTTTTTCTCTCATATGTGGAAAGTATACAGAATAAGAAAAAATAGGGATAGCATGAAATTAGGGGAAAGACCAATAGAGTAGAGGAAGCAGATCTTTATTTCACAAAACACTCACCATTTCCTTGGACGAACCATTTAAAATATTGTTGCAGTGACTCTGGTGTCTTAGAAAATTTTGTCGAAGTCTGATGATAATAACCTGACACAAGAACATCTTTGGGATTTCTCATGATATATATAACCTTAAATTAAGAAAAAAATAGAGAATAAAAAAAAATCATCCTCAATCAGTCATTTCTCACCTTGATTTCTCACCAGGAAGTTCTTACTTAATCTCTAGTAAACATCAATGGATTCCTTTCATGATTAGTTATAGCATTCATAACCAAATGCACATTTTAACATTCCTATTCCATATCCATGTGCTAGGAATAGAAGAATAGGATCTTGTCTCTTCCTCCTGGGATTATTATTCTACTCATCGTGGGAAGTTGCTGGAAAGTTTTAGATGGTTACTGGTGAGGTATATGTATGCTTTCCCATAATGATCACTAACAGCAGAACTGATTAATAAATTATGGTATATTCAGATTCATGGAAACATACAGTCATTCTCACACTCAAGACTACTGAGGAATCTCACAGATAAGACATCCATATAGCAATAATGCATTTATACATAATTCAAGAATAAGCAAAAGTAATTTCTAGCTGAAGTCCATAGACTGTTTCCCTTAGGTGGTGGGCACCGATTGGTAGAAGGAACCTGGGGACAATTTCTGGAAGTCTGGTCTAGATGATTGTTCCCCAACTGTGTACATTCATACAAATTAAGTGACTGGTGTTTATGATTAGCAAACAGACACACACATGCATGCACACACAAACCACTTGGAACTTGAACATCAGAAATTGACTTTTGATTTGTACCAACTCTGTTGGTGTTGTTATTGGAAGTCTTCTATGTCCTTGGTCTCAGTTTCATCAGGCAGAGGTTAATGAAACCCAACAGAAGACATGGAAAAGAGTCTATTGGAGCAGCCTCCTGTTAGGCTCTTTATGACATTTCCAGGACAGGAGATTATTATTTCACATTTCTTGGTGTTGTCAAACAAAACCATGAACAAAATCAGAAGTCAACAAACACTTTAAGAAGGTATGATTCTAAAAATTGTCCATGGCACATTAGATCTTGGATATCCATGATCTGGGCTGATCATCCATCAGCCACAAGCAGGATATAGTAGCCACTGATCACAAAAGCACAGTAACGTACAGCAGGCTGCCACAGTTAGAATAGCTAGCCATGACTACTGAGCACTCCCCTGGATTTTGTATTTATCAATGTAAATTTTGTCTGTGATCTGCTGCCCTTTTGGTCTCCTGCCACCTTCCTGGAAGAGGCTTTTATTGAATTAATATTGGCTGATATCTTCAAGAGCTGAAAAGGAGGAATAATCTAGTTTAGATGCAGTTATAAATGCTGGTTGCATGTAAGATGTGGTTTCCTAAGATTCTGGCATGAGCCAGTCACTTTACCCCTGGGTTCAGGCTACTCAAATCTGTGCAAGGGTCCACATTCTTGCACACAAGTGTAGTCTGAATTGTGGCCACATCAACCTCACCTAATATCTGAGAATCTCAGGTCTCACCCAACCTATCCAATGAGCAGACACCCCAGGAAGATCTACAGGGGATATCTAGGCACGTGGAAAGGCAATTAACAATGAGCATACATTAGGCACTGACCTTGGCCTTGGAAGTGAATAAAGACTTGGGGAAGAGATAGAAGGGGAGGTGAGAGGCCAGGAGCCGTGGGCCCTCTCTCTCATTTAAGAGTTGGTAACCCTCATCTGACTCTAACCAGGGTACACGTTCCCAGATGGGCACAGATTGAATCCACTTGGTATCACCATTGGAGTAAATCAGGCAGATAATTTCAACCAACCAGTGGGATCCTAGATAAGGAAAGAAAAGTGATGGTCACTCATCTCAACCTGACTGGTGAACAAAAAACTATGATAAAATACATAACATAAACATTACCATCATACCCATTTTAAGTATGCAGTCAGGTAGTGCTGAGCAGTGTTACACACATTCCTATTTGTTGCTCAGCCATTGTCTAGAAACTTTTCATCTTGAAAAACTGAAACTCTCTGCTCATTAACAACCTTTCCCTACTCATTCCATTCTTCAGTCCCTGGAGTCTACCATGGGGGCTTTCTGTTTCTAAGAACTTGACTACACAAAGTATTTTGCACCAATGAAATTCTATAGTATTTGCTGTTTCTGTCCAACATATTGCAATTAGCATGATGCCTTCAAGATTAATCTATGTTGTAGAAGATGACAGACTATTCTTCCTTGTTAAAGATGAATTGTATTTTGTTGTATCAACATGCCACGTTTGTTTATGCATTAATCTGTCAATGGATTTTCTGTTGATTTCACCTCTTGGCTCTTTGCTGATTTTTTTAATTCTAATTTGTTATACATGTTTGCAGAGTGCAATTCATTTCATATTACATATAAAGAGCACAATTTTTCTTTTAATATGTTCCCATTTCCCTTGACTTTCCAGCACCGTGCCCCTTTTAATGACATTGGCCTGAAGCCTCACCCAGTTTTCAATGCTCCTGTCCCGTTTCACTTCCATAGATGCATGATGCATGTCCTCACAGTTCCTTGATATCCCAGGCTCATTTCAAAATCTTAGCCATTGTCCATGATGACTCTTCTACACTATAATGCCCCTCTTCACCACATGACCTCCCATTCAGTCTTTTCATTACTATTGAGATGTTATTACACTATTAGGTCTTCACCAGTCACCCTCGTCCACCCGCTTCTCCCATGCAACCACAGAAATGGCTGCATCTTCTTAGGATTCACTCCTATATCTTCCTCCAGTACATTAGGTTATCCCTGCTGAGTGCTTATGTCACTCTGCACTAGTCTAAATGGAAGTGCCATGGGGCACTGCCCCTTCCTCTCACACCTTTTTCATGGATAGTTCCTGTCCTGTTTCCTTACCTGACTTAGGGTAAGACAGCATTACTGTATCTTCATCCTTTATCACAAACTTAGTACATGTTTCTTTTATCACTTCAGTGCTGAAAGAAAGAACATGGAAAGGTAATCCTTCAAACCACAGGTAGTCATCTGTCATGACGATGAGTTCTCTGTGTGTGGTGCTGGGGTTCTAGTTGTAGCCACCACTGGATGTTGTGGGAGACACTGGGAGACTGGAGTTTAAAGTAAAGTCAAGATAATCATTAACTTTTTCTTGTCAAATTAACTTGTTGCCATAAAAGATTGTGATGGTGATCCAAAGTTTCATTGTATTGAGCAATTTTGGACTCATTCAGAGAACATGGGGATCGTAATCTGAGTTTAAAGTCATGGGCAGAACTCCATAGCAAGTGCTGCAAAATAACCCCACTAGTGAATTGTGGGAAGTAAAGAAAGCCATTCTTTTTCATTTATTTGCATTTTTAAGAGTTTTTAAATTATATGTTTTACATGAAACTGATACATACTGTGTATCTATAGCATTTCAAACATGTCATCTGTTACATCATCTGATCAATCCCATGAATTGAATGAGGAAGGGATGAGACCCACCCCTTCAACTGAATAAAGTCTTTAACTTCTTTATGGTTTTATTTGTGCATTATGATTATACATAATATTTGGGTTTACTTAAAAATTGTAGATAGAATAGTTTTATTTTATTTATTTTTATGTGGTGTTGCTGAGAATTGAACCCAGTGCCTCATATGTACTAGGCAAGCACTCTATCACTGAGCTATAGCTCCAGCCCCCAGTTAGGTTCATTTTAACATAATCATAATATTTGAAATGCAATTTGCTCCATTTTTGTCCCCAGTGACTCTGCTTTCCCTCCATCACTTTTCCCTGCTCTACCTACTAGTATTTATTTATTTATTTATTTATTTATTCTTTCTATGCATTAAGGTGGAATCCAATGTGCTGTATTTATACATAAACACAGCATAATTTTTCAATTTAATTCTGCATTTTCTCGCCTTCTCCATCCTTCCCTTACCCCCTCATTCTCCTCTTCTACTCCACTGGTCTTCCCTCTATACCTATGATATCAGAGACACCTCTGCCACAGTTTTCCCCTTACTCTGCTCTAGCTTCCTCATATGAGTCAAAACTTTCTTTTTCAAATTTATTTTTTATTCTAAGTTATTAGAAATGACAGAAAAATGTATTACATTTCATATTATATTTTAGAGCACATTTTTACATATCTCTGGTTGTATACAAACTATATTCACACCATTCGTGACTTCATACATGTACTTAGGGTAATGATATCCATCTCATTCTACCATCTTTTTTTTTTCTTGACCCTTTTGCCCCCTCCCTTCCTCTCCCTCTCCATTGGCCATTCTAGTGTTCCTATAATCCTCCTATGCTCCCCATCCCAACCCCACTGTGAATCGACCTCCTTATATCAGAGAAAAGATTTGGCATTTGGCTTTTTGGGATTGGCTAACTTCACTTAACATTATATTCTCTAACTCCATCCATTTACCTGCTAATCCCATGATTTTATTCTCTCTTATTGCTGAGTAATACTCCACTGTGTGTATATACCACATTTTCTTTATCCATTCATCTATTGAAGGGCATCTGGGTTGGTTCCACAGTTTAGCTATTGTGAATTGCATTGATGTGGCTGTGTCCCTGTAGTATGCTGTTATTAAGACCTTTGGGTAAAGACCAAGGAGTGGGATAGCTGGGTCATAATATGGATCCATTCCAAGTTTTCCAAGGTATGTCCATACTGCTTTCCATATTGGCTGCACCATTTTGCAATCCCACCAACAATGTATGAGTGTGCCTTTTTCTCCACATCCTCAGCAACATTTATTGTTGTTTGTGTTCTTTTTTTTATTCACAGTTTTTGTATTTATAATAGCAGTATGCATTATAGTTCATAATAAACATATAGAGCATCTTTTTTTTTTTTTTTTTTTTTTTTGTGGTACCAGGGATTGAACTCAGGGGCACTCGACCACTGGGCCACATCCCCAGCCCTTTTTTGTATTTTATTTAGAGACAGGGTCTCACCGAGTTGCTAAGTGCCTCACCATTGCTGAGGCTGGTTTTGAACTCGCGATCCTCCTGCCTCAGCCTCCCAAAGTGCTGGGATTACAGGCGTGTGCCACCGCGCCCGGCTTAGAGCATCTTTTTACAAAACACTGTTTGTATACAATATATATTCATACCATTCAAATCTTCAATCATGCATTTAGGACAATGACATCCATTTTATTCAACCACCTTTTCTTTTTTCCCCTCCATCCCCCCTTGCTCCCTTCCTTCCCCTTCCTCCCCTTTGACCTTTCGAGCGTTCCTCTAATCCTCCTATGTACCCCGACCCAACACCACTGTGGATCAGCCTCCTCATATCAGAGAAAACATTCGGTATTTGGATTTTTAAGATTGACTAACTTCACTTAGCATTATATTCTCGAACTTCATCCATTTACTGCAAATGCCATTATTTTATTTTCTTTTATTGCTGAGTAAAATTCCATTGTGTATATGTACCACATTTTCTTTATCCATTCATCAACTGAGGGACATCTAGGTTGGTTCCACAACCTAGCTATTGTGAATTGTGCTGCTATAAAACATTGAGGTGGTTGTGTCACTGTAATATGCTGTTTTTAAGTCCCTTGGGAATAGACCCAGGAGTGGGATGGCTGGGTCATAGGGTGGTTCCATTCCCAGTTTTCCAAGAAATCTCCATACTGCCTTCCATAACGGTTGCACCATTTTGCAGTCCCACCAGCAATGTATGAGTGTGCCTTTTTCCCCACATCCTATCCAACATTTATTGTTGTTTGTGTTCTTAATGGCTGCCATTCTGACTGGATTAAAATGAAATCTTAGAGTAGATTTGATTTGCATTTCTTGCTGATGACATGATAATATACCTAGAAGACCCAAAAAACTCTACCAGAAAACTTTTACAACTAATAAATGAATTCGGCAAAGTAGCAGGATATAAAATCAATACCCATAAGTCAAAGGCATTTTTGTACATCAGTGACAAATCCTCTGAAAGGGAAATGAGGAAAACTACCCCATTTACAATAGCATCAAAAAAATAAAATAAAATATCTGGGAATTAACTTAATGAAAGAGGTGAAGGACCTCTATAATGAAAACTATAGAACACTAAAAAGAGAAATTATAGAAGACCTCAGAAGATGGAAAGACCTACCTTGTTCTTGGATAGGTAGAACTAATATTGTCAAAATGTCCATACTACCAAAAGCATCATACAGATTTAATGCAATACCAATAAAAATCCCAATGACATTCCTCAAAGAAATAGAAAAAGCAGTCATGAAATTCATCTGGAAAAATAAGAGACCCAGAATAGCCAAAGCAATCCTTAGCAAGGAAAGTGAAGATGGTGTTTGTGTTCTTAATAGCTGCCATTCTGACAGGTGTGAAATGAAATCTTAGAGTGGTTTTGATTTGCATTTCTCTAATTTCCAGAGATGTTGAACATTTTTTCATATATTTGTTGATTGATTGTATATCTTCTTCTGAGAAGTGTCTGTTGAGTTTCTTGGCCCATTTATTGATTGGGTTATTTGTTTTTTTGGTGTTAAGATTTTTGAGTTCTTTATATATTCCAGAGACTAGTGCTCTATCTGACGTGCATGTGGTAAAAATTTGTTCCCAATTAGTAGGCTCTCTATTCACCTCACTGATTGTTTCTTTTGCTGAGAAGAAGCTTTGTAATTTAAATCTATCCCATTTATTGATACTTGTGCTACAGGATTCTTATTAAGGAACTTGGGGCCTAATCCAACATGTTGGAGATTAGAGCTTACTTTTTCTTCTATTAGGTGTAGTGTCTCTGGTCTAATTCCTAGATCCTTGATCCACTTTGAGTTGAATTTTGTGCATGGTGAGAGATAGAGGTTTAATTTCATTTTCTTGCATATGGATTTCCAGTTTTCCCAGCACCATTTGTTGAAGAGGCTATCTTTTCTCCAATGTATGTTTTTTGGCACTTTGTCTAATATAAGATAACTGAAATTATATGTGTTGGTCTCTGTGTCCTTTATTGTGTACCATTGGTCTACCAGCCTATTTTGGTGCCAATACCATGCTGTTTTTGTTACTATTGCTCTGTAGTATAATTTAAGGTCTGGTATAGTGATGCCACCTGCTTCACTCCTCTTGCTAAGGATTGCTTTAGCTATTCTGGGTCTCTTATTTTTCCAGATGAATTTCATGACTGCTTTTTCTATTTCTATGAGGAATGTCATTGGGATTTTGATTGGCATTGCATTAAATCTGTATAGTGCTTTTGGTAGTATGGTCATTTTGACAATATTAGTTCTGCCTATCCCAAAACAGGATAGGTCTTTCCATCTTCTAAGGTCTTCCATAATTTCTTTCTTTAGTGTTCTGTAGTTTTCATTATAGAGGTCTTTCACATCTTTGGTTAAGTTAATTCCCAAGTATTTTTTTTTGATGCTATTATAAACAGGGTAGTTTTCCTCATTTCCCTTTCAGAGGATTTGTCACTGATATATAGAAATGCTTTAGATTTATGGGTGTTGATTTTGTATCCTGCTACTTTTCTGAATTCATTTATGAGTTCTAGAAATTTTCTGGTGGAATATTTTGGGTCTTCTAGGTATAAAATCATATCGTCAGCAAATAATGAGTCAAAACTTTTAGCCCTTCACTTTCTGGGTCCAGTTTATTACCCTCAGCATGATGTTCTCCAGTTCCATCCATTTACTGGTAAAAGCCAAAATTCCATTCTTCATTATGACTTACTTATCCTCTACTATGTATATATACCATATTTTGTTAATCCATTTACCTGTAAATGGGTACCTGGCCTAGTTCCAAAACTTGGATCTCATGAGTGTTGCTGTTATATGCATTGATGCAGCTGTATCACTATAGTGTTCTGACGTTAGAGATGGATAAATACCAAGGAGTTGTGTAGCTGGATCACATGGGGATAATACTTCGAGTCTTTGGAGAAATCTCCATTTCTTTTTCTTTTTTTTTTTTTATTCAAAGTTGTTGTATTTATAACAGTAGCATGCGTTACAATTCATAATACACATATAGAGCATCTTTTTACATAACACTGTATACAAAGTATATTCATACTATTCATGTCTTCAATCATGCATTTAGGAGAATGAAATCTATCTTCTTCTACCAACTATTTTCCCCCTCCATACCCCCTTATTTCCTCTTTTTCCCCTCCCTTTTTTGACCTTTCTAGTGTTCCTCTAATCCTCCTATGTACCCCAACCTAACACCACTGTGAATCAGCCTCCTTATAGAGAGAAAACATTAGGAATTTGGATTTTTGAGATTGACTAACTCCACTTAGTATCGTATCTTCAACTTCATCCATTTACCTGTGAATGCCATGATTTTATTCTCTTTAATTGCTGAGTAAAATTCCATACCACATTTTCTTTATCCACTCATCTACTGAGGGACATCTAAGTTGGTTCCACAACCTAGTTATTGTGAATTGTGCTGCTATAAACATTGAAATGGCTGTGTTGCTGTAATGTGCTGCTTTTAAGTCCTTTGGGAATAGACCCAGGAGTGGGATGGCTGGGTCATAAGGTGGTTCCACTCCCAGTTTTCCAAGAAATATTCACACTGCCTTCCATAATGGTTGCACCATTTTGGAGTCCCACCAGCAATGTATGAGTGTGCCTTTTTCCCCACATCCTCTCCAACATTTATTGTTTTTTGTGTCCTTAATAGCTGCCATTCTGACTGGAGTGAAATGAAATCTTAGAGTAGTTTTGATTTGCATTTCTCTAATTGCCAAAGATGTTGAACATTTTTTCATGTATTTGTTGATTGATTGTGTATCTTCTTCTGAGAAGTGTCTTTTCAATTTCTTGGCCCATTTATTGATTGGGTTATTTGTTTTGTTTTGTTTTGTTTTTGGTGTTAAGATTTTTGAGTTCTTTATATATTCTAGATATTAGTGCTCTATCTGATGTGCATGTGCTAAAAATTTGTTCCCAATTAGTTGGTTCTCTATTCAACTCACTGATTGTTTCTTTTGCTGAGAAGAAGCTTTTTAGTTTGAATCTATTCCATTTATTAATTCTTGATGTTAATTCTTGAGCTACAGGAGTCTTATTAAGGAACTTAGGGCCTAATCCAACATGTTGGAGATTAGAGCTTACTTTTTCTTCTATTAGGCATATTGTCTCTGGTCTACTTTCTAGGTCCTTGATCCACTTTGAGTTGAGTTTTGTGTATGGTGAGAGATAAGGGTTTAATTTCATTTTGTTGCGTATAATTTCCAGTTTTCCCAGCACCATTTGTTGAAGAAGCTATCCTTTCTCCACTGTACATTTTTGGCACCTTTGTCTATTATAAGATAGCTGAAATTATATGTATTAGTCTCTGTGTCTTCAGTTTTGTTCCATTGGTCTACCAGTCTATTTTGGTGCCAATACCATGCTGTTTTTGTTACTATTGCACTATAATTTAATTTAAAGTCTGGTATGGTGATGCCACCTGCTTCACTTTTCTTGCTAAGGATTGCTTTGGCTATTCTGGGTCTCTTATTTTTCCAGATGAATTTCATGACTGCTTTTTCTATTTCTTTGAGGAATGTCATTGGGATTTGGGGAATCTCTATTATTATGGTTGGACTAATTTATACTTCCATCCACAATGTATGAGTGTACCTTTCCACAAAGATTTCCTCAGCATTTATTATTTGTGTTCCTGAGGATTGTCATTTTGAGTGGAGTGAGATGAAATCTCAATGTAGTTTTCATTTGCATTTCCATGATATCTAAGAATGTTAAATATTTTTTCATGTATTTGTCGGTCATTTGTATTTCTTCTTCTGTGAAGTATCTGTTCAGTTCTTTTGGTAAAATGTTTAACTTTATTGTAATGTGTCAGGACTGTGGTGACACTTATATATAGTTCCTATGAAGCACACTCTGGCCTACATTTGTCGCCATAGTTCATTCTCTCTGCTAGTTTACCCAACTATCATCAGACCCATTCTCAGTACTGAACTTCAGTCCATGCCCTGTACTGAACCACCATTATGTCTAAGGGACAGCAGAGTCTAGGATCCACTGGACTACAACAATCTCTGGGAGACCCTGAGTTCTGCTTTGTGCTGCAGTATGCTTTTTCCTGGTGATAACCAAGTTCATGCTCTGTAACTGGAAACTCTAGGTGACTCCTGATTCAGTGCTCCAGTGACTACAGTTATCCCTAGTGCCCTTTGAGTGCATGCTGTGTATGGTCTGCAGTTATTCTTGATGGCACATGAGGCTCTGAATGTACTATTTACAATCTGTTCTTCCTGTGTCACCCCTTGTCTGGGGCTGGCCAGCAGGTCAACCAGGAAGATTCCAGAAGAAAGTGATGAAGGAGACCCCATGTATTTCATCTTTATATAAAAGTCAACACAAAGTGGGTCAAAGACCAAGAATCGGACCAGAAAGTTTACAATTGCTAAAAAAGACAGAGGGTCAAATCTCCAACATAGAGTTACGGGTTTCCTCAACAAGACTACTAAAATTTAAGAAATAAAACAAAGAATTAATAAATAGAAAGGCACCAAATTAAAACAGTTCTACACAACAACAAAAGCAGTTATATGAGGAAATACACTAGAGAATGGGCGGAAAAATACCCAGCTACTCTTTTGTCAGAATGAAAAAGAACCAAAATAAAATCCTTAACACAAAAAAACCTGAATACTCCAATCTATAAATTGGGAAGTGAACTAAAGAGACATTTACCACAAGAAGAAACAGCTGGGGGCTGTGGTTGTAGCTCAGTGGTACAGTGCTTGCACTGCATGTGTGAGGCATTGGGTTCAATCCTCAGCACTACATACAAATCAATAAACTAAAGGTCTATAGAAAATTTATATACAGTTAGCTAACAAATATATAAAACATTTTAAATATTTTTAGCAATCAAGATAATGCAAATCAAAATTACAATAAGATTTCATCTTTAGTTAGAATGTTAACTATCAAGAATAATAAGTATCAAGAATAGCCATTATGGAAAGCAGTATGGAGATTCCTTGGAAAACTGGGAATGGATCCACCTTATGACCCAGCCATCCCACCACTGAGTCTATTCCCAAAGGACTTAAAAGCAGCATACTACAGGGACACAGCCCCATCGATGTTTATAGCAGCACAATTCACAATAGCTAAACTGTGGAACCAACCTAGATGCCCCTCAGTAGAAGAATGGATAAAGAAAATGTGGTATATATACACAATTGAATATTACTCAGCAATTAAAGAGAATGAAATAATGGCTTTTGCAGGTAAATGGATGAAGTTGGAGAATATAATGCTAAGTGAAGTTAGTCAATCTCGAAAATCCAAATGCTGAATGATTTCTCTGATATAAAGAGGCTGATTCACAGTGGGGTTGGGTCAGGGAACATAGGAGGATTAGAGGAACACTAGCAAGGTCAATGGAGAGGGAGGGTGAAGGAGGGAGCAAGGGGGTATAAAGGGGAAAAAAAGAAGATGGTAGAATGAGATGGATATTATTATCGTAAATGCATGATTGAAGACATGAATAGTATGAATATACTGTGTATACGAACAGCGTTATGTAAAAAGATGCTCTATATATGTATTATAAATTGTAATGCGTGCTACTATTATATAAATAACTTCAAATAAAAAAAGAATAAATCCTGATGAGGGCACTCTTGGTAGAATTAGAAATTAGTACAACCACTATTGAAATAGAAATGGAGATTTCTTCAAAAGACTGGGAATGGAGCCACCACTTGACCCAACTCTATCCCACCTTGGTATTTATTCAAAAGAACTCAAGTGAGCATACTATAGAAACACAGGAACACCCATGATTTATACCAGAGATATTCTGTTCTCTCACTTCTGTTCTCTCTTTGTCCAGCATTTGAATTTGTAAACCCTTTTAGCAAATTGCTGTGTATAGTGTAGACAGTAATTGAAGTTAAGGGAATCAACCTGTCAACTTATGAATGGATTTAAAAAAGTGTGGTATATATACACAAGGAAGGTTTATTCAGCCATAAAGAACAAAATTATGTCATTTGCAGGAAAATGAATGGAAATGGATAACATCTTATTAAGGGAGATAAGTTACAATCAGAAGGTTAATGGTCATTATTTTATCTTATATACAGAAGTTAGAAAGAAAAATGGAAATAGAAGAGACAGTGATAAGAAAATAAAAGAGACATTAGAGCCTTGAAAATGAATCAGGGAAGAGAGGAGAGGAGGGAAAGGGTGGTTCCGACAATGAAACGGACTGAATTATGCTGTGTGCTTGTATGAATACATCACCATGAACCCAATTATTCTTTGTAATCATAATGTACCAATAACATATTCACATAAAAAGGGAAATGAAATCTTATTCAAGGTCATAACCCTACCAAGTGGCAGAACTACAACTGGGTTTCAAATCTTTCATACAAAAGCACAAATCACAGGCCAATGGAAATTGCCATTGGTTCTGATAGAGGTGAGATGGTGCAGTGGGTCAGTTTCTGTCTTCAACACAAGTGACAATAGTTTTGCCACTTTGCCTTTAGCAGGTCTTGCAATTCAACTCTCAATCCAGTGGAGAATATGTGAGCATCATTCTCAGGTAGACTAAGATTCAAATCCTGGTGTTCTCTCTATTAGTAGGCACGTTGGCAAAATACCTCACTCTGTTTCTATAACTGGGGTCATTTAATACCCATGTTTCATAGATGCACAGCACAGAAAGAAAGCAGGTGTTCAACCTTCATCGGTGTGTCTTGATTTTTGTTGTGACATTTATGGCAACTGAATTGGGGCCTCATGTGAGCTAAGCAAGTGCTCTACCCCTGAATTACATCCACAGTACTTAGTATTATTTTTTTTTTTTTTTTTTTTTTTGGACAGAGTCAAAATGCCTTTACAGATGAGTAGCAAGCCACCCCCATGCAACCCAGGCAGCCTTCCTGCCATTCCTCAAACAGCTCAAACTCAATTTTATTTCAGCTCACATTTTGGCTCGGTCTGCCAAAATATTCCTGAAAGATGGCATGTAGTTCCCTCTCCCTTCCTCCAATCCTTATATCTTGGTGAATCCACATCACTGGCTCAGGGGGGGGCCTTCTTCATCATTCCCTAAAATGGTGACTCTGTCAACTCCATCTTTCCCCATTACCATGACTTAATATTCTGCAGTAAAGAGATGCTACTGCCACAGATGCTGCTGCTACAATTACCTGATGCTCTTTTCTCTGTGTGCCTCAAAGACCCGTGGCCTGCCTCCGCTGACCTGCTGATGCACCACCCACAGGTCTACTGCCACATGTGTTCACCTCCATCTTGGTACATCAGTCAGCACCTTGGGGACAGGATGCCAGCTGGTTTGCTGCCACCAGCCATCTCAGGGCACAACCATCTCTGGGGACACTGGCCCAGCCCTGGAGGTCCAGTGTTAGAGTGCCTGAGGGGTTGACTGCACTAGGAGTCTTCCTGTGGGAGTGCTGGTGACTGCTATCTTGCTTCTTCTTCTTCTTCTTCTTCTTCTTCTTCTTCTTCTTCTTCTTCTTCTTCTTCTTCTTCTTGGAATTATTAAAACTTTAAATGTTTATTTTTTGCAAAATAATCATATTCAAGAAAATGGATATAGTGAAAATTTAAAATTTCCCTTCTAGCCCTTGTCCCACAGCTATACAATTTTATTTTCCAAAGGCAACCAATGTTAATGTATTTACATCTTGAGTAATTTCTAGAGATATTACCTATATGTACGAATATAAAAGGTTTCCTGTAAGGCACAAATAATGGCATATCATATACACTGGATTTTACTTTTTCCTTAACTATATTCTTTGGAGATTAGTCCATATCAGTATTCAAAAAGCAACCTTATTATTTTCATTTTAACAAGCTAGGTAAGATTGTATTTTATGAATTATAATAATTTGCTTAGCCAGTCATTCTGACAGATATGCAGGTTGTTTCCAATCTTTTGCTAATGCAAAGAGAGCCACAGTGTGGAATCTTCTCTTGTAGCTTCTTTTCAGAGTTGCTCTTCTGTGTAAGCACATCCGTGGTGATCTCTCTGCAAATTGAAATAACATTGAGATCTTGGGACTGGCCAACCCTAAGGTATATAAAATCGAGATCTGTGCAATAGTGACTGGATCTCTGTGGAATGATCTGGCCTGGCCATCCCTTGAAGAATCAGACAGGACTTAGAAAAAATTTAAACCCTGAAGTAAACAGTTGTTCAGTTCTCCAGTGAGGTTTGGTGGTGGTGGTTGTTATTTTGTTTTGTTTTTAAATAATTTCTTTCTCTTCTCTTGCATCACTACTATTTTTAGGATTGCATATTTTTCATGTATTAGTTTTTTGAAGAATATGATGTATGAATAGTATTTTGCAGTTTTGTTTTTTATTCTTATATTTTTAATTTTTTATTGTATACATTTTTCCTGTCATTTGTCTTTTTCCTGGATTCTTTATCGTTTTTACCACTAACAGCCAATCTCTATTAACCCTCTTCCACTCTTACTATAGATTTTTGCTTCTGCCATCTCTCCTCTTCCCTCATGAACATTATGTCCTGTACTACTTCTGTTCTGTCTTTGTCCAACATTTAAAATTGTAAACCTTTTAGTAAATTTCTGTGTATAATGTAGACAGTAATTAAACTCCTTATTTCAGTTTATTGTGGGAAAACTGTGGATGTGTTAGTAGGATCTGGTGGGTTTGGGGCTGTATGTTGTTTAAATTGTGTGTTAGTGATATTGGTCTCCCCTCTTAAAGGCAAGATGCTGGGAGCCTTCAGGGACACTATACATCTGTAGGGTAGAATTTGTATTGTTTTAGATCCACATTGCCAAATGGGAAAACACATGAACAATATAAAAAAAAACAATAGAATAAAGCACCCCAAACAAACCAATATGCTCAATGAGAGAATCCACTGACAACACAGTAGAAAAAATGTCAGAGAAGGAGTTTAGAATATACATAGTTAAACTGATCTCTGAAGTAAAGGATAGTATAAAATACAGGAATTGAAAGATCACTTCAATAAAGAGTTATAGATTGTGAAAAAAACAAGCAGAAATCCTCAAATTGAAGGAATCAATAAATCAAATTATAAATTCAATAGAAAGCATCACCAGCAGACTAGACCACTTGGAGGACAGAACCTCAGGCAATGAAGACAAAATATATAATCTTGAAAACAGAGTTGACTATGCAGAGAAGATCTGCAAAGTGGAAAAAAAGAGGGAAAATATAAATAAGAAACCATGAACAGAACATCCGAGAATTGTTGCATAACATGAAAAATCCAAATTTAAGAGTTATCAGGATAGATGAAGAAGTGGAGATTCAAACCAAAGGAATGGACAATCTTTTTTTTTTAATGAGTGAATTTTAATTGATCTGGTGAGCAATAATTTTCCAGCTCCATATCAAGGAAGAGCAAAACTGTAAATTGAGCTCTTATGTATAAATCCATCCCAAGACCAGCGTTCTCCTTCCTTCATGGAGAAACCACTCAGTCATCAGAGTTTACCTGAGGCCCATGGAGAAAACTATTTGAATTCATGAATGGATTGCAAGGTGATCCCATCTGTCACACTTTTGAGGTTCTTTTTGCTGGCTCTGGCCTTAATTGTTCTCTGTTTTCAAGGAATCTGGCAGGAGAGCAGTAGTCAAAACAAGCTGAGAACTAAAGTATTATTGACTTGTTTGTGTATGCTTTTTCACCTGACTTTCTGCAAAGCTAATAACAAAAATAGGTGGTGTTGGCTTGTTAATAATTAATAGCACCCAATGCAAATGAAGCACTTCTGTCATAGGGCTTCATCAGTAAGGTCATGGTACAATAGGGGTTGCAGGTTCTGTAAGCATGAGTGGTATTTGCATATGTCATAACAGCCCATGCACGCTAACAGCACAAACACTTCACATCTGCTTCTGTTTACTCCCATGCTAACACCCCAAAGTATAGGAGTCCTGTGTTAATTGCTCAGTTATATACTGACTGTTGATGTGTTCTCCATAGAGCTTTTCATAAGTGCACTGTTGCAAATAAACTGCTAATGACTTTGCTTATTCGGCCACCCTTTTAAGGAAATTTACAACATACACACAGATTAATGATTCCTCTATTTAGCAGTGTGTCTTGTGACTAGGTTTGCATAGAAGCAGTATCAGTTAAGTAGCAACTATCTGCAAAGTGGAAACAAAGAGGGAAAATATAAATAAGTAATGAGTGTGATGCTAAAATCTCTGAGAACAACTGTAATTGAACTCTGAGGCAAGGGCACTGACTAGTGAACATTTTCCCCTTCTTTTCTTATGCTGAAACCCATAAGGCACCCACAAAAAAATTGAACAAGATGAAATGTTAAACCTCAAAGTGAGTTTTTAAAATTTCATTTTCAAGATGATCAAACCTCATAAGTGAGTTTTTAAAATTTCATTTTCAAGATGATCACTGTTTTGAAAAAGCAAAGAAACAAGAACAAAAAAGTGCTACATCTATACACACTTAACAAGCAGTTTACAAAAACAAAACAAAGAAAAAGTGGCCCAATAAATGTTTCTGAAAGCTTGATGAAACATATCAGATTTTCCTTAAGTATTTTTTAAAATTATTTATTTACTTATTCATAATGCACAAGTATAGTATCTTTACATACAACTGATTGTATACAAAGTATATAAGTACCATTCAGATCTTCAATCATGCATTTAGAATAATGATATCCATCTCATTCAACCACCAATTTTTTCCTTCCCCCCCTTGTTACCTCCCTTCCCCTCCCTTTTTGTTGACCATTCTAGTGTTCCTCTGATCCTCTGTACCCCCTTCCAACAACACTGTGAACTAGCCTCCTTATATCAGAGAAAACATTCGGTATTTGGATTTTTAAGATTGACTAATTTCACTGAACAATCTTCTTGATGATATAATATCAGAAAATTTCTAAACCTAAATAATAAAATAGAAAATTAAATACAGGAAGCTTACAGAACCATAGATGCACAAAACTACAGCAGACCCACACCAAGACAAGTTATGATGAAAATTACTAACACAAAAAATAAAGATAAAATCTTAAAGGCCATGAGAGAAAAAAATATCAAATCACATACATGGAAAACCAATTCGGACTTCAACTGATTTTCCAACCCAGATTCTCAAAGCTAGGAGGTCCTGGAATAATCTATGTCAAGCTCTAAAAGAAAATGGATGCCAACCAAGAATTTTATAGCCAGAAAAATTAAGTGTCATATTTGAAGATGAAATAATAACCTTCCATGATAAACAAAAGCTAAAAGAAATTCACAACTAGAAATCCAGCCCTACAGAATATTCTCAACAAAATATGCCATGAGGTAGAAGTGAGAAAAAACTGAAAATCAGCAAGGAGAGAAAAAATGCTAAAGGAATAGCCAATCAAAGGAGAAAGTAAGTCAAATGAAAACCCAGAAATAATCCAAAAATGACCATGAACCCAAATTGTATCTCAATAATAACCTTGGATGTTAACAGCCTAAAATTTTCAATCAAAAGACATAGACTGGCAGATTGGGTTGAAAAATAAGACTGAACAATATGCTGTCTTCAAGGAACTCACCTCATAGGAAAATACATCTATAGACAAAAGTGAAAAGATGGGAAAAAAACACAGCACTCACATGGATCATGTAAACAAGCAGGGGTTTCTATCCTCATATCAGATGATGTTGACGTCAATCCAAAGTTAATCAGAAGGGACAAAGAAGAACATTCCATAGTGCTTAAGAGAATTATACATCAACAAGACAACACATCTCTCTCACTACTGCACAAATCCTCCAAACAAAAACTAAACAAACTCTATAACTAAATAATATAGTCAACAATTTAGACTTCACAGATATAAAGAACATTTCATCCATAACAAGCAAAAACACTTTCTTCTCAGCAACAAATGGATCCTTCTCTAAAATAGACCATATCTTATACCATAAAGAAACTCTTAGCAAATATTCAAAAAATAGAGATAATGTTCTGCACCCTATCAGATCATACTGGAGTAAAATTAGAAATCAATGATTGTTGCTTCCTGACTTGGAGCAACAATGCCACAGGAGAAAAACTCGGAGGCAGAATGAAGATGAAAGAAGGTTTTTTTATTCTTCGACTTTAACTATCTCTCAAAACTCTAACACTGGCTCTTTCAGCAATCTCTCTGACTCTTTACTTCTTCTGACTACTGACTCTTTACTTTACTTCTTTACTTTACTTTCTTTTACGTTTACTTTCTTAGAGAGAGCTTAGAGAGAGAGAGAAAGAGAGAGAGAGAGAGCTTCTTCTTTCTTCTTTCTTCTTCGGCAGCCTCGGTCTGACTCTGACCAGCAACTGCTTCTTCTCTCTATATATCTCTTTGGTTTTTCTTTCTCTAGCTTCTTCTGACCGAACTCTTAACCACTCTGACTCTTATTTCTTCTTCTGACTACATTCTGGCCACTCTCTTTTCTTCTTCTCCGACCCGAACTCTTCTTCCGACCGACTGAACGACTGACTGAATGAATGCCGCTTCTGACCGCTTTCACTCGGTTATATACCTTTAGCTTTGCGGGTGCATCACGTGCATTTATAGGTGCGTCACGTGCATATTATTATTATCAGGTGGAACTTATGGCTTCCAGCTAGCCGCAATAGCCATCTCCCTGATTGGGGCTGCTTCAAATGATAGAAGAAAAATAGAAGATAATGTAACACCTGGAAACTAAATAATACACTATTGAAGATATAATAGAAGATATACATGATGAAAAAATACTGAGTTAAATAAGAATAGTAATAAACATCAAAATCTCTGGGACACCATGAAGGCAGTGCTAAGAGGAAAGTTCATTGCATTGATCTCCTTCATTAAAAGAATAAAAAGGCAATAAACAGATGACCTAACATTACAACTCAAAGCCCTAGAAAAAGAAGAACAAATCAACACCAAAAGCAGTAGAAGACAAGATATAATTAAAATTACAGCTGAAATCAATGAAATTAAAATGAAAGAAGCAATTTTGAAAATTGACAAAACAAAAAGTTGATTCTTGAAAAAAACAATAAAATTGATAAACCCCTAGCTACTCTAATAAAGAGAAAAAGAGAGAAAACTCAAGTTACTAAAATACATTAGGAAAAAGGAAACATCACTATAAAAACAAGTGAAATACAGAAGATAATTAAAAGTTATTTTGAAAATTTATGGTCCAATAAAATAGATAATCTGGAAGCCATCAGCTAATTTCTAGAGACATATGACCTATGAAACTGAATCAGGAGGACATACACAAAGAAAACAGACCAATTATCAGGAATGAAACAGAAAATGCCTAGCAATCATGCAAATCCCAGGATCAGACAAATTTTCAGCCTCAAAGTATTCCATGAAATAGAAAAGAAGGGAACCCTTTCAAACTCATTCGATGAGGCTAATATCATCCTGATACAAAAACTAAACAAAGACACATCAAGAAAAGAAAACTTCAGAGCAATATCTCTGATGAACATAGACACAAGAGTTCACAATAAAATCTTGGCAAACCACATACAAAAACATATTTAAAAGATAGTGCATCATGATTAAGTAGGGTTCATCCCAGGGATGCAAGGTTGGCTCAACATATGGAAATCAATAAATGTAATTCATCACATCAATATACTTAATACCAAGAATCATATGATCATCTCAATAGATGCAGAAGAAGCATTTGACAAAATACAGCACACTTTCATGTTGAGAACACTAGAAAAACTAGGGTTAGTAGGAATGTACCTCAACATTGTAAAAGTTAGCTACTCTAAGTCCAAGGCCAACATCATTCTGAAAGGAGAAAAACTGAAAGCATTCCCTCTTCAAATTGGAAGAAGACAAGAATGTGGTCTTTCACCTCTTCTATTATACAAAGTCCTGGAAACTCTAGCCAGAGCAATTAGGCAGAAGAAAGAACTTTAAGGGATACAAATAAGAAAAGAAGAACTCAGACTGTCACTATTTGCTCTATATTTATGATCTATATTTAGAAGAGCCAAAAAATTCCACCAGAAAACTTCTAAAACTCATAAATAAATTCAGCGATGTAGCAGGTTATAAAATCAATACTCATAAATCAACTGCATTTCTGTACATCAGTGATTAATTCTCTTAAAGAGAAATTAGAAAAACTACCCCATTCACAATAGCCTGGAAAAAAAATACTTGGGGAACAATCTAAGAAAAGAGGTGAAAGACCTATACAATGAGAACTACAAAACACTAAGGAAAAATCTCCCATGTTCTTTGGTAGGAAGAATTAATATTGTCAAAATGGCCATACTACCAAAAGCATTATACATATTTAATGCAATTCTAATTAAAATCCCAACAACACTCCTTATAGAACTAGAAAAAGCAATCAAGAAATTCATTTGGGTTTTCTAGGTATATTATCATATCATCAGCAAATAGTGCTAATTTGAGTTCTTCTTTTCCTATCTGGATGCCTTTAATTTCTTTCATCTGTCTAATTGCTCTAGCTAGAGTTTAAAGTACTATGTTAAACAACAATTGTGAAAGGGAGCATCCCTGTCTTGTTCCTGTTTTTAGAGGGAATGCTTTCAAATTTTCTCCATTTAAGATGATGTTAGCCTGGGGCTTCACATAAATAGCTTTTATAATATTGAGATATGTTGCTGTCATCCCTAATTTTTCTAGTGTTTTGAACATAAATGGGTGTTGTATTTTGTAGACTGCTTTTTCTGCATCTATTGAGATGATCATATGGTTTTTTCTTTAAGTCTATTCATGTGATGTCTTACATTTATTAATTTCCATATGTTGAACCAACCTTGTATCCCTGGTATAAACCCTACTTGATCATGGTGCACTATCTTTTTGATATGTTTCTGTATTCGATTTGCCAGGATTTTGTTGAGGATTTTTACATCTATGTTCATTAAAGATATTGGTCTGAAGTTTTCTTTTTTGGCTGTGTCTTTGCCTGATAATAATATGATCATATACCTAGAAGACCCAAAAAACTCTACCAGAAAACTTTTACAACTAGTAAATAAATTTGGCAAAGCAGCAGGATACAAAATCAATACCAAAGGCATTTATATACATCTGTGACAAATCTTCTGAAAGGGAAATGATGAAAACTACCCCATTTACAATAACATCAAAAAAAAAAAATGCCTGGGAATCAACTTAACCAAAGATGTGAAAGACCTCTATAATGAAAGCTACAGAACACTAAAGAAAGAAATTATGGAAGACCTTAGAAGATGGAAAGACCTATCCTGTTTTGGGATAGGCAGAACTAATATTGTCAAAATGACCATACTACCAAAAGCACTATACAGATTTAATGCAATGCCAATCAAAATCCCAATGACATTCCTCATAGAAATAGAAAAAGCAGTCATGAAATTCATCTGGAAAAATAAGAGACCCAGAATAGCTAAAGCAATCCTTAGCAAGAAAAGTGAAGCAGGTGGCATCACTATACCAGACCTTAAATTATACTACAGAGCAACAGTAGCAAATACAGCAGCATGGTACTGGCACCAAAATAGACTGGTAGACCACTACATATAATTTCAGTTATCTTATATTAGACAAAGGCACAAAAATGTACATTGGAGAAAGGATAGCCTTTTCAAAAAATGGTGCTGGGAAAACTGGAAACCCATATGCAGCAAAATGAAACTAAACTCCTATCTCTCACCATGCACAAAACTCAACTCAAAGTGGATCAAGGACCTAGGAATTAGACCAGAGACAATATGCCTAATAGAAGAAAAAGTAAGCTCTAATCTCCAACATGTCAGATTAGGCCCCAAACTCCTTAATAAGACTCCTGTAGCTCAAGAATTAATAAATGGGATAGATTCGAACTAAAAAGCTTCTTCTCAGCAAAAGAAACAATCAGTGAGGTGAATAGAGAACCAACTAATTGGGAACAAGTTTTTAGTACATGCACATCAGATAGAGCACTAATATCTAGAATATATAAAGAGCTCAAAAATCTTAACACACACACACACACACACACACACACACACACACAAATAAACAAATAACCCAATCAATAAATGGGCCAAGGAACTGAAAAGACACTTCTCAGAAGAAGATACACAATCAATCAACAAATACATGAAAAAATGTTCAACATCGCTGGCAATTAGAGAAATGCAAATCAAAACTTCTCTAAGATTTCATTTCACTCCAGTCAGAATGGCAGCTATTAAGAACACAAACAACAGTAAATGTTGGAGAGGATATGGGGGGAAAGGCACACTCATGAATTGCTGGTGGGACTGCAAAATGTTGCAGCCATTATGGAAAACAGTATGGAGATTCCTTGGAAAACTGGGAATGGAACCACCTTATGACCCAGCTATCCCACTCCTGGGTCTATTCCCAAAGGACTTAAAAGCAGCATATCACAGCGACACAGCCATTTCAATGTTTATAGCAGCACAATTCACAATAGCTAGGTTGTGGAACCAACCTAGATGTCCCTCAGTAAATGAGTGAATAAAGAAAATGTGGTATATAGATGTCCCTCAGTAAATGAGTGAATAAAGAAAATGTGGTATATATACACAATGGACTATTGCTCAGCAATTAAAGAGAATAAAATAATGGTATTTGCAGATAAATGGATGAAGTTGGAGAATATAATGCTAAGTGAAGTTATCCAATCCCAAATATCCAAATGCTAAATGTTTTCTCTGATATAAAGAGGCTGATTCACAGTGGTGTTGGGTCAGGTAACATAAGAGGATTAGCGGAACACTAGAAAGGTCAATGGGGAGGGAGGGGAAAGGAGGGAGCAAGGGGGTATGAAGGGAAAAATATTTGGTAGAAGGAGATATATATCATTATCCTAAATGCATGATTGAAGACATGAATAGTATGAATATACTTTGTATACAAACAGTGTTATGTAAAAAGGTGCTCTATAAGTGTATTATGAATCGTAATGCATGTTACTGTTATATATACAGCAACTTTGAATAAAAGAGAAAAAGCAAAGAAAATAAATTAATTTGGAAAAATAAGAGGCCCAGAAGAGCCAAGGCAATCATCAGCAAAAAGAGACAAGCAGGAGGCATCACAATACCAGACCTTAAACAATACTACAGAACTATAGTAACAAAAATGGCATGGTAGTGGCACCTAAGTAGACATGTATGCTAAGGGTAGAGAATAAGAGACACAGACACAAACCCACATAAATATAGTTATCTCATACTAGAAAAAGGTGCCCAAAAATTACATTGAAGAAAAGATAGCCTCTTCAACAAATGGTGCTAAGAAAACTGGAAATCCACATGAAGCACAATGAAATTAAACCCCTACCTCTCACCATGCACAAAACTCAACTCAAACTGGATCACAGACCTAGGAATTAGATCAGAGACCCTGCACCTAACAGAAGAAAAAGTAGGCCCAAATCTTCATCATGTCGAATTTGGGCCTGATTTTCTTAACAAGACTCCTAAAATGCAAAAAATAAAATCAAGAATTAATAACTGGAGCCGGGCATGGTGGCGCATGCCTGTAATCCCAGCACTTGGGAGGCTGAGGCAGGAGGATCGCGAGTTCAAAGCCAGCCTCAGCAATGGTGAGGCACTTAGCAACTCAGTGAGACCCTGTCTCTAATAAAATACAAAAAAAAGGGCTGGGGATGTGGCCCAGTGGTCAAGTGCCCCTGAGTTCAATCCCTGGTACTCCCCCCCCCCCAAAAAAAAAGAATTAATAACTGGGATGGATTGAAACTAAAAAGCCTCTTCTCAGGCCAGGTACTGTTGGGGGTTGCACTGAACAATAGCTGAGCACACCCCCTTAGCCTTGAGTAATAGGAGTGTGGAACTGGCATTACCCTAAGTGAGAGGCAGGTGGGCCTCATCTGCTCAACAAAGGAATGCAGCTCTGGGAGTGGGTTTCACGCAATAGGACTGAGCTATACCCCTGTGTTTATGGTAACACAATCCCCTTGCCCTTATTTGGGTGGAATTTTCTATCAAATGTCTCCCCACTAAATAAAGCAGGGGTTCAGGGTGTTCTTGCTCTCTGGTCTCTTGCTTCTTGCCTCCCTTGTCTCCCTTCCCCTCCAATGTGGGAGCTGAGACCTCAGAGCCATCCTTGAATCCCCCCCAAAATATTTCTGTATTTGTGTGGTCTTTTCATTGCCAGTACAATTCGTGGGGAAAGACCCTGACTCCATTGCTCATGAGGGACGTGGGTGATAGTTGGCGCCTGGAACAGGTATATTCTGCATGAATTTCAGGCATTTGGTGGGTGTGGCTTTCTCTACAATAGTAAGAAGCACCTGTGTATTTGAAGAGTACTGTGGATTGGTTTTTTGAAAGTAATGGAGAAGACAGTGAGTGGATGTTTAGGAATAAATTATGGGGAATTCTTTGTGTTCGGAAAAGGAAATCTATTTTGCAATTCTAATGATGATTTTTAGAAAAAGGAGTAAACAAATTAAGGGAGCCCAGCTCATTCATTTTCTAGAAATAATTAGAGACTATTGTCTATGGTTCTGTGAGGAGGAATCCCTTCATCTACCTATGTGGGAAAGACTCTGCAGGAGACTATTTGTAGGTTGTATTTCAGCCTAGGAGTAATATTGAAAATGTACAGAAAGTCTGGACCACATTGGAAATATGTTTATATTTAGACCAAAACCTCAGCCAGTGGTTGACAGAAGACTTGCTCATGGGATTTAGAGATGCAGTTAGGAGCCTTGGACCTGGCAAGCAAACTTGCCCAGCTCCAAGAGAGATTTTTTTAAAAATGGGAAGGGAGACTAAGGGCAGAGTCAAGTCATGCCCAATCTATAACTCCTAAACCTCACATAGAAAGACTTGTGGCAAAATCTAAATCTGTCCCAATTTTGGCGGATCAGCGTGAAGGAAATGAGTTAAAGGCATGGGAGGGAAAATCACTGACTGGGGTGTGTGCTAGGCAGGGGACCAGCCCAGATGGGATTTCACCAGGAAGGGAGCTGAGAAATAAAGGGGCAGAAGCTGTGCCATGGGATTCAGAGGAATCCCAATCAGAGGGAGAACCTGAGCTAGACGTGAACCTCAGCAATTTACATCTTAGCAGTCTTGCTTCCTCCATTCGGATAAGCCCCCTCCCCTCCAGGAGACCGAGGCTTACTTTCTCCTAAGTGGCCATGGCAAAACTTTGTCTGCTCCAATGTGGTCTCATGCCCACATTACGGGAGGGAGAAGACATCACAGGATTCAAGTTGTTCCCAATCTTTGAACAGATAGATGAGCAAAATCAGCATGTGCAAGTTCATGCTGCCATTCCTTTTAAAATGATGAAGGAGTTAAATTTTGCTTGTTCCACGTATGGTCCACACTCACCTTTTGTACAAAGCCTGATTGAATCAATCTATAGGGAGCCTCTGCACCTCATGGTTGGGTCACGTTATCTAAAGTGAGTCTTTCTGGAGGTGACTATTTATTGTGAGGATCCAATTAGGTGGTTCTCTGTGCTGAGCAGGCAGAGACAGAATCGATATTTCAGTGGAGATGCTAATGGGGTCAAAACAGTTTACTGATTTGGAACAACACTTGAACTATGATTTGCAGGTTTATAATCAAATTAGTACCTGATCCGGAAGGGCATGGAGGGAACTACCTAATAAAGGCGAGAAAATCTTAAATTTCAGTCAAACCGGGCTGGGACCAGAGGAGAATTCCTTGGATTTTGTGGCATGTCTGTACCAAGCTGCAAGCCCCATGGTAGGTGATTCTAAGGCTTCTGAGGTGCTGGTCAAACGGCCAGCTTTTTAAAAAGCCAATCAAGTTTGTGAAGAGATAATCCAGCCACGTAGTAAGAAAGGGACAATCTCCAAATTTAGAGGCCTGATGAATTTGCAAGGTCTCACAATTGCAGTGGTGTTAAAGCAGGCTCTATAACCTCTGTCCAAGAGGCACAATTTTCAGAGGCAGTGTTTTAATTGTGGAAAAGCCAGACACATGGCAAGGGACTGGGGGTTGCCAGGGAGTTGGGGAGATTCACCTGGTTTTCTGCAGAACCATTAGAGGCGCAACCATATGGTGTGGGGAAGCCATGGCCAGAATGTAGCAAATGGCCAGCCTCCCTTTATGGCCATGCCTCCCTTTCTGGCCCTGCTGGGAAACTGGACACAGGGCCTGCACCCAGTCCTCCCCTACAGTAGGGGTGTTGTAGTTTACTCAGGAGGAGGAGCCAATGGCTCCCCATCCTATGTCATCACATCTGGCCCAACTCCTTTATGCACTATCCCAACCTTATGGTCCCTCAGAAATGTTTCCAGCCCAAAGGCCCCAAGTTTGGGGCTCCAAAAAACCATGGAGTTAGTTTTAACTCCCAAGATAGGCCCAAAACTAATTCCTACAGGGATTTTCAGGCCACTGACACCAAATACAATAGGTTTGTTACTAGATGCAGAAGTTTGACTCAGAAAGGACTTCAGGTATTACTAGGTATTGTTGATGTAAATATTGGTGAGGAGATTAAGATTACAGTTAAAGCAAATTGCATTATTCAGCTTTCTCCAAAAGATGTAATTGCACAGATAATTTTCTTGCCTTGCTGCTCCATAGAGGGGTGTCTAATGGATGGTCTGGGCAGAATTCTAACTTCCAAGTCCCCAGATGGGGCCTACTGGGGGCTCAGTTGATTAGGCAAAAGCACCCTTTATTGGATCTTAAAATCAACCATAAAAATTTCAGAGGCATTCTAGATATAGGAGCAGACAAATCAATTTTTTTCTAGCAGGTACTGGCCCCCAAAATGGCCTTTACATATTGCACCTACCAGTTTAGAATGCATTGGTTAAATTTTTCAACCTGCTCAGAGTGCTCAATATCTCCTATTAGAAGATAAAGATGGCAACTCAGGACTTTTTAAACCCTATGTCCTGAACACATTGCCAGTAAATTTGTGAAGTAGAGATAGTCCAAGCAGCATGGGTGTATTATTAATATCTCCAAATTCCATGGTGTCACCTCAGATACTTAATCAAGGATTTATTTCTCCTAGAGAATTTGAAGGGAATCAATGAGAAGGATATTTATCTATGACTCAGTCTTCTTAGCAAAGGCAATTTAATTCACCTAATCAAAATGTTTGATAGGGGCATTGACTTTCTCCCTGCTCCACCCCCCCCCCCCAAAAAAAAGCAGAAAATAATTAACTGGCTTACAGAAGACCAATTTGGGTGTATCAGTGGCCCCTAACAGGGCAGGTACTTCCAATAGCCAATATTTTAGTCCAAGAACTTCAAGCTGGCCATATAGAGCCTACTTTTAGTCCCTGAAATACTCCAATTTTTGTGGTTAAAAATTATCTGGCCAATGGAGATTATTACAAGATCTTAGGGAAATTAATCAGATTATCAAGCCAATGGAATCCTTACAACATGGACTTCCTTCTACAGGCATTCTTTTTGATTATCATTTAATGGTAATAGATTTAAAAGATTGTTTTTGTACTATACACTTATATCCAGATGATTCTAAGAAATTTGTTTTTAACTTTACAGCTATAAATTTCAAAGAACAAGTGAAGAGATATTGCTGGAAAGTTTTGTCTCAAGGTATGTGTAATATTTCAACCCTTTGTAAGAACTTAGTAGCTCAGGCTATTGCTCCTCTAAGGAAGGGATTCCCTGATGCATATATTATCCATTGTATGGATGACATTCTTTTGGCTCATGCTAGTCCAGATGTACTTTTAAAAGTTTTTCCTCAATTAGAAACTTTACTTACTGCAATGGGATTACGCATAGCACCTGAAAAGATACAAAAGACCTCTCCTTTTTAATATCTAGGCAATTTAATCAAAGGATGCCTGATTCATCCTCAAAACCTACAAATAAGGGTTGATGGTGTACACACTTTAAAAAAATTTAAATTTGTTTTAACTAGTTATACATGACAGTACAATACATTTATGCACTTTGATATATCATACGTAGATGGATATAATTTCTCTTTTTAATGATTTCCAAAAGTTACTAGGTGTTATCAATTGGCTGAGAACAAGTTTGAAACTAACCACTGCAGATTTGAGTCCTTTGTTTCAGATTTTGCAGGGGAATCCTTCTCCAACTTCTTGTAAACTTACAACAGAAGCAAGGATGGCCATATAAAAGGTTGAACTTGCTATTAAAAAGCCCAGTTTACTAGAATTAACCCACAGGAGGCTACATATCTGTTAACATTTCCACTCCTACAAGAGCAATATGGCAATCACTGGGAATTTTTGAATGGCTTCACCTAGCTCATTCCCCTCAAAAGTCGTTGTCTCCATTCCATGATTTCATTGCTCAGTTGGTTACTAAAGGGAGAACACAAGTTTTACAGATGGTTGGATCAGAACCTAATTGCATTGTTGTGCCTTTCTCTACTCCACAGAATGATTGGCTTTTCCAGACCTCTATTACTTGGCAAACAGTTTTTGCTAATTTCCCTGGTCAAATAGAAACTCACTACCCTTGTGACTAAATTATTCAATTTACTTCGGCAACTACCTTTATTTTCCCCAAAATTTTATATGCTCAACCAATAATTGGAGCACTAACAGTATTTAGAGAAGGGTCAATTTCAGGTAAAACTCATTTCTATATCCATGCTTATACAGAAATAATACAGACATATGCTTCTGCACAATGAGTAGAACTTCAAAACTCTGCCCCTTCCTCTACCCCAATCACTCTTAAGTTTGGTCTTTTTATGTTGTCCCATAATTCTTGAATGTTCTGTTCTTGATTTCTTACCATTTTTGCTGTGTAATATAGATTTTTCTCTGGGACATATATTTTGTCTTCATTGTCTGAGGTTCTTTCTTCCAAGTGATCTACTCTGTTGGTGATGCTTTCGATTGAACTTTTATTTTGGTTTATTGCTTCTTTCATTTCTGGAATTTCTGTTTGGTTTCTCTTTAGAACCTCTATCTCCCTATTGAAATAATCTTTTACTTCCTGTATTTGTTTTTGGAGTTCTTTGTCAAAATGATCTTTTACCACCTGTATTTGCTCCCTCATCTCATTTTTTTAGTTCATTCTTAAGTTCCATAAACATTTGGAATATGTAATTTCTAAATTCCATCTCTGGCATTTCACCAACTGTGCTTGCCATGGAATCTTCTGAGGAGGTATATTGATTTGTTTGTGTCACTTTCTTCCCTTGTTTCTTCATACTGCTTGTGTGTCTTTTCTTCCTGCACTGTAGGACCTTGACTATTTTGATTTTACCTTAAAGCTTTATGTTGCTCCTGTAGTACAATGCTATCAGATCCCCTTATAATTCCTTTACACTTTAAAATCTAACACTTTCTATTCAGAAAATTCCAGTTTGATCACAATGTACAGATTTAGTTAACCCAGATATTGTTTCCAATTTACTCTGTACACTTCTGATGGGGTTTTATAGTTTCAAGTATTGGACACAGAAGTGATATGTTCAGGAAGAAGAAAGTGAGTGTATTGAATTGTTCTTTCTTAGAAAGTATGAAAAGAAAGTTCTATGGAAGTGGTTTAGTATCAGCAGACGAGAGAGAAAAGAGAATGGAGTGAACAATTAGGTGGAAAGACCGATTTATAGCTCTCATATGTACTTTAATTTACTTTGCAAATGAGCCAATCAGTATCTATTTTGATAGTTCATGTGCACTTAGAGTTACAAAAAATATTGAAACATCAACTATTGGATTCACACCATCACAAAAATTATTTAATTTGTTGCACATTTTACAAAAGACAATTCAAATGGATCATTGCCCATGTTTCATAGGCCATATATGAACTCAGTCTAACCTTCCAGGTCCCTTGGCATCAAGTAATGATAAGATTGATAAATTTCTTGCTGTTTGTCAATAATGGCTTTAGATGATGGTGCACAAGCCCACATTTTTTGCATCATCAAAATGCTTCTAATTTACATAAAAAATTTTAATATTACTGGAGAGCAAGCTTGTCAAATTTTTCCTCAATGCCCACAATGTGTTATACATATTCCATCTTTACCAACTCAGGTTAATTCCTGTGATATACAACAAAATTAGTTATGGCAAATGGATGTAACTCACATCCCTCAATTTGGCAAGCAGTGTTATATTCATGTCATTGTTGATACTTATTCTAGATTCATTTTTGCTACAGCCCATGTAAAAGAAAATACTCAACATGTTATTTCTTATTGCCTCACTGCTTTTGCAGCATTAGGATGTTCTTTACAGATTAAAACTGATAATGATCCAGCTTATACTAGTTCTTCTTTTCAGAAGTTCTTCCATCTGTTTTGTATTGAACATAAAGCCATCATAGATGAGCTCATTTTTTTTTAATTTGGTACATTTTAATTTGAACTTTCACAACTTTTAGTGAGGTAAAACATTTGCATATGTTTACTGCACATTTATCTTTCTTCTTTTGTGAGTTTATGTATTTATATAAATTTTTGGTGCTGGGGATTGGACACAGGGTCATGTATGCTAGGCAAGCAGCACTCTACCACTACTTAGATCACTTTTTAAAGGAACAACATAGTCAAATTAGCTTTAAAAATATGAGGAAGTGTACTTAGCAGCTTTCCTTTTTCAAGGCATAAGTCTCTGGATTTTTATCTGTGAATCCTTGCACCAGTTTTTTTTTTTTTTTTTTTTTTACAAAATATTTATTTGTTTTAGTTATACACAATGCCTTTTATTTTTACGTGGTCCTGAGGATCAAACCTGGGTCATGCACATGCTAGGCAAGTGCTCTATTGCTGAGCCACAACACCAGCCCCCTTGCACCATTTATTTATTTATTTATTTATACATGCTTTTAGAGTGCAATTCCTTTCATATTACATATAAAGAGCACAGTTTTCCAAGTCAGTGGTTTTACACAAAGTATTTTAATGCCATTTGAGTTTTTATACATGCACTTAGTGTATTGATGTCAAACTCCTTCTGCCATTGTTTCTATCCCCTTGCCCCTTTCCTGTTGCCGCCTGCAGCAATGAGACCACGGGAAAGAAATTGGAGGCAGACTGGGAATGAGTGGTTCCTTTATTGTTCCTTCTTCTTCCTTCTTCTCTCTGATTCCTTCTCTATCTTCTCCCTGATTCTGCCCCCTGTTCCTCTCTACCATCTGGTTAAATACTCTTTACCCATCACAGATGCATTAGTTCTCCTAATAAGCATACACGTGTCTCACAAGGTCGACTTACAGGTGCAGCATGCAGTGCTCATGAGCACAGAAAAATTCTTAGTCAATTACTATAAAGGTCAGGTGTAAGTTGTAGTAAACAAAGCCTTGCTTCTGACAAACAAGTAAGCGCCACCTCTTGGCTCTCAGCCAGCCGCCATCTTAGAGCTACTTCCTCATCAAAGGCTCTTACACTTTCCCTCCCCTCCCCCCTTTTCTCTATTTAACATTCCTTCATTTCTCTCATCCCCCGCTCTTGCCACTATTATTCAGTATCATCATAGCAAAGGAATCAACCAACCTTTGGTTTTCTGGGACTGGCTGACTTCACTTAGTATTATTTTCTCCATCTCTGTCCATTTACCTGAAGATGCTATGATTTTATTCTCTTTTAGTGCTGAGTAGTGTTCCATTGTGTATATATACCAAAGTTCCCCTATCCATTCATCTATTGATGGGCATCAGTGTTGTCTCCACAATCCAGCTATTGTGCATTGTGCTGCTATGAACACTGATGGGTCTGTGTCCCTGTAGTAAGCTGTATTTAAGTCCTTTGGGTATAGACCGAGAAGTGGGATACCTGGGTCAAATGGTGGTTCCATTCCAAGTTTTCCTAGGAATTTCCATACTGGTTTCCAGATTGCCCACACCAATTTGCAGCCCCACCAGCAATGTATGAGTGTGCCCCTTTCCCCACATCCTCGCCAGCATTTATTGTTGTTTGTGTTTGTGATAGCTGCCATTTGGACTGGTGTGAGATGAAGTATTAGATTAGTATTGATTTGCATTTCTCTAATTGCTAGAGATGTTGAACATTTTTCATATATTTGTTGATTGTATATCTTCTGAGAAGTGTCTGTTCAGTTCTTTTACCCATTTATTCATTGGGTTGTTTGTTGGTTGGTTGGTGTTGGTGTAAAGGTTTTTGAGAGCTTTATATATCTTTGAAGTTAATGTTCTGTCTGATGCGCATGTGGTAAACATTTGCTCACATTCTGTAGGTTCTCTATTCACCTCACTGATTGTTTCTTTTGCTGAGAAGAAGCTTTTTAGTTTGAATCCATCCCATTTATTAATGTTTGGTTTTAGTTCTTGCACTATAGGGGTATTATTGAAGAAGTTGGGGCCTAATCCAACATGTTGGAGATTTGGGCCTACTTTTTCCTCTATAAAGTGTAAGGTCTCTGGTTTAATTCCTAAGTCCTTGATCCACTTTGAGTTGAGTTTTGTGCATGAAGAAAGATAAAGGTTTAATTTCGTTTTATTACATAAGGATTTCCAGTTTTCCCAACACCATTTGTTGAAGAGGCTGTCTTTTCTCCAATGTATGTTTTTGGCCCCTTTGTCTAATATAAGATAACTGTAGATGTGTGGGTTAGTCTCTGTGTCTTCTATTCTGTACCATTGGTCTACAGGTCTATTTTGGTGCCAATACCATGCTGTTTTAGTTACTATTGCTTTGTAATACAATTTAAGGTCTGGAACAGTAATGGCACCAGCTTCGCTCTTCTTGCTAAGAATTGCTTTGGCTATTCTGGGTCTCTTATTTTTCCAGATGAATTTCATGATTTCTTTTTCTATTTCTATGAGGAATGGTATTGGGATTTTGATTGGGATTGCATTGAATTGTATAGTGCTTTTGGTAGAATAGTCATTTTGACAATATTAGTTCTACCTATCCATTAACAAGGTAAATATTTCCATCTTCTAAGATCTTTTTTAATTTCTTTCTTTAGTGCGCTGTAGTTTTCATTGTATAGGTGTTTCACTTCTTTTGTTAGGTTGATTCCCAATTATTATTATTATTATTATTATTTTTTTGACATTATAGTAAATGGGGTGGATTTCCTAGTTTCTCTTTCTGAGGATTTGTTGCTGATGTACAGAAATGCCTTATGGTATTGATTTTATATCCAGCCACTTTGCTGAATTTGTTTATTAGATCTAGAAGATCTCTGGTGAAGTTTTTTTGGATCTTCTATGTATAGAATCATATCGTCTGCAAATAGTGATAATTTGAGTTATTTTTTTCCTATTTGTATCCCTTTTATTTCTTTCATCTGTCTTATTGCATTGGCTATGGTTTCAAGAACCATGTGAAATAATAGTGGCAAAAGAGGGCATCACTGTCTTGTACCAGTTTTTAGAGGGAATGCTTTCAGCTTTTCTCCATTTAGGATGCTGTTGGCCTAGGAATTAGCATAGATGGCCTTTACAATGTTGAGGTATGTTCCTGTTATCCCTATTTTTTCTAGCATTTTGAACATGAAGGGGTGCTGTATCTTGTCAAATGCTTTCTCTGTGTCAATTAAGATGATCATATGATTTTTGTCTTTGAGTCTATTGATGTGGTGAATTACATATATTGATTTCCTTATGTAGAACCAACCTTACATTCCTGGAATGAACCCCACTTGATCATGATTTACTATTTTTTTTTAATTTTATTTTTATAATTTTTAATATGTACAACTCATAGTGCATATATTTAGTATCTTTTTACATACAACTATTTGTATACAAAGTATATTGGTACAATTCAGGTCTTCAATCATGCATTAAGGAAAATGATATCCGTCTCATTCAACCACCTTTTTTTTTTCTTTTCTCCTCCTCCCTCCCCTCTTGCTCCCTCCTTTGCCCTCCCTTCCTTTGACCATTCTAGTGTTCCTCTAATCCTCCTATGTACCCCCATCCAACAATACTTTGGAATCAGTCTCAAAAATCCAAGTACCAAATGATTTACTATTTTTTATATCCTTTTGTATTTGATTTGCCAGAATTATATTGAGGATATTTGCATCTATATTCATTAGTGATATTGGTCTGAAGTTTTCTTTTTTTGATTGGTCTCTGCCTGGTTTTGGAATCAGGGTGATATTGGTCTCATAGAATGAGTCTGGAAGGGTTCCCTCATTTTCTATTTCATGGAATAGTTTGAGAAGTATTGGTGTTAGCTCTTCTTTAAAGGTCTTGTGGAACTCAGTTGTGTATCCATCTGGACCTGGGCTTTTCTTGGTTGGTAGGTTTTGATGACATCCTCTATTCCTTTGCTTGAAATTGATCTATTTGAGTTGTGTATGTCATCCTAATTTAGTTTGGGCATATCGTATATTTCTAGAAATTTGTAGATGTCTTCATTATTTTCTATTTTGTTGGAGTATAGATTTTCAAAATAATTTCTAATTATCTTCTGTATTTCTGTAGTGTCCATCATGATGTTTCCGTTTTCATCAGAGATATTGGTAATTTGAGTTTTTTCTCTCCTTTTCTTAGCATAGCTAACGGTTTATCAATTTTATTTATTTTTTCTAAGAACCAACTTTTGTTTCTTCGATTTTCTCAATTGTGTTTTTTTGTTTCAATTTCATTGATTTTGGCTCGATTTTAATTATTTCCTGTCTTCTACTGCTTTGGGGGTTAATTTGTTGTTCTTTTTCTAGGGCTTTGAGGTGTAATGTTAATTTATTTATTTGTTGACCTTTTCTTCTTTGAAGGAATGAACTCCATGCAATGAATTTTCCTCTTAGTACTGCCTTCATAGTGTCCCAGAGATTTTGATATGTTGTATCAGTGTTCTCATTTACCTCTAAGAACTTTTTAATCTCCTTTTTAAATTTATAGTAGTAGTATGTATTACAATTAATAATGCACATATATAGCGTCTTTTTACATACAACTATTTGTATACAAAGTGTATAAGTACCATTCAGATCTTCAATCATGCATTTAGGATAATGATATCAATCTCATTAAACCACCAATTTTTCCTTTTCCTCCCCTCCCTCCCCCTTGCTCCCTCCCCTTCCCTCCCTTTCCTTTGACCATTCTAGTGTTCCTCTAATCCTTCTATGTACCTCCATCCAACAACACTGTGAATTAGCCTCCTTATATCAGAGAAGACATTTGGTATTTGGATTTTTGGGATTGGCTAACTTCACTTAGCATTATATTCTCCAACTTCATCCATTTACCTGCAAATGCCATTATTTTATTCTCTTTTATTGCTGAGTAAAATTCCATTTTGTATATATACCACATTTTTTTTTTTATCCACTCATCTACTGAGGGACATCTAGGTTGGTTCCACAACCTACCTATTGTGAATTGTGCTGCTATAAACATTGTAGTGGCTGTGTCACTGTAATATGCTGTTTTTAAGTCCTTTGGGAAGAGACCCAGGAGTGGGATAGCCGGGTCATAGGGTGATTCCATTCCCAGTTTTCCAAGAAATCTCCATACTGCTTTCCATAGCGGTTGCACCATTTTGCAGTCCCACCAGCAATATAAGAGTGTGCCTTTCTCCCCGCATCCTCTCCAACATTTATTGTTGTTTGTGTTCTTGATTGCTGCCATTCTGACTGGAGTGAAATGAAATCTTAGAGTAGTTTTGATTCGCATTTCTCTAATTGCCAGCGATGTTGAGCATTTTTTTCATGTATTTGTTGATTAATTGTGTATCTTCTTCTGAGAAGTGTCTTTTTAATTCCTTAGCCCATTTATTGATTAGATTATTTTTTGTTGTTGTTCGGTTTTTTTGAGTTCTTTATATATTCTAGAAATTAGTGCTCTATCTGATGTGCATGTATTAAATATTTTTTTCCCAATTAGTTGTCTCTCTATTTACCTCACTGATTGTTTCTTTTGCTGAGAAGAAGCTTTTTAGTTTAAGTCTATCCCATTCATTAATTCTTGGTAATAATTCTTGCACTACAGGATTCTTATTAAGGAACTTGGGGCCTAATCCGACATGTTGGAAATTGTAGCTTACTTTTTCTTCTATTAGGCGTATTGTCTCTGGTCTAATTCCTAGATCTTTGATCCACTTTGAATTGAGTTTTGTGCATGGTGAGAGATAAGGGTTTAATTTCATTTTGTTGCATATGGATTTCCAGTTTTCCCAGCACCATTTGTTGAAAAGGCTATCCTTTCTCCACTGTACATTTTTGGCACCTTTGTCTAATATAAGATAGCTGAAATTATATGTATTTAATCTCCTTTTTTTATGTCTTCTGTAACCCATTGTTCATTCAATAGCATATTATTTAGTCTCCAGGTGTTGGAGTAGGTTTTATATGATCTATTTTAGAGAATGATCCATATGCTGCTGAGAAGAAAGTGTACTGACTCGTTGATGGATAATATGCTCTATATCAGTTAAATCTAAGCTATTGATTTTATTTTGAGTTCTACAGTTTCTTTGTTTAGCTTTTGTTTGAAAGATCTATCCAGTGGTGAAAGTGGTGTGTTAAAGTCACCTAGAATTATTGTGTTGTGGTCTATTTGGCTCTTGAACTTGAGAGGAGTTTGATGAAAGTGGATGCTCTGTTTTGAGGGGCATTTATATTTATGACAGTTATTTCTTGTTGGTGTATGATTCCCTTAAGTAGTATGAAATGCCCTTCCTTATCTCTTTTGATTACCTTTGGCTTGAAGTCTACTTTGTTTGATATGAGGATGGAAACCCCTGATTGCTTACATAGTCTGTGTGAGTGGTATATTTTATCCCATCCTTTCACCTTCAGTCTCTGGGCATCTTTTCCTATGAGATGTGTCTCTTGAAGGCAGCATATTTTTCGGTCTTCTTTTTTAATCCAATCTATCAGCCTATGTCTTTTAATTGGTGAGTTTAGGCCATTAACATTCAGGGTTATTATTGAGATATGATTTGTATTACAAGTCATTTTAAATTTTATTTAATTTGATTTTATTTTTGGTATTTAGCTTGACTTTATTTCTCCTATGGTTAGTTTTCCTTTATTGTTGTTCTTCCCCTTGAAGGTTTTCATTGTTGTTTTTCAATTCCTCCTTGTGGAATATTTTGCCAAGATATTCTGTAGTGCTGCCGTTCTTGTTGTTAATTCTTTTAGTTTTTGTTTATCATGGAAGGATTTTATTTCATTATCAAATATAAAGCTTAATTTTTCTGGATATAAGATTCTTGGTTGGCATCCCTTATCTTTTAGAGCCTGGAATATGTTGTTCCAAGCTCTCCTTGCTTTGAGGGTCTGGGTTGAAAAATATGCTGTGGTGCAAATTGGTTTTCCTCTATAGGTTATCTGATTTTTCTCTCCTATGGCCTTTAAAATTCTAACCTTATTTTGTATGCTAGGCATTTTCATTTTAATGTGCCTTGGTGTAGATATGTTGTAATTTTGTACATTTGGCGTCCTATATGCTTCTTGTATTTGGTTTTCAAATTCATCCTTTTTGTTTGGAAAATTTTCTGATATTATTTCATTAAAGAGATTTTTGCATTCCTTTGGATTGATTCTCTGCACCTTCCTCAATCCAATAAATCTTATATTCGGTCTTTTGATGGTATCCCATAATTCTTGGATATTTTATTCATGGTTTCTTACTGTTTCCACTGTGTGGTCAGCTTTATTTTCAATATTATATATTTTGTCCTCATTGTCTGAGGTCCTATCTTCCAAGTGATCCAATCTATTGGTGATACTATCTATTGAGTTTTTAAATGGCCTATTGTTTCTTTCATTTCAAGTATTTCTGTTTGGTTTTTTCTCAGATTCTCCATCTCTTTTTTGAAGTAATCTTTTGCTACCTGTCTTTGTTCTCTTATCTCTTTGTTGGTGTGATCAATGGTTGCCTCTATTGATTTCTTATCTCTTTTTTGGAGAGATCAATTTTTGCCTGTATCTGCTCACTTAGGTCATTTTTTAAAATCCCGAATCATTTTAATTATGTATATTCAGAATTTCTTTTCTGACATTTTACCTACTGTGCTTTCTATGGATTCTATTGTTGTAGTATCTTGATTTGTTTGGGGCATTTTCCTCCCTTGTTTTTTCATGATATCTATGTGTTTTCCTCTCTTGAAGTGTAAGTCTGAGGTATTCCTGCTTCTGTCTTATTATCTTTTATCATCCCTGCAGGTTACCTGATGCCTCACTTTTAAGGGAAAGATCAATATTACAGCAAAGTACCCAACATATTGCCATATATTAGTTAGTTTCTATTTTTATATTTACAATGTTGACACTTTAACCATAAATGATGAGATCAATTATCTTCTACCACTTAGTCAGTATTTTTGTGTGGTGGTTCACAGTATCTAATGGTAGAAGGGGGGACTTATGGGTTGGATAAAACGTTTGTGAGGTAGGGTGTGAGATGATAGAGGTATTAGATTATTTGACTAGTGAGAAGATAATCATGGAAATTAGGGTGTTAGTAGGAGAAACAAAAGATAGGTATATTCCCTGTTCCTGTGCCCAGGGCCTGTTCCCTGACCTGTAGGCAGAGGTGGAGAATACCTGTGGATCCTGAGTGGGTGGGCAGAGCTGGGAATGCACTTATGCAGGCTGAGCTGGAACGATTGCAGGCAGGCCTAGAGAGAATGCTCACAGGCCAGGGCTTGTTCCCTGCCATCCCCAGCAGAAATGATGTCTCCAAGGTGGGTGGGCTGAGCTGGGAAAACACGCCTGTAGGGTCTAGCTGGAACTCTTGCAGGCCGGGGCTTGTTCTCCTGCCTTCCCGAGCTGGGATGGCATCTCCTAGGTGGGCAGGACAAGCTGGGAGAGCTCATTTATTTTTTAAGCTACAATTACAAAAACAGAAAGGGAGAAATAAGAACCCCCAGAATAACCTTAATAAGGCTTAGTTTGTTTTAAATTTTCTAAATTGTGACTCTGAATGTCATGCTACAGCTGAATGATGCATGTCTTCCACTGCAATAGGCCCCCCCCCCTTGGACTAAGTTTGGTGGAAAGATTTATAAACAGGTCGATGGAAAGAATCAGATCCACTGATAATGTGGGGTAGAAGCCATGCTTGTATTTTCTCAGAAGGTGCATTTTGTCCTACCTGAGTACCTGAATGTGCCATTAGTCACTGGGAAATGTCTGTTCAGTTCCTTAGCCCATTTATTGATTGGGTTATTTTGGTTTTTTGTGTTAAGTTTTTTGAGTTTTTTATAAATCCTAGATTAATGCTTTATTGGAGGTGAATGTGGTAAAGATTTTCTCCCAGCCTGTAGGCTCTCTCATTATGTAATTAATTATTTCTTTGCTGAGAAGAAGTTTATTAATTTGAACACAACTCATTTATTGATTCTTGATTTTACTTCTTGCGCATTAGGAGTCATGTTATGGAAGTCAGATCCTAAGCTGACATGGTGAATATTCAGGCTTATTTTCTCTTCTATTATAACAGGGTCTCTGTTCTAGAGCCTAACTCTTTGTCCACTTTGAGTTGATTTTTTTGCAGGGTGAGAGATAGAGGTTTAACCTCATTTTGCTACGTATGGATTTCCAGTTTTGCCAACACCATTTGTTGAATAGGCTATCTTTTCTCCAGTGAATGTTTTTAGCACCTTTGTCTAGTATGACATAACTGTATATATGTGGGTTTGTCTTTGTGTTCTCTATTCTGTACCATTGGTCTACCAGTCTACTTTGGTGCCAAAACCATGCTGTTTTTGTTACTATAGCTCTGTAGTATAGCTTAAGATCTGGTATTATGATGCCTCCTGCTTCACTTTTCTTGCTAAAGATTGCTTTAGCTATTCCAGAACTCATTTTTCCAGATTAATTTCATGACTGCTTTTTCTATTTCTATGAAGAATGTCATTGGGATTTTAATAGGAATTACATTAAATCTGTATAACACTTTTGATAATATGGCCATTTTGACAATATTAATTCTGCCTATCCAGAGCATGGGAGATCTTTCCATCTTCTGGGGTTTTTTCAATTTCTTTCTTTAATGTTCTGTAGTTTTCATTGTAGCAGTCCTTCACCTCTTTCAGATTGATTCCCAGGTATTCTAAAATTTTTTTGAGGCTATTGTGAATGGGGTAATTTTCCTAATTTCTTTTTCAGTGGATTTATCACTGATGTATAGGAATGTGTTTGATTTATGGGTGTTGGTTTTATATCCTGATACTTTGCTGAATTCATTTATTAGTTCTAGAAGTTTTCTAGTGGAATTTTTTTGGATCTTCTAGATATAGAATCAGCAAATAGTGATAGTTTGTGTTCTTCTCTACCAATTTGTATCCCTTTAATTTCTTTCTTTTGTCTAATTGCTCTGGTTAGAGTTTTAAGGATGATGTTTTTAGAGGGAATACTTTCAATTTTTCTCTATTTAGAATGATGCTGGCCTAGGGTTTAGCATATATAGCTTTTACAATGTTGAGGTATGTTCCTACTATCCCTAGTTTTTCTAGTGTTTTGGACACAAAGGGTGCTGTATTCTGTCAAATACTTTTTCTGCATCTATTGAAATGATCATATAATTCTTGCTTTTAAGTCTATTAATATGATGAATTACATTTATTAATTTCCATATGTTGAACCAACCCTGCATTCCTGGGATGAACCCCACTTGATAGTGGTGCACTGTCCCTTAAATATGTTTTTGTATGCGATTTGCCAGAATTTTGTTGAAATTTTTTGAGTCTATATTCATCAGGGATATTGGTCTGAAGTTTTTTTTTTCCTTGATGTGTCTTTGTCTAGTTTTGGTATCAAGGTGATACTAGCCTCATAGAATAAGTTTGGAAGGGTTCCCTCCTTTTCTATTTCATGGAATACTTTGAGGAGTGTTGGTGTTAATTCTTATTTGAAAGCCTTGTGGAACTCAGCTGAGAATCTATCTGGTCCCAGACTTTTCTTAGTTTGTAGGCTTTTGATAGCATTTTCCATTTCATTACTTGAGATTGATCAGTTAAAATCATGTATAACCTCCTGATTCAGTTTGGGTAGTTCATATGTCACTAGAAATTTGTCAATGTCTTTGATGTGTTCTATTTTATCGGAATATAAATTTTCAAAATAGTTTCTAATTATCTTCTGTATTTCAGACATGACCATTGTAATATTTCTTCTTAATCTTGTATTTTAGTAATTTGAGTTTTCTCTCTTTTTATCTTCATTAGCATGGCTAGGGGTTTATCTATTTAATTTATTTTTTCAAAAAACCAGTTTTTTGTTCTGTCAATTGTTTCTTTTGTTTTGATTTCATTGATTTCAGCTCTGATTTTAAGTATTTCCTGTCTTCTACTGTTTTGGGTGTTGATTTGCTCTTCTTTTTCTGGGCTTTGAGATGTAGTGTTAGGTCATTTATTTGTTGCTTTTTTTTTAATGTATGCACTCAATGCAATAAACTTTCCTCTTAGTACTGCCTTCATACTGTCCCAGAGAATTTAATATGTTGTATCATTTACCTCCAAGAATATTTTTATTTCATCCTTGATTTCTTTCACTATTCATTCATAATCCAATAGTGTATTATTTAGTCTCCATTTGTTATAGTAGCTTGTATTTTTTATTTTATCATTGATTTCTAATTTCATTCCATTGTGGTCTGAGAGAATAGGATATTATCCCTGTTTTCTTTTTGTTCAGCTATTAGTTGCTTAGCTAGTATTTGTGCCATTTCCATTTGAGTTGGAAAGGCTTCTACCCAGCCTGAAAGATATATTAAAAAAAAAAAACTGGCAAGTATTTATATCCATATAGTCCTGGCTTAATTTCAGTGAAGTCCAATTTCCAAAATTCACCAGGTATAGTACCTTGATTCCTGTTTCCCTGTGAAAGTTTGTTCTTCTTAGCATTTACCTGTGCACAGGTCATACAATAATTTCAGATGTCTTGGAGTATCTCTCTATATCTAGGGAGCCAAACATGGGGTGAAATTTGGTTTGAAGTTTTCTAGGGGAATAAATGCATCACCTGATGGAGATCAGTTAAACATTTTCTCCCTAACAACTTAGGCATGCAAATTTTCCCATATGGGAGGGTCTGCCAGCCATGACAGTTTTGTTGAGCTCCCATAGAGGAGTATAAGTCCATCTCTTCTGGAGCATATGAAGAAATTTCCTCCTCAATTGTAACTGGGACTTTTGGATGACTTGAGAGTTCTAGAACAGTTTGATGTCTTGGCTCCCCAAGGGCTATTTCCCTGGCCACTTGATCAGCCAAGTTATTACTTTGGGTCTGAGGGCTATTGTCTTTACAGTGTCCAGGCCAGTGGATAATAGCCAATTTATCTGGCAACCAGATAGCCTCCAGTAATTGAAGGAATTCCTGTTTATTTTTGATAGTCTTACCATCTGAAATTAAAAGTCCCCTTTTGTTTGTATATCTGTCCATGCACATGTGCTATAGCAAAGGCATAGCAGCTGTCTGTGTAAATGTCCACCCATTTTCCTTCTGCCCATCTCAATGTCTGAGTCAGAGCAATGATTTCTGCTTTTTGGGCTGATGAGCCCCTGGGCAAAGCCTGTAGCCAAATCATTTCTTTTGGCCCATAACTACTGCTCTTCCCACATACCTTATTCCATCCTGGACAAAACTGTTTCTGTGTAAAATAAGGAGTAAAAACTTGTAAACACATGTGCTTGAAATTTCACCAACTGAATCTGTACCTTTTAGAAGAATTGCAGTGCTTATCTGAGGGGGCATGTCAGGGTAAAATGGAATAGAATGGCCATGTGACCCAGCGATCCCATTCCTTGGTATTTATTCAAATAAATTGAAGTCAGCATGCTACATCAAGATTTCCATAGCTACATTTATCGCACCAAGATTCACAATAACCAAGTTAGGGAACCAACCAGGTGTTTCTCATCAGATGAATGTAGAGAAAAAATGTAGTCTATATGCAATATGGAGTTTTATTCAGCCACAAAATGAACAAAATTACATCATTGAAGGAAGATGGATGATACTGGAGACCATTATGTTAAGCAAAATAAGCCTGCCTCTGACAGGCAGAGTCATATGTTTTTCTCACATGCACAAGCTAGAGAGAAAGAAGGGAATAAAATGGGGGGAATCTCATGAAAATGAAAGGGAGACCCTAGAGTAAAGGATGAGGGCCAGGGGGACAGAGGGTGGGAGAGCAAGGGAAGGAACTGGGGAATGACCTTGATGAAATCACATTATGGGCACAGTGAACCCCACTGTTCTTTATCATTGTCATGCACCAATAACAATGAGGAAAAATGAAAGGAGCCTCTTTTTGCAGTCAGAATCAAATCCAAATGCCAAATGTCTTCTCTGACATAAGGAGGATGATTCACAGCGGTGTTGGGTCAGGGTTCATAGGAGGATTAGCAGAACACTAGAAAGGTCAAAGGGGATGGAGGGGAAGGAAGGGAGCAAGTGGTATGGAGGGGGGAAAAAGAAGGTGGTAGAATAAGATAGATATCATTATCCTAAATGCATGATTAAAGACTTGAATAGTATGAATATACTTTGTATACAGTGTCATGTAATAAAAAGATACTCTATATGTGTATTATGAATTGTAATGCATGCTACTGTTATAAATACAACTTTGAATTAAAAAACAATAAATAAAAAAAACTTGCAAAAAAAAGAATCAAAATGGAGTAACTCTTGTCAATTCCAACAAAATTAAAAATGCAATAAGTGAGTAAAACCGGACTGTTTTGAAGACAGGGTTCCCTGGTAATAGCATCCATAATAAAAGTCTCTGCCAGAATTATGAACTTCACAAAAATCACCACACTCGAGCTCACAGAAAGAAAAAAGTGCTTCAGAAAGCACAGCTGTCCAGACCCAACACTGTCTGTTAAACATTGAACCAGCACCACACTTCTTTTGAGTCCTGCTGAAGAGCACTGCTCCAAACTATGTGGTTTTACCATCCTTCTTATTGCCTTTAATAACTGCCCCTTGCCTCAATATCTTTAAATATGCCCACAGGTTCCCATGGCATGTATGTGGCCATGCTCTGCTTGTTCCTAATAGATGTCACCCATTCTTTGAAGAGTCTCTTCCTTATTGTTATTTATTGTGGCAGAATTACAGAGTTCCAATAAATGAGTAGAAATCAGGGGCATTGAATGAACTGAATTTTCTCTCATCTAAACAAAGAGGACCTGTGGAGACACCCAGCTCATAACAGAATGAAGGAGCTTCCCTGGGGAGAAACATAATCCCCCAGTTGATAATATTTACAGTCATCCCATATGTGAAATTGTAGATATTTCTACCATGGGAGAACAGTCAGATAAATGAACATCGGCTGCATTAAATAGCTGTTATTCTGGGAAAGGAGAACATTTCTAAGGTCTTACAACTGGTCTAAATTTTACCATTTTGTTTTTCTGCTTCAGATTTAACTGCTCATTTAAAACATCTCTATTTTTCTGTATCCCAACTGTTATTCTCATCCTTTAAATAACATTAGATGCCCAAAAGTTTCTTGTACTTTGCTGTGACCTCACCATTTCCTGTGTCATTTTCCTGATATGAAAGTCTGCCCCAGATCAAAACAGCCATGTCAGATGTATGAAAATACCCATGGATTGCCTATCCAAATCTTTTCTCCTAAGCTTCCAGAAAAATGTTCTCTCTTCCATCATAACTGACACCAGCAACTATATGGGGGAGGGTTCTATTTATTTTTTACTTTCCTTTTAATTAGCGAGTAAGACTTATATATATTGATAGAATAGCATGTGAAGTTTTGATAAAGGTGCTAATTTTGATATGGTTAAATCAAGATGTTTTTTCATATCCTTCAGCCCACATACTCATCAGTTTTTATCTGGTGAAAACATCAACCATTTCATACAATTTCTTACACTTAGAACTGGGGCCTCAGCAGGCCAGCAGCAGGTTGGCATTGGAGGAAGCTTGCTCTCTTGCAGTGTAGGTGTTCCAGGAAATGCAGGATCAAGTCAATGCTGCAGGCAAGGCAGAATGCTGGGGGGGGGGTAGATGATGAACCCAGCCTAATTCCATTTTAGGATTGGGAGCCATCTCATCACAAGGTCATAAAAATTTCATTTCTGCTTTCCTGTAAAATACTAAGATTTTTATTTGGACTGACCATACTTTGAAGTTTTTATAACTTGCTTGGGATTCGTGCCCATGCTTTGAACTTACCCCTGCTTGGCTCTCTCTGACCAGATAATAACCCTCCCTAAACTCCCAGCTGCTCCTCATTAATTCAGATGTTGGAATCTGAGTTTACTCCCTACCTTGAGACATTAAGCCATGTAGATCATTAACCTGCTATCTGCCCTTGTATTATGCTTGCCAGAACCCTGTCAGCTGTGAGATCCTAAGACACCCACCTTTGTAATTTTTGTGTTATAAAAACTACTCTGCTCTTAGACCAGGCACTACCCTCTGGGCCTGCTTTTGGGTGAGGCAGTCACTGATCCACTCTTTGTGTACACAATATAAGCTTGCTTTAATTTGGTTTAAAATTTGAGCTGGTGGTCTTTTCTTTTCATCATGGGTTCAACAGCACCACTCATAGGTCAATGAAAACTGCCATTGATTCTGACAGAAAGAAATCCTGCAGGGCCTCACTTTTTATCTTCTGAGAAACAATATATTTGCATTGTGTTTACATTTAGAATACCTACTTGCAATGCCAGCCCTGAACATGGAGAACATGTGAGCATTATCATCAGATACAGTAACCTTCAAATCCTTGACTTTGACCTTTTTAGTGAGCAATTTAGCTAATGGACTCTCTGACACAGGGGTTATTTGAGATCTTTGCTTATAAGCTTGTGGCACAAGAAATAAGCAGGTGTTCAACCTTCATGGGACATTGTGATTTTTTTTTTTATTACTGGTGATTAATCTCAGGGCTGTGTGCATTTTAGGCATGAAATCTGCCAGAGTTACATTCCCAGCACTGTTTGTATTTTATAAACACTGCCCTCCTATGGTACCTGGGATATAAGACTGTGCCACCATACCTGGCTAAGTTTTATTGCATATAAAACTTGAATAATGTAGGTGAGACAGAAAAATATTCTGGAAACTCTGTATTAGTCAGGTAGGGTCACCAACACAAATTACCCCTAGAGCTGAGCAGCCAACCAGGCAGTCTTCCTGCTAGTTCATACACATCCCAAACACAATCAAATCTTAGGTCATTTACATTTGGGCTCTGTCTGCCAGAAACTACTTCTGAAAGATGGCATGCAGGACTCCCTCTCTCCCAACCTTCCTCGGGTTTCTGTGAACCTATGTCACTGCCTCAGAAGGGCCCTTCTCATCACTCTAAAATGGCAACTCTGACAACTCCATCTCTCCCCCTCTCCATGGTTTAATATTTCACAGTAATTACCTCCACCTCACTTATTATTGAATATTCATCCTCTTACCTACATTTATATCCACATCTGTGAATGTGTGAGTTTATATCTTTCTCCTCAACTACACTGCATACTCTAAGATGGTGGGGACTTTGCTTCATACAACACTTTATCCCCAGTAATGTAAAAGCTCACCTGAAAAATAGCACAACTCAGCCACCATTTGTTGAATGAACAGATCAGGCCTTCCTTATAGGTTTGGTATGAGGAATTTGAGATTAAATGTGGAGAGAGAATTTAGGCCCAAACATGGCAACTACTGAGCTATCAAGAAAAAATGGCTGTTGCTGTCCCTGAGTCTAATGGTGATGACCTGCTTTGCAATTATTATACTCCAGAGAGTAGATGGGAGTGATTTCAAAGATCTTTTCCAAAGCTAACCTTCATAACTATGTCTTTCTACAAGTTAGTACATCTAGTTAGTACTACTGCTTCTGAAGAGCTGAGAGCCAAATTTAGACCTTTTGGCAACAGTGCCTGAAGTTAACCATCTCTGCTACATTGATAAAAGTGGGAAAAGCTTTGTTCATGGGCTGCGACATGGTTGTTGCCTATGTCTTCATGTTTATTCTAGGTGTTGGAAAATATCATTTGCTCATGGAAAAACACAAATAAAATATTGATACTTTTGGGTAGAGTGGGTTTAGTTTGATGAAAAATACTGTGACTCCTCAGGTTGAATACATCAGAATTAGATTCTCATTTCTGCCACTGAAAAATATCATCATCTTAAGTCATTAGTAATGTTACAAATGCTGCCCTTGTTCTAGAACTAATAATGATAATAAACACTATTCAAAAGTGATTATCATACTACATAACAAAACACCCAAAGACCATAAGTTATGCAAAGGTAGGAATTCACTTTAAATATAGAGAAACTGAGCCTTACAAAGTTAAGAAAACTTGCCAAGGTCTTACAATTGGTCAAATGTGAGGTGGGGATTCAAATCTCATGAAATCTGATTCCAACATGCTCTAAATCACCATGCCATTTTACCTCTTTGGAAAGAATTTACTAAATCCATGAACTCTACACTCCAAGAATGTGGGCCTTTATATCCATCCAGGTAGAACCATATTTTCCAAATAGAGTGAAAGTGCTTGGCTCAAGCCTGTCTCCTAGTGGATTTATCCAGAACTGCAAGAACCATCTTCATAATTATATTAATTATATATATATATATATATATATATATATATATATATATATCTCATAATAACCATCTTCCCTTTTCATAATTCTCTCTGAAGTCATCAAATTGATGGACAGCTAGTCTGGATACGAAATTGTTGGCTCACATATATTTACATGAGTAATTTTATAACATTTCCTTCACTCTTTACTGTCACTGAATGTTCATGTGGAGCCAGTCTGATAAATTTCTCTGGTAGCTGAATGTCCATCCACTAATAAATACATAAAATAGTGTGGCACATGAAAGAAATGGCATCTATTCAATGATGAGAAAGTATTCATTCTGTCATTGATGGTGACATGGATAGATGTATGTCATATGTTTAATAATTTATGATGTTATAAGTGAATTGAACCAGCCACAGAACACCAATACCATGTCTTTTAATTTATAAGGGGAATCTTGAAAAGTCAATCTCACTGAAAAGAGATCAGAATAGTGATCACCTTCAGGAGGGTAGGGAGAAGGAGTGGTGAAATGTTGACTGATGGGTACAATGTCAGAGTTAGACAGGCAAAAAAATTATGGTGTTCTATGACATGGTGTGTTACCATCACTAACTGCAATGCATCATGTGTCTTGAATTAGAGAAAAATATTTTGAACAAAATTTTTGTCATTTGTTCAGGTGCTTGAAGCAATCTGGTTGCTTCAAATTACATAGTTTCACTTGGATATGAATCATCACTGACTATTTGGGGTTCATATTGCCACTTACATGGAATACCCTATACATATGTCAAGTTAAGCCTTCCATTATTAGAATGTAGTTTTCTTGTTCAGTAACATTGGATTCTTCCCTTGAAACTACAATTATTCTTGTGTCTGATCTTTGCTTGTCTTTACTTAATCCTTTTCTGAAATTGTTTTTATCTTTTCAACATTGTTTTTTTTTTCATTAGCTTTTTGTTATTTCTTGCATTTGGTGGTTGTCATTTTGGTGGTATTTTCTCTGGCACTGCTTTGAATTTCATCTTCATTGGTGTTTATTTTTCTTGGCTTCTAACTTTGGTTGTGTAGGTTTCTAAATCATATTCTGCTATTGGAAGGTCTAAAATTTGTGAGGTAATTAGGAATGTTTGTTGCTTCTCTCAAACCTGAGCTGATAATTGTTTAGGTGGGGGTAGTGGAGACACACACACACACACACACACACACACACACACACACAGAGAGAGAGAGAGAGAGATGATGATGATGATGATGATGATGATGATGATGCATGAACCAGTGGGTCATCCTTTCTTTTAAGTAGCCATAATTACTGCATTATCTGTATTGCCAAAAAAAAAAAAAAAGTCTTTATGTGTCTTACTTAATTCATCTAAGATAAATTCCATGAGTGACTCTTACTTCTCAGTACTGGAAACCTGGATGTAGCAAATGGGAGCAAAAAGAGTTTGGAATCCCCTGGAAGGCTGCTGTTAGAAAGCAGGAACCAATAGGCTTAAAGGTCACCAAAAGTTCACCCTGTCCCACAGGCAGAGGACCAAAAGGTTGCTCTGTTCTCTGGGCAGGATGTTTCATCATCCCTGGGCAGGAGCCAATAGGCTTGAAGGCTGCCCTCACCCCACAGGCAAAGAGTCAATAACATTAAATTTCACTATGGTACCCTCCACCAGTAATCCCTATATAAGCTCCTGTCCATTCGAAGTTTGAGAGACAATGAGAAGGAGAGAGATGATGAGAAGGAGAGATGATGAGACAGAGAAGACGACAGAGACAGAGGAAGAGGAAGACGGAGAAGATGCAGCCACTGCAACAGCCTTAGACCCACCGTCTACAGTCTGATGGTAGCTGCCCCAGCCGATAGCTCCAGAGACCTCATCCGGCGTGACCAGACTCCTACCTTCCATTCAGAGCTTGCACACTCTTCCACCAGAGCTTGCACACAATGAGAACCTTTGCTTACATTCTTGACAACACATAACACAAGACAAACCATGAAAGCACACAAATCCAAGGGTCTTGGGTGACTAACAACTCAAAATGGTAGAAAGTTCTTAAAGAGGGAAAATCCTCACTAACTGACAGCAGAAGTAGCTCTGAACCAAGTTCATTTACTTCCTTCCCACTTGAAATGTCAAAGTTTTGAGGCCAAACTCTTGAGGCAAGGAGAAATATTTATTTAGAAAGTTGGAAAAACAAAAAAGATGGGAGGCTATCACCAACAAAGTCATCATAGGGAGCTCCATTATGCTAAATGGTTACACAGAGAGGGAAAGAAGGAGCAGAGGGACAATGGGTGGGGAAACATTGATGACTGGAGACTTCCAGGTGCCATCCCCATGGCCCAGAACAGGACACTGTCTTAATTACTCTTATCTTGGTGTATTCAGTCTTCATGGAAAGGAGATAAATTACATAAATTTAGTTCAAATCAATGTTGCAGGACAGCTCTGAATAAACAGTTTGATAAATGATTTACATGGCTACATAGAGAGCTGAGCACAAATTGGACCAAAGATTTCAGAGAGAAAAGGAGATAAGTACACTCTGAAGGCAAAAGTGATGAACCCAACCTAATTCTATCCTAAGATAGGGAGCCATAAAGTTTAAAAATAAATAAATAAAAAGAGTTCATTTCTGTTTTACTAAGATATATATTTGGCCTGACCAAATTCTGGGGCAAATCTTGTTTGGAATTCCTTTCTGTACTCTGAACTCACACAGGTCTGACTCTCCTTGACCAGATAACAACCCTCCCTAAAACCTCAGTGGCACCTCATAAATTCCAACAGGAATCTTAATTTACTTCCTACCTTGAAATGTTAAGCCATGTAGATCATTAGCCTGCTATCTGCCTTTGTATCACATTTGCCAAAACCCAAGCCCAGTGTTTGGGAGGGGCAGCCGCTGGCCAGCTCTCTTTGTGTACACAATATAAGCTTGCTTTAATTTGATTTAAAATTGGAGTTGGTGGTCTTTTCTTTGCATCAAGACCCCACTACAATTCAACCTCTTCATTGAGGTTCGGCTTTTCGACCCAGTTAATCGAAACTGAAGTCCTGGAAGACTCTGAGCCAGAGTGACTGGGGCCATTGGGTCTGGCAATAGATCCACATGAGTGCCATGTGCAGAAGAACATCTCCTGGAGATTGGCCAAAAGCAGAGAGACTCGTGACCTGCTCTGGTCTTACAGGTCAGAAATTCTGTTAGAGTAAACTAAGTGCTCAAAAAAGAAGTGGTCAGACTTAGTTATATTCTAGATGTTCTGATTTTATAGCCAGCATCAGTGCTTATGGATTCTTCACAGGATGGTTTGGGAGAGAAGGGAGTCAGGACACATTTTCCAGGCACATAGAAGTGCAAATGGGTATAGTGGCCAGGCAGGAGAAAAGCCCACCAATGACCCAGTGCTCATTCTGCTGTCTTGACAGAGCAAGGAGGAGACTTTGGTCTTAAGACCTATCCCTAGATATGATCTGGCTCTACTTCATGTTTTCTAGGCATCTCTGGGGATTGGGAGAATCACTTCACATGGCCCAAGCTGAAGCCTTTGATAAAGTATTCCAAGAAAAGATGGCAGGTTGTCCCAGAGAGCTGTTCTCATGGAAATAATGTCCACAAACTTCTGGATACAGTTATTGTTTTTCTGTCCTGGGATGTATACAGGACTGGGAGTTCTTAGCATAAGACCATTTCTAAGAAAAGGGGAAGTGAATGAGGATAACATAAAGAACCAATGAAATATAAATTAACAAATGAGCAAAGAGAAGTCTAGTTGAGTAGAGAAAAGAGAATGGGTGAGGAGCAGGGTATCAGCAGGGAAAGGGGGATCATGAATTAAGGTGATTTCCATGCATTGATGAGTTTTTCTGGATGAACCTAACCACTATGTATACTTGTAAAGAAAAAAATAAAAAGCCTATTTCTTCATTCTGGGACCTTAAATTATACATTTTGCTTCTCTGATCACTTTCTTGTTAAAAATTACTGGGATTTCCCTATTCACTTCATTATATCCTAGCTTTAAAAAATCCTTGTAATATTTCAAGCCAGGCACAATGGGGCACACCTCTACTTCCAGTGACTGTGGAGACTGATGAAGGAGGATTGAGTTCAAAGCAGCCTCAGCAACAGCAATGCTCTAAAGAAATTCAGTGAGACCCTGTCTCTAAATAAAACAAAAAATAGGGCTGGGGATGTGGCTCAGTGGTTGAGTGCCCCTGAGTTCAATCAACAGTACAAAGAAAAAAATCTTTGTAATATTTTAAACATATGTAAGCCTACAAACATAATAAGAATATCACCCATAATTGTGTCTAATGTTTAAATCAAGAAATAAAATGGACAAGCCATTAATGTTCCTTTTCTATTACATGTATCTCCAGAATTTATGATGATGATGATCTGAAGGAGTGTCATTTCCAACCAAGTATTATTTTTATTCCCAGTCCTGTTTAAAGCATTAATAACAAGTGGTATATATGGAACTTTTAAGGCTTACATGAATGGTGGATGGTATGATATATTCATAGACTCTCATTTCCACTCAGCATTTAACATATGGTTTTATCTGAGCTGACATGTACAGAGTAGCTCAGAATTGAATTAAGATTTTGGACACAGTTGAGTTGCCTGTTCTCCTGTAAATAACTCTGGGTTTCCCCCTCACCAATTCTCCCGTATTTAAATCACTATTTGTCAAAATGACAAAAACAAAAGTATGAGCTTTCCTAGGATGTATTTGACTGAACTTGACTGTTCTCTCAATGGCCTCTTGTAGGTGTTACTAAATGTTTCACCAATAATCTTGTAAAATCTAAATAAACTCCTCTACTTCTGCCTGCTTTAAGTTGACTATAAAATTCACAAAATTGGAGGTCAAGCAGCTAAGTTATATAGTATTAGTCTCCCTCTACCTTGCTGTAGAAAACACCTCTTATATAAGGATATGATGATAATTGTTGCTTAGGATTCTTTAAAGGGTTCTGAAGACCATTTTGGTAAAATCCGTGGCTGTACCCTTGGTCCTGCAGATTTCCAATGGGTAATTAAAAAAACAGAACTGAGAAGCTTGCCCCTTCAGCCTTCTTGTTGTATCCCTATTCTTTGCTACCCTAAAAATTTTTATCATAATATCTATAGATTTCTTTTAATAATATGGCCTTTTCATGACATTATGATAAATTCTGCCTTTCCATGAATATTGGATCCTTTCCTTTTGGAAACTGTGAAGACCAAGGAAAATCAACTGTAGTAACATCCATCATGCCATGAGAAAAGAGATTACCTCAGTGAAGATTCCATCTTGACACATAACACTACTTTTAAACCTATCCCTACCATCCTTGCAGTTGGCTACCAACTTTGGTTCTGAAAAATATTTTTTTTTGCAGATGGTCAAGTTCTCTTGTACATAAGGATCATTAAATTGAACAACAAAGGAATAATGAGTTCTCTCTGACGTCCACCCCAGCACACATAGAGCATAGGGTGTCCTGGCTCCTGCTCACAGTGTTCTGTACCTGACTTCAGTGTACAGGATGGGCAAATATCTAGGACTAAGGTTTACATATTTATCACAACTTCATAGATATTCAGGGATAGAACTTCCCATTGTCCTTGGGAGATGTTGTGACTAGAATTAAAATCATGAAGAGTGTTCACCAAAAAGCAGGAAATAAACACATCAAATCAAAGATGGACTATCTTGATAAATAACAAGAGTTCCACTACCTACAACAAGCACAGAATTCTATTCCCTCTGATGTATGCATCCTGCATTTGATGTTCTGGTGTCAAATTAACTGAAATTAACTCAAAGAAGAAAAAGGTAAAGTGTCCATTGGGCTCTTGACTCGATTCCTCTAGAACAAATATTTTTGGCTCAGAAATCAAAAGTACTCTGCAAAGTCTCTCAGTTAGCTATTGAAAGGAACTGAATAAGCTCTATCTTTCCCTTTGTTTGCTATGCATGGAGACTGATTTGGTCCAAAAGAGACTCTAAGCCAATATTTTCAAATGAATGAAAGCATACTCCCTATGGCTTGAAGAAGTTAAGCTTCCTAGGAATACAACCTGTAAGACCTTGCTAACCATGGTGTGCTGAAGAATGTGAGGCACTGGACTTGGAATGTCTGTGTGGATTCTGTACTCCCACCTCTGTAACACCCACTTAGACTTGACAAGTGATTTTGTCATTCTGAGCCTCATTTCCCCAGAGGAACTGGGAGTGGAATTCACATAGGAGAATATCACACTGAGATTTTTAGGAGCTCATGTTTGCAAAGCATGAAAACCACCCATGGGTCTTACTGATGACTGAAATGCATCCCTCTTACCCACTTAGATCCTGGAGAATTTGTGTAGACCATCAGTTCAGAAAAATGATAAGAGCCTGTGGGTTGGAAGTCTTGGGTTCTCTGGGCTTCTTGCCTTTGTCAAAGTTCTCCACTTCTGTTCCATACATGGTGGGATATGGGGCAAAACTGAAATAACTAGATAGAACATGGAAACAATGTTCCCTTCTGAAGCAAGATAGTTGGGAGAAAATAGAACTGGGGTCTTCTCAAATGCATAATGTTAAAACTCTTTGGAGTGATGGAGGGGAAAGTTTGAAGCATACATTGTCTTGTGATAACCTAGACCAGGACTCAGCAAGGCTTTGAAGGACCTGGTCTCAAACATTTCAGGCTCACTAGCTATGTAGTCTCTGATGCAAATATTCAAATTTGCCATTGTATATCCAAACCAGCCACCAGTAAAACAAGAATGAATGACATGGTTGAGTTCTAATACAATTATATTCATGTGTCCTGTAAATTTATTGTCATGTAACTTTCAGGGGCCACAAAATGTTAGTCACATACTCATTATTTTTCAAGGTGGGAGAGCCAAACCTTTTTTAAAATTACAAAACCATTAGTTCATGGGCTTTACAGAGACAGGTATAAGGTTGGGTTTGGACTCTGTGCCCTTGAAGACTGGTGCCTAGCTTTGATTATCTGTCCTTGACCACAGGCTAATGATTAAATGAGGTTAATGCCATGGAAAAGATAAGAAAGAATGGACAGGGACCATGCCCTGTGATCATGACGTACCTTGGAGGTTCTGCAGGTAGATGCAAGACACTGCTACAGAGCAAACACAACAGGAAAGGGGGTCATGAGAACTTACTGGTTTCCCAATACATAAAAATGTTAAGTAGACTACTGTGTTCTACTGAGAGTGCAACAGAATTGTTTCTAAAAGATGTGCAAACTTTAATTATAGTGAATTTTATTGCAAAAAAAAAAAATGCTAACATCCTGGGCTCTTGGGAACCCAGCACTCACAGACTTGCTCAACCCATGGGCACCACAAGCCTCCAGTTTGTAAACAATAGAAAACCTGTGAGCTCAATAAACCAAAGTGCACTAAAAGAAGTGACACTTGTAAACACAGAGGGTTCCAGTGGGTGCTCAATTTGCACTGGATGCCACACTGTGTACTTCACTCACAGCATCTCACAAAAACTTAGGAAGCAATCTTAGGGATCATTAAGCCATTACAGGAATGAGGGAAGTGGGGCTTAGGAGGTTTGGGCCACAGTCAAACCTGGTGTCAAAGCCCATCACCCCAGTGAATCATCACAAGAGACCACTTCACAACAGGCAGCATCAAATGCACACCCCCCACCTCGAGGCTCTCATGAACATCTCCTCCCAACCTTTCTCCCCATGGAACTGCCAATCCTAGGGACCCAGAGACAGATGTGGAGCCTGAGCACCTGAGCCCATCAGAGCTCAGAGTTGAAGCCTCTCACCTAACACAGACTCAGGGGTGGTTAACATCAGTGTTCCCTGCCACTTCAAGGCTCTGTGCACATGGGAAAACTCTCCTACTGCCTCTCATATGGAAGTGTCTCTGCAGTCATCATCACAGCACTGGTGACAGACGAGGGCTCCTCTGGGGTGTTCATTCCACTCCAGGCTCAGTCACAGCTCTTCCCTGCACACACGGGGACTCTGGGCAGTGATGTGGCCACCCTTCTTGTTGGGTCTCCAGAGCCGTCCCAGAGCTCCCTGGAACACAGACACAGTGCTTGTGCTGTTGTGCACCTGCAGAGGGTCCCTTTTCCTCAAACTGACTTCCTGAGGTTTTAACTCCTCTGGGTTCCAGCCAGTGCTAGTTCTTCCTGGGCTGCTCTAGACCTTGGCTTCTTGGTGAGATGCCCCAAGCCTTTCTGGTTTTCACATTGGACTTTAATGGCCCTGCATCCATCCAGGTTTTTATTCCTGGAAATAGGTGTCAGTGGTGCTGGGCAGAAGCCACCCAGTCCCATTGGAGTGCTGTTTACTGGGGACTCCTCCAGCCTCTGAAGCACTGCATGAGCCAGTGCCAGCCCTGCCCCCAGGACTGACCCATCCCAGTGCCACTCCAGAGAGAATGTTAACTGTCAGAACAACACCTGGTGTCTGTTCTTCACCTGCCAACAGATGGGGTCCCCATTGCCATCACAGTGTCAGAGTGATCCAGCTCCTGGTACTAAAAGTCATGGGACAGATTCTTAGAAGCCCATGGGTCATGTCTCCTTTCTTTCCTGGGTCCCTCCTTTCCTTTTGACTGCATCAATCCAAAAAGCTTTGAAAATGCTAATCAAAATAATCAGCTGTGCAATCAGAAAATTGATAGATTCAGGAATCAAGGAAGCTTCAGGGTGATGGGAAGAGAATTGGCACTGTCCCAGTTCCTGCTGAGGCTGTGTGTGAAGATGAGCTTCCTACTGGCCCTGTGAATGGAATCCCTGCTTCATTCCATCCACTGTGTCACCAATAATGTGGCAACCCTCACATCAAGAGACATTCCAGTGGGGTTATAAGTCCCCTTAAAAAAAGATGCTCAATTTTATATGATAATTTTTTTTTAATATTTGAGCAGTCACATCATGCATTAGCTAAAAAAGGTAATTCATGGAGCTAAAGTGTTAATTGTACTCACCATTGACATCACCTCTGCCAACCTGCTTTCTTATCTATAAAATGGACATTTTGTGGTATATATACACAATGGAACATTACTCAGCCATAAGGAAGAATGAAATTATGGCATTTGCCAGTAAATGGATGGAACTGGAGGCTATTGTGCTAAGTAAAATAAGCCAATCCCCAAAACTGGAAGGATGAATGTTCTCTCTGATGTACAGATGCTACCACAAAATAAGGAAGGGGAAGGGAAGAATAGAAGTTCATTGGATTAGGCAAGGGGAATGAAGAGAAGGGAGGGGGAATGGAAATAAGAGAGAGTAGAGTAAATCAGATATAACTTTCCTATATAAATACATGACCAGTGTCACTGCACATCATGTACAACCACAAAAATGGGAATTTATACTCCATGTATGTATGTCAAAATACATTCTCTGTCACATATAACTAAAAAGAACAAATAAAAAATAAAGAAAAAATGGACATTTTATAGGAAGATATCTGCAATCAATTTATTATCATGTGCAGCATTTATGAAGATGGACATATGCACTGGATCTGCCTCATAGAGGGTAAAGAAGACCTTTTCAATGAAAAAGATGCTGAAACATAAAGAACATTCATTGCAAATTATGCTCCATGAACATATGGGACTGACACTTTAACTGCTTCCAAAACACTCAAAATTTTCAGTATATTAAACTGTATTCAATAAAGTGACTGCATAATTTATGTGTCCATGAAAATAATCGGTCTTGGTACATTCAAGTTGATCACAAAATCAAAATACTTACACCCTTATTATGCCACTGAACTCAAAGATGCCTCTGCTTCCCCTGCTCCCTGGACCCATGTGAGTTAGTTCTTGGGGTAGACCAGATCTGCCATTCGAGAGGAGAAAACATGATTCAGGGAAAGAAGCAGGTGTAACATTGATCCTTGGAGGGTGAGATGGACTGTGACCTGACTCTCCCTTGTTCATGTCTCCACAGCTTTTAGATAGTTCTTGGTGTTTTCACAGAGACAGAAGTTACATATTTACGAACTACATCTCAAAATAGAATCCTGTCCTTTCCAGTCCTGATTATGCTGGTCAATAAAGACTTGATCACTTGTCAATGGATGACTCATTTTCCTAATAAAGGGTCCAGTCGAAGCCCAGTGGTGACCAAAATAGGCTGTGGCATGTGGGGAATACACTGCATTCAAGCCAAGACCCTGGTGAATCACCAACTCTACAGTCATTGTAAAGTTAAACACTCAGAGAATGTCAAGCTTCCCCCATCCAATTTAAAACTCTTTAGATATAGAATATAGTTCCTTAAATTTGAGGGTTGAAATTTACCTGACAGTGCTTGCTTTGGCAGCACTTAGACTAAAATTGGAAGAATGCAGAGAAGATTAGCATGGCCCTTGCCCTAGGATGACAGGCAAATTCATGAAGTGTGCCATATTTTTCTTAAATGCAATTAGCCATTTAAAAATCAAACAATTCAATGTGTAAGGACAATTGTGGTGTTGTACAACTGTAATTTCTGTCTAGTTAGAAAACATTTTCATCAGCCAGAAGGAAAACCTGTACCCCTTAAGCAGCCCCTCTCCATCATCTCCTCCCTCCAGCCCTGGGCAGCCACAGGCCTCCCTTGCACACTCAGGTTATCTCCTCTAAAAGGAATCATCCAATATGTGACCTTTAATGACTGGCTTCTGGCATGTTTAACTTCATCTAATGGTTTTGGGATCCATCTGCATTACAGTCCATATCAATACTTTATTGTACTTTATGACTGAGTAATATTTCACTGTGTGTGTATAGCACTTGCACTTTAAATATGTATGTATTTAAATTACAATTGATTGAGGTACTCTAACTGATGAATACATGAAGACAGAGAAGGTGCTAAAGAGGTAGCACAGTGTGGAGCATGCTTACTACATGACCCTGGGTTCAATCCCCAGAACCACAGAGACCTATAAAAGAAACAGAACTATCTACTTCCATTCATGCTTCTTCCACCAAACTCTCTGGGGTCTGGAAGTATTGACTTCTGTATTTCATACACATTGAATCCTGCCCTTGCATCTGGCTCCTCCTGTGGAGTGCTGTATGTGAGGTTCACTCCTTGGCTGTGTAGATGCAGACCTTCATTCTCATTCATGTGGACTTTTCTGCTGTGTGAAGGCACCACAGTTGTTCATCTATGTTTCTCTTGATGGACACTTGGGTGATCTTCATCGAGGTTCTATGAGCAGCATTGCTATGAATATTTTCTTGCAAGTCTTTGGTGAATGTGCACAGTAAGGTAGGATTCACTGGGTCAGAGAGTGCAAGTATGTTCTGCTCTAATAGTTACTAACAAACCCTCAGACCATGGAACTGGAAGATGACTCAGGATATACATGCACCTGTCCCAGTGAGCATGGGACAACCAGAGTCATAATTCTCACTCTTCTCTGTTAGCTGAACTGTTGGCAGTAATAAGCCTTCTTATTACAGTGTGTCCCACAAGGAGTTGGGAAGGAAAAATTGGGTAGTTTTTAATTCAGATAGCCAATTATTTATGCCTAGTAGCTCTCTCTCTCTCTCTCTCTCTCTCTCTCTGCTTAAGTTAATTCTGTGAATTTGATTCAATAAATCTTGTTCTTAGCCTTCACAGAACTTTCCAGATAAACAAACCTGCACATCAGGAGGGAGATGTCCTTTGATGGGGGAAGGAAGAAGCTACACGAAACTGTTGTCATATGAAAACCCATTTCTTATTTGGGCTCAATGCCTACCCAATGCAAACACACTAAGGTCAATGAAGCCTTCTAAGTTTCATTAGATCCACAGCCCTTCCATTTGGCATCATGCTACCCAAAGCATGTGAGTGCTGTGATCTTAATACTTGTGTCCATTCTTCCACATTCACATTGAAATCCTGAATACTGAAGTGAGGGTCTTATGAGGGGTTAGGGTTAGGGTTACCTTAAGGAGACGATTAGATCATGAAAGTGGGGACTTAGTAAGTGGGATTGGTGCACTGATGAAGAAAACCCAGAAAGAACCTTCCTTTTTCCCACGACTTCAGTACACTTCTTGAAGGCACTGTCAATGAGCTACAAAGCTGACCCTGCCCAGATGCCAAATCTGCCTGCATCCTGGACTTCCCAGCCTCTGGAGTTACTAGAAATAAGACCCTGCTGTTTCTGAGCCACCATCTGGTAATTTGTTATAACAGCCAAGGGAGCTCAGACAGAAAACTGAAGCAAGACACACCAACTTGCTGTGGCCACCCACATTGTAGGTGGCACACAGAGGTGAGATATGGGCCTTCTCATACTTGCCAAACTGCTTTTTCAGCATCTATCCCTTCAGTACCTCCCACAAAATATATTTTTTCCCTGTCATAAGATTCAGGAGTTCTTTTTTTTTTTTTTTTTCAACTTTTTTATTTTGTGAGGATATTTACCTTAAGTGACGAAAACAAGTGCAATACTCTGCTTATTCTTCACAGAGGGCAGCTACTAGGCAAAGTCCATGTCTTTTGATGTCTGAGTCCCAGCAAATTCAAATAGTTCCAAGGGTAAAAATCTTTTTTGATTGCAAAATTATGCTTTGTTTGTTTGAGGTGCACAGTCAGCATATTGATTACCAAAGATCGTGTTGGGTGACTCACTATTCTTATTAAAAGTATAATTGCAGGAATTTCTTTCATGAAGTTCTGCTGCCCCACACAGAAGGGACATAAATATTAAGATCATGGGCTAAGGGCACACAGGTAGCTGAAAGCATTTTTCTGGGAATATCTGTGTGGCATTTCTGGAAACCTTGACATTTGAGCAGTGATCTGAGTGAGGGAGACCTGCCCTAGGTGTGGGTGGGCACCAGCTGGTCATCTGAGGGCACAGAGAACAACCCACAGAGCAAGGTGGCTTCGTGCTCTCTCTCGTGGCACTGTATGCCCTTTTCCTGCCCTGGGATGTCAGAGCTCCAGGTTCTCTGGAGGATTTGCATCATCTGCTCCCCTGATTCTCTGGACTCTGGAAAACCTATTCTAATTTTAACGTGCAGTGCCTGCTTTTCAAAGATTAGTCAAGTGAAGCAGTGGGAGTGGAGAAGGAACATTAGAAATCTATAACTGGTTATGATCATACCTGTTGAGCTGCTTTCTCAGAGAGTTTCTATATTCTTTTGTTAAAGTACATCAGGTCTTAAATCTTTGCAATCTTTGACTAAAAGGTAAGTTTTGTAAGTCAACCTGGTATGTCAACCCAGTTGCCATCAATATTAATTATATGTTTTCCATCTTCATCATAAATCCCTGTATACGGTAAAGGAGGGTCTGTTGGAGGCTACCATAATCTTCCTTTAATCAAGTAGGCTATGTATGGTGGGCCCTGTACTGTGGGTAAAATATAATTCTTTCTCTGTAATTAGGCCTTTGCAAGGTGTGGCTTTAGAACAAAAGGCTCAGTAGGAATTATTAACTGAAGGGCAAACAACTCCTGTTGCCCAGGTTTCTCTCAGAGACCAGTGGACGTTTCTCAATTGTTTTTAGACCCATTCTGGGAATATTCTTGCATGTCTGAACAACATGTTTTCTCCCTTGGAATTGGCAAATTTCCCATCATCCATCTCATAAGTGTCAATAACTAAAACACACACACACACACACACACACACACACACACACATTATTAAATCAAATAACTCCATGGTTCCAGTTTCCAGATACAGCAGCCTTGCAGTTGTACTCCCCACACTGTGACCTTGTCAGACAGTGGGTGCTGGAACGCCTTCACCATTCTTATCTACTCTTAAGAGTCAGCTGAGATTCCTCAGAGATCACTCCTGGTGACATGTATGAAGACTCTTGGCTCCTTTAGCTTTTCTCTACCAGTGGTGCCATCTGCTGGGATGGGTCAGAGTCCTGCTGACCATATGTGGCTTCTCTTGTAAGTATCCAGTGACCCTGCTCTTTTCAGAATGTACACTGGTTGGCTTCCTGTTCTCTAGGGTCCTCTAAGTCTCCCTGATCAGCAGATTGGATGACTCACTGTGGCATCTTAGTGGCATCTTTCTTAAGGACAGGGCAAAATCAGTACAGCTTATGGTGGTCTCCCAACAATATGCTGCCCTCAGCAATGATGATTGGGAACCCTATGAACTAGGCTACTTGACAGGATGTGGAAGTCTAAATCATCCATGGGAAGCCTTCCCAAAGGTGACTGTTCTGTCCCATGTCTTCCCCTCGGCCACCGTGGCTTGCTGGCCTTGGGTAAGTCCACCTGAAGTGCTAGAGTGGCAGCCAGAGACAGGTAAGATTTTCAGAGAGAAGACAACCTAAGACAGGCGCACTCTCTAGTAAGATGGACTCCCATCAACAGAAAAGGGGAAAAGAAATGTTGGGGACATTAAGAACACATCAGCCAAAAACATGACTTCCTGATATATGGACTTGGCCTAGCCCAGGGGTGTTTCCCTGACACATGACGAAAAATCAAACCACCACAAGGATAAGCTAATGGCTGTTCCTCCAATGTGATCTGCTCATATTCCCTATGCTTCCCTATAACCTTTCTGTTGATGAAGCCCTCTCTTTTTTCATGAAAGATATCATGGTGCTGAAAGAGTTAACTTTGACTGCATAGGTTCTCCTATTTACTTGCTGTTCTGTTCTTTATTCATATATATGGCCACCAAATGTCGCTATTTCAATTATTTAGATCGAGACTAATTCTGTAAATTTAACCTTATTGAAATTTAAGCTAAATACATAAAGTAAAAATAAGAACCCTTTTCTATAAGTACTTAGTTCCTAGTTAATAAGCTTTAAGAGTCTTTTTGTGATTAAAAATAGATTTCTCTTACTTTTAGAGTAGATATAAATTCCTTAGAGTAAAAAGTCCTTCAGAGTTAACATTCAGCTTTGCCCTGCCCCCTTTCCCTACTTCTAGGTTTTATAAACAACTGCTATAAAAGAAAAACAATAGTGCTTTGGAATCCCAGACAGAGAAAGTTGAATTTTATCAGACAACCTAAATGGTGTGCAGAGAAAACAGCTTCAGGGAATCCATGAGAAATAAATTTTCACCCAAACTAATTAGATAAAAAATGACAAAATTATAATATACCCAGACAATCACATACAGGGCCTTGAAAAGGTGTAAGTGAACTCAAAACCTTGAAATATATAAAATAAGAAATTTAATGTCTAAAATGTAATCTATAAATTAAGTCATGTCTGTAATGAAATCACAAAAGAAAGTATAAACAATTTGTACTGCCAAAAATTATGCTTAAATACCTACAACAAAGTGAAAGTAAAGAGAGAAGATTCAGCAGCCTAACTCGTTGTCTGTGTGTGCTGATTTCTTCTGCCACCGGCTGATTTCTTCTGCCACCGGCTGACTCCTTTACTTCGTGCTACGTTGAGCGCTGGCATAGCACCCCCCAGATGACCACCCACTTTGGCAGCCCCCCGATAGATCGCGCTACATTGCACCTCTTGCAGAGTCCACCACGGACCCCCACAACTCACCAAAGTTGCAGGGCCCAGAGAGGAGCCCCATCATTCTCTGCATCCTGGCTGACCTCAGAGAACAAGAGCCAAAATGTTGGCTGCTTTTTCCTTGGCCCTTTTACTTTATTGACATTGGTCTCCAAGTTTTTGGTTTTAAACACCAATCCAGCCAGTTTCACCAGTCTTAAAGTGAGAATAACAGATAGTATATAATGCTGACTGCTAGTTCTAATAATGACCCCAATTAAATGAAAGAGGTGACTGTAAAATTATAGATATTGAAGATATAATCTGTTATGGGGTCAGTATTATTACTGGAAGTCAATATTATATACTATCTTGTGGGTGGCTGCCCATGAACTGTTAAGCATCCTCTTTCAGCCTTGAGACAATGGGGCTGTTGTTGGTCTGGCATTTCTCCCTGTAGGCTGTGTGATGCAGGTGGCCTCCACCTTCACTCTGCAAAGAAGTTTGATTGCTCATAGCTCTGGACCTGGGCATTACCCACTGGGGCTAGGTCAGCCCACCCCCTACTTTATTTGGAGTAGAACATTCTATCAAAAATCCTTTGTTCTTTTCCCTATAAATAAAGAGATTTCAGGTACACACTCTCTCTTGCTCTCCTGCCTTCCAGCGTGATAGCAGGATCTTTAAGGTCACAGAGCTCTTTTACCCCCACTTTTTAAAAAAAATTACTCCAAGTCCATGTGGTCTTTTTGCCACCAGCCCACACCAGGCAGAGTGATCCCAATTCCACCACCCACATGGGATGCAGACAGTAGTTGGAGGCTGGAACAGGGACCACTGATCCCATGCTTTCAAGGTACCTAGTGGGTGTGGCTTTCTCTCCAATAGTAAAAGTACACTTATATTTTTCAGAGTATCATGGATTGGTTTTTGAAAGTAGAGAGAAAAGTTGATGAGATATTAAGCATGGGGAATTCTGTCTTCAGAAAGGGAGATCTATTTTGCAATTCTTAAGATGATAATTAAATGAAAAGGAAAAGAGGTGAAAAGAGCCCAGCTCACTCAGTTTTTATAAATTATTAGAGACATTTGTCTGTGGTTCTGTGAGAAAGAATCACTTGATTTGCATTCTTGGGAAAGGCTTGGTAGAAAACTATTTTAAGGTTGAATTTCAGCTGAGCTGCCTAGAAGTACAATCAAAAATGTACAAAAAAATTGGACTGCAATAGAGAAGTGTAGACCAAGATCTTGGCCAGTGGTCATCAGAAGACTTACTCCTGGCCCTCATAGATCTGGTTAAAAGCCTCAGACCTGGCAAGCAGCCTTGCCCAGCTCTGAGGATTTCTCTGTCTGTGGGTAACCTGAGGCATCAAAGGCAGGAAGGAAGATTAAGGGTGGAACCAAGTCATGTCCCATTCAAAACTCTCAAGTCACAGAGAGAAAATCTCAGGGAAGAATCTAAGCCTGTCCCATTTTTGGAAAGTCAAGGTCAAGGAAGCGATCTTCCAGTGCAGAGCAGAATTCCTTGCTCTAAGCAAGTGCTAGGCAGGGAAATAGCCCAGATCAAATTTCATTAGGAAGCGAGATACAAGATGATAGGGGAGGGACTGCATTGGGGGATTCTGAGGAAGATTCACCGGCAAAGGAGGAATCTAGGTTGGAAGTAGGCCTCCGCAATTTGCATTTAAATGGTCCTGCTCCAGTGATCCAGATTCTGCCCCACCCCCTCACCCTTCCGGAAGGTCCAGGCTTCATCTCTTCAACTTGGCCATCACAAATCTTTCTCAGCTCCAATGTGGCCTCAGAACCACATTACAGGAGGGAGAATATATTTCAAGATGTAAATTATTTTCAATTTTTGAAGAGATAAATGAGCAAAACCAATGTGCATGAGTTCGTGCTGCCGTTCCTTTTAAAATATTAGAGGAGTTAAAATTTGTTTGCCCCACATATGGCCCAAAGCCTCATAGAAGCCATCTGTAGTGAGGCTCTGCTACCCCATGACTGGGTGACCCTAGCTAAAGCGGGTCTTTCTGCAGGTGATTATTTACTGTGGTGATCAACTGGACAGATCTCTGCTCTGAGCAAGCAGAAACTAACAGAAGAGGTGGGATTGATAGTATGTATGGTAGAGATGTTGACAGGGTCAGGACAATTTACTGATTAGAACAGCAGTGAAGCTATTATTTGCAAGTTTATAATCATATTAGTACATGTGCCAGAGGGCAGGGAGGGAATTGCCTAATAAAGGAGAAAAAACTTTAGATTTCAGTCAAATCTGACAGGGACCACAGGAGAGTTTTTCGGATTTTGTGGCGTGTCTATAACAGGCTGCAAGCCACTGCCTCAGAGGTGTTGGTTAAACAGCTAGCTTTTGAACATGCTAATACAGTCTGTCAAGAAATAATTCAACCACATGGTAAGAAAGGCACTGTGTCCAAGTTTATCTGCCTTTGTTCCAATGTAGGTCCAATGCATTTGCAAGGTCTAACTATCTTTGCAGCATTAAAGCAGGCTCTGCAGTTTCCATCAAAGAGAAGTGATTACAAAAGGCAATGTTTTAATTGCAGGAAAGTCAGGCACATAGCGAGGGATCCTAGATTGCCACAAAGACGAGGAAATTCGCTGGGTTTTCGGCTGCACCATTGGAGGGGCAACTAGGCGGCACAGGAAGGCCACGCCCAGCATGCTGTGAACGGGCCAGCCTCTCTTTACACCGCCAAGAAACTGAAGATGGGGCCAGCCCTAGCCCCGCCAAACAGTAGGGGCATTGCAATTCACTCAGGAGGTGGAGCCAGTGGCTCCAGGTCATGCGTCATCAAGTCTAGCCCAGCTTCCTTTGGTGCAGGCCCAACCTTACATTTTCAGTTCAAAGACCAGGAGTTTAGGGCTCCCACTAGCCTTGGAATCCATACGAACTCCTGACGTGGGCCCAGAATTAATCCCTACAGGGATTTATGGGCCACTGGTGACAGATACAATTGGTTTAATATTGGGAAGAAGCAGTCTAACTTAAAAAGGAATTAAAGTCTTCCCGGGTGTTACTGATACAAATTTTTATGGGAAAATTAAGATTATGGTCCAAGCAAATTGCATAATTCAGCTTTCTCCAGAGGATATAATTGCACAGATAATTTTTCTTCCTTGCTGCTCAGCAGAGAAAGTTCTAGTGAATGGTCAGGGAGGAATCTGCCTCCCTGGACAGGGCCTATTGGGTGCAATTCATTAAGCAAGAGTGCCCTCTATTAGATCTGAAAATCAACCATAAAAATTTTAGAGGCATACTAGATACAGGAGCGGATAATTCAGTTATTTCCGGCAGATATTGGTCCCAAAACTGGCCTTTGCATACTGCTCCTGCTAGCTTAGAATGGATTGGTCAAATCTCTCAGCCAGCTCAGAGTGCCCAATACTTGTGATGGGAAGATAATGATGGCAATGCAGGATTTTTTTAAACCTTATGTCCTCCATACTTTCCCAGTAAATTTATGGGAAGGAGAGATCTTAACTAGCCTAGGTGTGCTATTAATAACTCCTAATTCCATGGTGTCACCTCACATGTTTAATCAAGGATCTGTTTCTCCTAAAGGATTAGAAGGGAATCAACAAGAAGGGTATTCACCTATGACTCAGTCTTCTCAATTAAGACAATTTAATTCATTTAATCCACCCAATCAAAAATTTTAATGAGGGCACTGACTTCCTCCCTGGCCCAGAAAACAGCAGAAAAAAAATTATCTGGCTAACAGAAGAGCCCATCTTGGTTAGTCAGTGGCCCTTAACAGGGGAGAAACTTCAAATAGCCAATATTTTAGTGAAAGAACAACTTCAGGCTAGCCAGATAGAGACAAATTTAATCCTTGGAATACTCCAATTTTTGTAGGTAAGAAAAAAATCTGGCAAATGGAGATTACTACAAGATCTTAGAGCAATTAATTGTATTATAGAAACCATGTGAGCCTTATAGCCTGGACTTCTTTCTCCTACAGCCATTCTTTCTGATTATCATTTAATGGCAATAGATTTAAAAGATTGTTTTTCACTATACCCTTGCATCCAGATGATTGTAATAAATTTGCTTTTAGTGTCCTGGCTGTAAATTTCAAAGAACCAGTTAAGAGATATTGCTGGAAAGTTTTGCCTCAAGGTATATGTAACAGCCCAATGCTTCGTCAGAACTTTGTAGCTTAGGCTATTGCTCCTGTAAGAAAAAAATTCCCTGATGCATATATTATCCATTATATGGATGACATTCTTTTGGCTCATGCTAGTCTGGTACCGCCTGAAGCGATGGCCGCTTGGAGCAACAAAGCCGCGGGAAGAAGTTCAGAGGCAAACTGGAAATAAACAGCTTTTTATTCTGATAATTTTTCTCTCTGGCTCTAACAATGACTAACACGCGCCACACACACCACCAAAATGGCGCTGACCCGATCAGCAATCTCGGCCAAGTCACTCGAGATCCCAGGCCAAGTCCTGCGAGATCCCAGGCCAAGTCCCGTGAGACTACGGAAGACGACAATGCCCAAATCCTTATGGCCCATAGTCAACTGCAACTTAAGCCATCTCCCCAAACAGGACTCCTGCACTAGTCCAGATGTACTTTTAAAATTTTTGCTCAATTAGAAACTTCACTTACTGCAATGGGTTTATGCATAGCACCTGAAAAGGTACAAAAGACCTCTTCTTTTCAATATTGAGGTAATGTAATTGAAGGATGCATAATTCATCCACAAAATCTACAAATAAGAGTTGATGGATTATATACTCTTAGTGACTTTCAAAAGTTACTAGGTGATATCATTTGCTTGCGACCAAGTTAAAACTAACCACTTCAGATTTGAGTCCTGTATCAGATTTTGCAGGGGGATCCTTCTCCAATTTCTCCGCATAAACTTACAATAGAAGTAAGGATTGCCTTTAAAAAAGGTTGAAACTGCTGTTAAGACTGCACAGATTACTAGAATTAATCCCAAGAAGCCTATATGCTTGCTAACATTTTCCACTGTTCATACTCCTACAGGAGCAATACGGCAATTCACAGGGAATTGTATTGAATGGCTCCACCTAGCTCATTCTCCTCAAGAGTCATTGACTCCATTCCATGAATTTATTGCTCAGGAAGTTATTAAAGGAAGAACACGAGTTTTACAGATGGTTGTGTCAAAACCTAATATATATATTTTTTCTACTCAAAAGCATGACTGGCTTTGGCAAACTTCTAATTCTTGGCAAATAGCTTTTGCTAATTTCCCTGGTCAAATAGGCAGCCACTATCATTGTGATAAAATTATTCAATTTGCTTTAGTAACTACAATTATTTTTCAAAAATTGGACATGCTCAAACACTAGTTGCAACACTAACAGTATTTACTGGTGGATCAAGTTCAGGTAAAGCAGGTTTCTATAGCCATGCTCATATGGCGATAATAAAGACATCGTATACTTCTGCACAATGAGCAAAACTTCAAGCTCTCATTTGTGCTTTAATTCATTTTGCAAATGAGCCAATCAATATTTATTCTGATAGTTTATATGCAGTTGGAATTACAAAATACATTGGGCACACACTATCACAAGAGTTATTTAATTTGTATCATACTTTACAAAAGACAATTCAAATGTGTCACCATCCATGTTTCATAGGCCATATACAAGCACATTCTAGCCTTTAGGACCTTTATAATCAGGTAATGATAAGATCAATAAACTTGTTACTGTTTGTCAACAAATGTTTTTATACGATTGTGCACAAGCCTCATATTCTTAGCATCATCAAAATGCTTCTAGTTTACCTTAAAATTTTTAATATTTTTAGGGAACAAGCTCATCACATTGTGTGTCAGTGCCCACAGTGTGTTTATACATATTCTGTCTTCACCAACTGGGGCTAATCCCCGTGGTTTATGATGAAATCAGTCATGGCAAATAGATGTAACATGTAACTCACATCCCTCAATTTGACAAGTAGTGTTATATTCATGTCATTGTTGATACTTATTCTAGACTTATTTTTGCCACAGCCTGTGTAAAAGAAAATACTCAACATGATATTTCTCATTGCCTAAATGCTTTTGCAGCATTAGGATGTTCTCTACAGATTAAAACTGATAATTGCTCCAGTTTATACTAGTTTTTCTTTTCAGCAGTTCTGCCCTCAGTTTCATGTTGAACATAAAACAGGTGTTCCTTATAACCCTCAAGGTCAAGCCATTGTAGAGTGAACTTATTTATCCATTAAGCTACAATTACAAAAAGAGAAAGGGAAAATAAGACTCCCAAAATAACTTTAATCATGCTTTGTTTTAAATTTTCTAAATTGTGGTTCTGAAGGTAGCACTGCAGCTGAGTGAAGCATGTCTTCCACTGCAACAGGTCCTTTGGGCCAACTTTGGTGGAAAAATTTACAAGCAGGTCAATGGAAAGGACCAGGTCCATTGATAATTTGGGGCAGAGGTCATGCTTGTGTTTTCCCAGAAGGTATATTTTGTCCTACCTGGTACCTCAATGTGCCATTAGACATGGAGAACCTAGAACCAAGGTTCAAATGGCTAAAGATCAATTCAGAGATGCCAGGCCAGAACCCCAGAAGGAAGAAGAAGCTACAAAGGAGAGGGGTGAAGAAGGCCCAGAAAGATCAATGTTGAAACTACCATCATGTAAAAAGCTGAAGAATCTAATGCTACAGGCTGAACAGATGGTTCAGCAACAAGAAGAAACTAGGTCTCCAGCCATGATGTTTGTAGCCATGCTAGCTCTGCTGAGATGTCAGATAAATGGGGTCCAGGGAGAAACTTATTGGACATATTTTCCAGATTCACCTTTAGTATACCCAGCAGTGTGGACTGGAGAATCCTTCCCAGTATTTACAAATGATACTTCTATGATGGTAGGTTTTACAGATATCCATATTACACCCATCCGTGTGACTGGATTTAATTATACTCACTATAGTGGTCAGCTACCTATGTGTTGGTCCCATGATAAGCATGCTGGCTGTCTAAGGGTATCTGTCTAGGAAAAGACCAGCATATGGGGGGCCTGGACCAGCCAATTGTACTGACCCCTGGGACTCAAAGCCATATATTAGGACAGTTATTAAAATGGGACTGTCTTATAACAATCCAGTCAGTTCCACAGAACATCTTCCAATACCTCACTGTCCTAATCATTCTGCAATAAAACTTGGCACCTTTCCTAAATGGATGGATTGTGCAAATGCCTTGCCAGTACATCATAAAGTGTCTAGAAATAGTGGGTATATTTTAGAATGGTCTCCTGGAATTGACAAAAGACAATTAGGTAAGGATGCCACAACCCCTGGAGGCTTCATTGGTAATATCCTAATCTTGAGCAAAGGTGGCATCCAGAAGGATGGTTGGGGCTTAATTGCAGCCTCAGATTTCCTGAATTATACTGATAGCCCTATGCCTGGTTTTCTAGGGTTCCTGCTTGTTGCCGCCTGAAGCGCTTGGAGCAACAGAGCCGCGGGAAAAACTTCAGAAGCAAACTGGAGACAAACAGCTTTTTATTCTGATAACTTTTCTCTCTGGTTCTAACAACGACTAACTCACGCCAAACACACCACTAAAATGGCGCTGACCCGATCAGCAATTTCGGCCAAGTCACTTGAGATCCCTCAACAAGTCTTGTGAGACTACGGGAGGAGACAATGCCCAAATCTCCACGGCTCATAGTCAACTGCAATTCAAGCCAATCCCCAAACAGGGCTCCTGCATTTCCCCCTTTTCGTTTTAAAAGAGGTAATGCTCTAGGACGTCTATGTGCAACCAACATTCTTACCCGTCATCGGATAATCAAGGCTGTGCCCTTGACTCCTGTCTTAGGTTGATATGTCGGCCACATGAGACTGTCCCGTGTGACTGTGCCTGTCTTAGGTTGTCCCCCTCTGGGGATCTTACCCGTCATTGGCTAACCAGCCATCCAATGGAGCCCTTTAGGATCGACTATATATGATGACTAACAGCCGTCCAATTGTGAGGAGATGTTGTGGCTTTAAGGCGACAAGCCTTTTGGTGATGAGCCAAATTGCATAGCATATCAAATTGTTTAAACAAATCAGCTGCCCTAAGTTCCATCAAGTAACACACTGAATTCTCTAGACAAATACCCGCAAGACATTGTCCCGTAAAGTCCCAAACAATGAAAGATCAAAATGTCCATTTGTTGTAACATGTTGATGTAGGAGGCCCCATGCATGTAGAGCAGAGGCCACACTGTTGGTGAGGTTGTTTGATGTTTGAGCAGCAGGGATGCTTGCGGCGGCCGCGATCCCTGCAGCTGTAGCAGCAGACGTCTTTTTTATGTTTAGACAATGCCACCAGCAAATCTTCAGGGCCCGCTACCTAGAAACTCAAGCATCAATTATTAAAGGAAAGGCAGTGCTATTGCAGCACTGAGTCAAGAGGCGAGTTGTCAAACTACAAAATAGAATAATTAGATTAGAAAATTAAAGTTGGTTTTTGTTCACACACATCGCTGGTTGAGCTTCTACAAACATAAGTTGGAAAAATATCATATTTAGAACAAAACAAAGAAAGACTGAGGGTAATTACTGCATTAAAGATAGATTAAAGAAAAGGTAAAGGCACTTTAGAGAAATAATTTGTTAGCTGGAACCCTTGAGTCTGTATACAGAGCAATCTTTTACCTGTTGAGATAATTGAAATTAATGAGCTATTAAACAAATGAAGTTAATAACAAATAAACAATCTTAAGTCAAAACACCAAAATATCAGGTTATATAGTACTAGTCATATTGTTTGCTAAAGAGAAGTCCCAGGGACACCTATAAATCAAAATTGAAAGTACCTTCATTTATAAAATTATTAACCTAAATTGAATACTCTTAACCTAAAATGAATTAAAGTTATTTGGATCCATATATATATATATTTTTTTTTCTTTTTCATAAGCGCTTTGTTCTTTGTGACGTCACACTGGACAGACGAACAAACATACAAACATATATTTGTGATGTCACATTAACATGAAATATAGACAAATGTACAGACATAAAGACATGTATAAAAAGAAAAGAAAAAAAATACAATTGTGTGCACACTAAAGAGAGATCTCCTCGTCCCGGCCGGGAGGAATGACACTTAAGTTGTGAAATATTTTGAAGGACTCTTTTGAGGGAATCATTCTATACCTTCATCTTGGTCCTCTTGATTTTGTACCTTTTTTATTAATCTTGATTCTTCAATAACTTCATCTTGATCATTTTGATGTGGTACCTGTTTTATTAATCTAGATGGTATCCATATTGGAGAGGATTCGTCTTTTGGAAAAACACAAACAGATCCTCTTCCCCAAATTAATACTGGATCTGGACCCTTCCATGTACCTGAAAGAACATCCTTCCAGTAAACCAAAGGTTTATGTTGTTGGTGTGGATTCCAATGTCTGTCTCCAGCAGAATAACCATTAGAGTCTAAAGTTAAAAAATTTAAGGTAAACAGGGCAACTGCCAATCTGTCCTTAGGACTTTTCCAATTTCCTTCTTTTTGTTTTAATAACATAATTTTCAGTGTTCGGTTTGCTCTTTCAATAATGCCCTGACCCTGAGGATTGTATGGGATGCCTGTTTTATGGGATATATTGAATTTTGCGCAAAACTGTTTGAAAGATGAGGGACGTATATGCGGGGCCATTATCTGTTTTAAGCATTTTGGGGATGCCCAATGCAGCAAAAGCTTGCAAACAATGAGATGCAACATCTTTAACTTTTTCTCCAGAATGTAAGGAAGCAAAAATCATGCCTGAGCATGTATCTATGGTCACATGAATAAATCGCAATTTTCCAAAACTTGGCTCATGAGTAACATCCATCTGCCACAAATGATTGGGCATTAATCCTCTAGGGTTAACGCCGAAATGAGGATTGGGCAAATGTGTCATACAAGATTTACAATCTTTTACAATTGTTCTGGCTTGCTCCTTTGTGATTTTAAACCTACGTTTAAAATCAAGGTGGTGCTGTTGACATGAAACTGGGAGTGAAATAAAGTAGCTTGTTGTAGCGCTGAAAGTATAAATACTGTTTTTGTAAGTTCATCAGCCTTTTGATTACCTTCATGGAGGGGACCAGGCAAATTAGTATGTGCTCTAATATGGCCTACGAATAGAGGTTCTTTTCTTGCCCACAAAAGTTTTTGTATTTGATAAAACAATTTAAAGACTGGAGTATGAGGTGCTATTGGTCCTGCTAACTCTAATTTTGGGACGGCTTGTACAATATAGTAGCTATCTGAAAAAATGTTTACGGGCTGATCCCTAAAATTTTCCAGAGCTCTTACCACAGCTTCCAGTTCCACTAGTTGAGCTGATTTGTGTGCAGTTATGTAAGTCATATTTTCTTTTTTAGTGACTACTGTAGCAGTACCATTTGAGGACCCATCTGTAAATACATTAAATGCCTTAGGAATAGGTTGATTTTTTATTACCTGTGGAAATATAATAGGATGATTAATACAAAAAGATAATATAGGGGACTTAGGAAGATGATTATCAAAATTTGCAGAAGTAGAGCATTTAGCTATAGCCCAATCATTATCATTGAAGCATAAATATTCAATCTGTGATGATGAATAGGGAGTAATAATAGTAGCAGGGTGAATGCCAAATATTTTAGTAGAAGTCTTAAGTCCTTGAAGAATAAGTTTAGCCACCATGGAGGTATAAGATTCAATTATACTTTTAGGAGAGACGGGCAAATGTATCCATAATAAAGGCCCTTGTTGCCAAAATACTCCTGTGGGTGTATATTGTGAAGAAATAATAATCAACATCAGCGGTTGAGTTAAATCAAATCTATCACAATGAGCTCCTTCGATGGCTTTTTCTACTAACTTTAAAGCTTTCCTAGCATCAGGAGTCAATGTTCGTGGTGAAGATGGATCAGGATCTCCACGAAGGATGTCAAATAAAGGTTTTAGTTGGCCAGTAGTGAGATTTAGTGTAGGGCGAAGCCAATTAATGTCTCCCAGTAGTTTTTGGAAATCATTGAGGGTGGTCAAATGTTCTTTATTTATTAAAATTTTTTGGGGTCTAACAAAAGTATCCATGATTTTAAATCCTAAATATAATATGGGAGATCTGGTTTGAACTTTTTCTTCTGCTATATATAATCCATATTTTTTTTTAAATTTTCTACCACATCACTGAATATATTAAATAAGATTTTTTTGATTAGGGTGGGCCAATAAAATATCATCCATGTAATGTAGACACATGAGGTTTGGATATTTATTTTTAATGGGTTGGATAGCCTTGTCCACATATATTTGGCATATGGTGGGGCTATTAGCCATTCCCTGTGGTAAAACCTTCCATTGATATCTCTGATCAGGGCCATTATTGTTAATAGAAGGAACTGAAAAAGCAAACCTGGGGGCATCCAGAGGATGTAGGGGAATAGAAAAGAAGCAATCCTTTATATCAAGAGTAATAAGATGGAAATTTTTTGGAATAGCTACGGGACTAGGAAGTCCAGGTTGAGTAGGCCCCATAACTTGCATGGTTTTATTGATTTGTCTAAGATCATGTAACAATCGCCATTTTCCTGACTTTTTCTTGATCACAAATATGGGGGAATTCCAGGGAGAGGTGGAAGGTTCTATATGACCTGCTTCTAATTGTTCCTGAACTAATTGGTGGGCCGCTTGTAATTTCTCTTTAGATAGGGGCCACTGAGGGACCCACACTGGCTTATCAGAAAGCCATGGTATTTTCAAAATTATTTTCTCAGTGGCCCCGAAATAAAATATCTTTTTCCTTTATGACAATGATTACTTTTAGGGTTAAGATTACTCTGTACTTTTTGATAATGAGTTCTTTTATGGTTAAGATTACCCTGTAGGTTTTCACATTTAACATCTGCAGGCTTGGTTGCAAGGTGTACTCCCATTTGTTGCAAAATATCTCTTCCCCATAAAGTAACCGGTAGATTAGGTAAAACATAAGGCTGAAATGTTCCCTTATGGCCTTCATCATCCTCCCATTTTAAAATTACTGCACTTTTATCTGGGAGGTTATTATATCCCAAGCCTCTTAAACTGGTTGAAGCTTTTTGCAGAGGCCAGTGCTTGGGCCATTGGCGTAAATTAATAATGGAAGAGTCAGCTCCAGTATCTATTAATCCCTCCATTTCTATTCCTTGGATTTTTATTTTACACATAGGCCTCCTTGAACAGTCTCGAACCCAGCAAGCCATGGGACTTGAGTCAGTGGAACAAAAAATCCTCTATTGTTCCCTTCTTGAGGCATACCCATTTTAAATGAATTATGTAAATTGGGAAGGAGAAGCAACTGAGCAATTCTATCTCCTTGATTAACAGAAGTTATACTTTGGGGTGAGCTAAGCATTATTTTTATTTCCCCTTTGTAGTCTGAGTTTATTACACCTGGGGTCACTTGCAAACCTAATAAGCTTTTAGGACTACGCCCGATAATAAGTCCTACAGTCCCTGAGGGAAGAGGTCCCCTGACTCCTGTGGGAATCAGTTGAACCCCCATTTCAGGTGTTAACACTATTCGGGCGGTGGAACAGAGGTCTAATCCTGCATTTCCTCTTGTTCCTCTGGCGAGGGAGTGGATGGGTAGTAGGGATTGTGTCGGGGAAGCATCTGAGTGGATGCTTGAGGATACTCCTTCTGCAATGCCCCGTACATTTGTGGGCCCCGGGGTATTGGGCCCCGTGCCCGTTTTTTGAATTCCTGAACAAAGGATTTCCATGGATGTCAAATTTTGAATGGCATTTATTGGCCCAATGATTTCCCTTTTTACACCTGGGGCAGCGGCCTGGGGCACGATATGAGCTTGGTCTTATTTCTCTTTTGGGATTTTGCCTAGAATTGCCTGATTGATTATGATAATTTTGCCTGGAATATCCTGATTGATTATAATATCTACGTTTAGCCTTTGTGAAATTTCGAGAGGAAGCACCTCTCATTGAGGCTGCAATCACATTTCCTGTGACAAAGTCGTCATTTATATCTTTACATAGTTGTATATATACGGAAAGATCCTTTTTAGTTCTCCATGGCCTGATGGCTGCTTGGCACCATTTATTTGCATTTTCATAAGCTAATTGAACAACTAATGGCATAGCTTGGTCAACATCTGCAAACACACTACCTGCAGTTCTCAAAAGTCGATCAGCAAAGTCGGCATACAGCTCATTAGGTCCTTGAATCACTTTTGACAAGCTACCTTGTAGATCCCCAGGTCCTTGTACAGTTTTCCATGCCTCTAAGGCAGCTGCATTTATCTGAGCATATATATCTGGGTCATAATCTGTTTGAGCCTGTAAGTCTGCGAATTGCCCTTCTCCTGTGAGCATGTCTATATTATAGTTTTCAAACCCTGCAGCCGCGTTTCTTTTAGCCATTTCTATACAAAGTTCTTGGAATTGCGATCGCCAAACCAAGAATTGCCCCCCGCTTAATGTTGCTTTACATAGACTTTTCCAGTCTGAGGGGGTTAAGCTAAAGGTGTTAAGGGACTCCAGCATACTCAACGTGAAAGGAGCTTGGGGCCCATAAGTCATTACTGCCTCTTTGAGATTTTTTATTGTTTTGAAATCTACTGACTGATGGACACTCTGTCCATTTTTCTTTTCAAATGCTGGCGGTTCCCAATGTATCTGTGAGTTGTCCTCGAGAGTGCATAAGCGATCAGAAAGACTTTTTATTTCTGTTTCTAGGGTATGCAAATGCCTAGTAATACCCTTCATATTTTCTGTAATGGATTCCACCCATGGGGGAGTAGAGGACACAAGTGACTCCTCTGCCTGACGGACCTTTTTCTCGGTCTTTTTTAATTTTTTTTTCCTCATTTTCTCAGGATCACTTTTACTAGATTCCTCACCACTGCTAATTTCACTGACAGCAATATCCTGAGGCCCAGGTTCCAGTGAGAGCAAGTATCCTTCAGCTTTCGCCAATAACTCCCGAATAGCTTTAATAGCTTGGATTTTTGTCATTTTTGGGTCTCTTCTAATACTCTCTTTACTGGTCTCAGTTGGCCCAGTGGAATCTACACTTTTTTGATCACTTTCACTTTTGTCTATATACTCCTCACTGAGAACAGAGTCAGGTATATCAAGGAGTCTTTGCATAGCCTCTATCACTTGGGATTCAGTTATATTCAAACCCATCTTTAGAGACCTTTCAGTTCTTACCTGTCCGCTCCGAAGTTCCCCGTACGGGCCGCCACCTGTTGCCGCCTGAAGCGCTTGGAGCAACAGAGCCGCGGGAAAAACTTCAGAAGCAAACTGGAGACAAACAGCTTTTTATTCTGATAACTTTTCTCTCTGGTTCTAACAACGACTAACTCACGCCAAACACACCACTAAAATGGCGCTGACCCGATCAGCAATTTCGGCCAAGTCACTTGAGATCCCGCAACAAGTCTCGTGAGACTACGGGAGGAGACAATGCCCAAATCTCCACGGCTCATAGTCAACTGCAATTCAAGCCAATCCCCAAACAGGGCTCCTGCACCTGCTATCACCTGGGGGCCTATTTTCAATCTCCTTATGCTCTAATTATTGGAAATGTGAGAATTAAGAGAAAGGATGAGTTATGGAAAGCAGTATAGAGATTTCTTGGGAAAATGGGAATGGAACCATTCTGTGACCCAGCCATCCCACTCCTGGGTCTATTCCCAAAGGACTTTAAAAAAAGCATATTACAGTGACACAGCCACTTCTATGTTTATAGCAGCACAATTCACAATAGCTAGATTTTGGAACCAACTTAGATGTCCCTTGGTTGATGAGTTGATAAAGAAAATGTGGAATTTTACTCAGCAATAAAAGAGAATAAAATAATGGCATTTGCTGGTAAATGGATGAAGTTGGAGAATATAATGCTAAGTGAAATCAGTCAATCTCAAAAATCCAAATACCGAATGTTTCCTCTGATATAAGGAGGCTGGTTCACAGTATTTTTGTGTTGGGGTACATAGGAGGATTAGAGGAACACTATAATGGTCAAAGGGAAGGGAGGGGAAAGGAGGGGAAGGGAGGGGGTAAGGGGGGAAGAAGGAAAAAAAAGACAAAGTGGTTGAATAAGATGGATATCATTATTCTAAATACATGATTGAAGACTTGAATGCTACAAATATACTTTGTATACAAACTGTTTTGTGTAAAAAGAGGCTCTATATGTATAGTATGAACTGTATTACATACTACTACTATAAATAAATTTTTTTTTTTTTAAAAGAGAAAGGATGATAAATATCGTGTAGCCTGTAAAAAATGCAATTTAACTAACTAACTGCATCACTAGATATAATACAGGGAAAGGAACATTGATCCTTCACCAACCCTCTTTTGTCTTATTACCAGCCAACATTTCAGAACTGTGGTATGCTGATGCTGGCGTTCAGGTTTTACAACAGATGCGAGCTCTTGGTCTCAATCCTTGGAGTGGCTGCTTTAATTTCGTTCACTGCTTCTACAGTTACAGCCTCTGTGGCTGTATCTCAAAATATTCAACATGTGAATTTTCTTAATAATTTGGCTCAAAATACTTCCAAAGTCCTCCATAATCAGATAAATATTGATGAAAAAACAAAAATGAAATTGAATGCTCTAGAAGCCATTATAGTCAGTATTGATAATGAGCTTTTCGCTCTCAAGTTTAAGGAAAGGCTTAAATGCCATGCCGATTATAAAATGTCTGTGTTACAGCGGCCAAATACAATGCTTCCCAGTGGGATTGGGAAAAAGTTAAAAACCATCTAATAGGTATTTGACAGAACAATAATACTAGCCTGGATCTTTTGGAGTTATATCACCACATCCAGGATATTCAAAAAACTAAAATCAATCTTTTGGATCCTACTTCTCTAGCTGATCAAATACTTAAAGAATTAAATGGCTTTAATCTTGAAAACATGCTGAAACATTCTGCATGGTATATTATTGGAATGCTACCTATGCTATTAATTCTCCTTTGTATTGTGATGATAGGTTGTCGTGTCCTCAGAACGATAATCTGGAAACTCGACATAATGGCTCATGATTTACTCTTCCAAAGTAAAAATGGGGAATATGTAGGTAGCCACCCATGAACTGTTAAGCATCCTCTCTGAGCCTTGAGACAAGGGGGTGGTTGTTGGTCTGGCATTGCATGCTGTAGGCTGTGTGATGCAGGTGGCCTCCACCTTCGCTGGGCAAAGAAGTTTGCTTTCTTATAGCTCTGGACCTGGGCATTACCCACTGTGGCTAGGTGAGCCCACCCCCTGCCTTATTTGGAGTAGGACATTCTATCAAAAATCCTTTGTTCTTTTCCCTATAAATAAAGAAATTCTGGGTGCACATTCTCTCTCACTCTCCAGCCTTCTAGCATGATAGCAGGACTTTTAAGTTCACAGAGCCAAACCCCTGCTTTGGGGAAAAATTACTTCCATGTTCGTGTGGTCTTTTTGCCACCAGCTCACACCATGCAGAGTGATCCCAATTCCACTGCCCTGGCAGGATGTGGGAGGTACTATCTGTATTACAGGTGATGGCTTATTATCACTCAAGTTGTTTATTAGAAGCAGTAATTCTGAAAAACACTAACAAGCATCAGTTATAAAGTTTACAAGGAAAATGCAAAAGGAAATTAACAGAGCAAAAAAATTAATCAATTTCTGTAATAGCTATAAAATAAGGAAAATTGATTTTATAATCTTAAACTTTACTTATATATTATAGCCAATGTTTATTTTGGGATCACACTATCCTTTACAAAAACAACAACAAAAATATCAGTCTTTTAAATGCAACTTTAAATGATCTGAGGCCTAGATTATCTTGGAGCCTTTCTAACATAAAGTAAGGTTAGAGGCACAGTCTGATCTCAGGTAAGGTGGAGCTATTGACAAATAACACAATAGACATTACATATGAAACTAGAATCATCAAATGCTAACAGAGTTTTTAACTTTCTTTTTGTGGAAAAAGTGGCAAAATCCTTCCATGTTCTACAATGTCACCTTTAAACAGATCAGGCTTTCCTTATTTCCTACCAAAATTCCAATTCCAATGTGAAGAGTAACACAAAATTGCACATATAACTTAAAGACAACAGGCTACTTTATCCAGATAAAACACCAAAATGACATGAATAAATACAAATCAAATTTGTAGTTTCTATAAAAATCTGAGACTATTGCAACAGATCATTTTAGTTGAGAGAACACCAACTCGGCAAAGTGCTCTCCTAAGATTTATATTTAACTAAGTTGAACTTTTAAAATACAATTTAGAATTCAGAGTGTATGTTAGCAATAGTCACAGGTCTGCATGGGTTTGCAAAAATCCAAGGATAGTCTTCCTTATACAGCTAGAAAAAAGTGTTAATGATCAGAAATGAACTTAGTCAAAGCAAAAAGATATAAGACAGGTCTTCATACAACAGTGTAGCCCTTTTATGTCAGATATATGCTGATTATCAGTGTAACCCTTCTATGTCAGATATATGTTGATTATCTTGCTGCTAACCTTACATCAAATTTCACTTTATCAACTTTTACATAACACTTAGACAACGCTTAGACAGATATAGTACTCAAAGGCACACATATGCTTAGTCACATGTATTTAGAGTGTCAACACACCACCTTCCAATACCCAGGGAGCAGCCAGTGAGAACTTCATCCTGGCTCCTTCCAGGGACCAAGGAGTTTTACCAAAGACTTCACTTGTAAGTGGTAGAAACACAGAGAAAAGTCACAGAGGTAGCACTATATTTCTTTTTATTACTATAGTTTAAGCTAAAATCAAAAGGGAAATATCCATCCAACAAGGAATGAGAGCCATGATTCATGGCAATGAATGTTGGAACACTTTTAGGAAAAAGGCACACACATCTGCGGGGGCAGTGGTGCACACCTGTAATCCCAGCACTTGGGGCTGAGGCAGGAGGATCATGAGTTCAAAGCCAGCCTCCGCAATGGCAAGGCACTTAGCAACTCAGTGAGACCCTGTCTCTAAATAAAATACAAAAAAGGGCTGGGGATGTAGCTCAGTGGTTGAGTGCCCCTGAGTTCAATCCCCGGTACCAAAAAAAAAAAAAAAAAAAAAAAGACACACACATCTTATGACTCAATATTATGACTCAATAATTCTAGTCCTGGGTGTATGTAGACACAACAGAATTCCCCACCAAGACATACACAGAAAGGCACACTTAAAGGTGCACTACAGATTTATAACCCCACACCATAAATTTCCCAAATGCACATGAATATATATAATGGATAAAATAATTTTGGATGCATTTATCCAATGAAATACTACATAGGAGTATGAATACCAGGAGCATTATGAGTAAAGGAAGCCAGACACAAAATACAGCCCAGGTGTCTATCCACAGATGAATGGATAAAGAAGATGTGGTTTATATACACAATGGAATCTTATTCAGCTGAAAGAAAAATGAAATTATGTCTTTTGTAGGAAAATGGATGGAACTGGAGAACATTATGTTAAGTGAAATAAGCCAGTGAAGGATCATACGATTTTTCTCATATGTGGAAGCTAAAGAGGGAAAGAAAAAGAAAGGTTGGATGGGTGGGGATCTCATGAAAATCAAAGGGAAAACAGTAGAGGAAAGGAACAAGGTGTATGTGGGGGGAGAGGCTTTGGAAGTGAAATTGGCCAAATTATATTGCTATATTGTGTTCCTATATGAATATGTAACAACAAATCCCATCATTGTATACAACTATAATGCACCAAATTTTAAATGTGGGCGGGGTGGGGGGAATGTTACAGTGAAGCTGAGCTCAGGTACATGCCTTGTAATCCCAGCAACTCTGGAGGCTAGGCAGGAGGATTGCAAGTTCAAGGCCAGCCTCAGCTATTTAGTGAGGCCCTGGGCCATTTAGTAAGATCCTGTCTTAGAAAAATAAAGCTCTGCATCTGGTTGCCATGTCCTGAGCCACTTTCCCCCAACACATCCATCCACTATGATGTCCTTCCTCACCTGGGGCCCAGAGATATAGAGCCAGTGGACCCTGGACTGGACCTCTGAAACCTGATGCAGAGTCTTCAGAGAAAAGATTTGGAATGAACAACTTTGGGAACCCTCCAGAGCCACAAAAGGTGTTTTCTCACCAGGTATCAAGGAGTGCAGGTCTGTCTCTGCTGCATCAATGAGATGGAACATGTGGAGAGGCCTAGATCCTGTCACCAGAACACAGCCATCAACAGCAATGATGAATCCATTAGAAGTAGTGGGCAGCCACAGGAGGAGCTGAAGAGGCTCATAAAGTTTGACATCTGCAGCTTTGTGAACCAGAGCTCCTCCACTGGGGAGGATGATCTTCTGGTTTTTGGTTTTTGTTTGTTTGTTACCAGGTATTGAACCCCAGGATGCTTAACCACTGAGCCATATCCACAGCCCTTTCTTTTCTTTTCTCTTTTAAATTATAAGACAGGTCTTCAGTAAGTCACTGAGGCTGGCCTCAAATTTGAGATTCTTCTGCCTCAGCCTCCCAAGTTACTGGGGTATTACAAGTTCATGCCACCAAATCCAGCTTGATCTTCTGATTACTAAACCACCTTTTATTTCTGGAAAATAAGCCAGTTTCCCAGAGCTTCCTAAAAGACCTAGATTGAATATATGTTCTATATCTTCCTTTTTTTAAAAAAAAAATAGAAAATAGAATTTTTCTTTTTCTTTTTGTGGTGCTGGAGACCCAACCCAGGGCCTCATGCATACAAGGCTAGTGTTCTACCATTGAGCCACATCCCCAGCGACAGAAAAAAGAACATAAAAAAAAAGGCCTGGGTATGTAGTTCTGGTGGTTAAACCCCTAGATTCAATTCTCAGTACAAAACAAACAAGGACAAAAGAAGAAAAACAGGGGTGGGTGTGTTGCACATCTATAACCCCAGCCAGACTGAGGCAAGAGGATGGCCAGTTTGATGCCAGGGTGGGCAACTTAGAGACACCTTGTCTCAAAATAAAAATAAAATCAAAAAAGGCTAGGGGTGCAACTCAGTGGCAGAGCGCCAACCTACCATGCACAAAATCCTGGGTTCCACCTTAGTGCTGGGAAGTTGGGGTGAGGTAGAAAGAAAATTGATTGTTTTCTTACTGCTGAAGATTTGGGAGTTCTTTACATATTTTGGGAACCAGTCCTTTGTCAGCTATGATGTAGGATACTTTATTTATTTGTTTGTTTGTTTGTTTATTTGCTTGTTTGTTTATTTGTGTGTTTGTTTATTTATTTGTTTGTTTATTTCTTGGTACTGATTCACTGAACCCAGCTTTGCCACTGAGTTACATTCCCAGCTTTTTTATTTTTCATTTTTCATTTTGAGACAGGGTCTCCCTAAGATGCTTAGGGCCTTGCTTAGCTGCTGAGGCTAGCCTAGAACTTGTGATCCTCCTGTTTTATGAATTGTGTCACACATGTGTATTTTAGTTTAGTTTAGTTTTTCATTAGAGCATTACAGTTACACACAGTAGCTGGGCTCTGGTGTAGTTTTCCTTAGTTGCAACTGATGTTTTCCTTTTGATTTTGGCTCATCCTTGGAATTTTTTCTGACATGCTCCTTTCAGTTTGCTCTACTTAATGTTTTCCAGTCCATGCATGTTGCACGTGTCTTCCCACATATCGAGGTCTTCTTTAATTTGCCCCAACAATACTTCATTATTTTCAGTTTGAATGTCTTACACCTCCTTGGTTAAATTCATTCCTAAATATTTCATTCTCTTTGATGCTCTTGCAAATGTAATTGATTTCTTGAATAATTTTTCAAATCTCACAGCTAGTGAAAGGAAATGCCACCAACCCATGTGTTTACTTTGTATCCTACAACTTTCATATTATCTCCAACAGGTGTTTTTTTGTTTGTTTGGTTTTGGTTTTGGTTTTGGTTTTGATTTGTTTGTTTCCTTTTCTGTGTGTGTGTGTGTGTGTGTGTGTGTGTGTGTGTGTGTGTGTAAATTGTCTAGAATTTTCTTTAAAAAAAAAAGATACCATGATTTGTGAGTAGCAACAGTTTTCCTTATTCTTTTCATTGTGGACGACGTTAGCTTTTTTTTTTTTTTTTTTTTTTTTTTTTTTTTTTTACCCAATTGCTATGGATACACTTCCAGGACAAAGCTGAATAATCATGGCAAATTCAGGAATCCTTGTCTTATTCCTGACCCCAGGGGGAAGCTTTTGGAGAGTCTCCCATCCAATTGAGTCACTCTGTTCCCCAGCACTGAAGTGGAAATCAGTCCCTGGGGAACTCTTGACGGCACCATTGAAGGAGGTCAAGCTAAGCAAGTGGGGTAGAGGGAGGTCGTGGAAAGGCCAGGGACTAGCCTGATGTGCTGGCCCCAAGGGGTGAAAAGGTCATTGCACAGGAGGCCGATGATCATCTCTGCACTTGCTCTGACACAACTCTGGCATCTCCTGAGACCTTGTGTAAGATGTGCCTCTGCTGAACTGGCTCACCCCAGATTGCAAATAGATTGATTGACCAAGAATGAGAATTGTTTTCTGTTTAAGATGATTCAGATCACAGACCATGAATTATAGAAAGATTTCCAAAAACTTTTCTTTGCATGCCAGATCAGATGTTTGCCAAGGATCTTTCATCCACTGTCAGTAAATTTCAGTTACTCATAAGTATACTTATTTCCATAAAATGTTTCTTTCTCAAAAATTTATCTTAATATTATATGGTGTCCCTAATTGCAATGACTTGAATAAATTGCAACTGATATTTAAATGATGTAATTCAATTCTAGTCTAAAATATTTGAATTTTACCTTCATTGATATTAGAAATGTTACCCTTCACATGACCTCACCAAATGATAGAAATAAACTACATAATCACAGTCAGGCATAGTGTCCTATGCCTGTGATCCCAGTGGCTTGGCAGGAGGATCAGAGATGAAGGTCAGCCTCAGCAACTTAGCAAGACCCTATCTAAAATTTTAAAAGGCTTGTTGTGTATACAGCTCTTCTGTGTTCAATCTCTTAATAGTGCAAACACACACACACACACACACACACACACACAGAGGCTACAAGGCTGCAAACAAATCATATTTTTCTAAACAATGAGATTTGTTTTCTATAAATGTTCTTTTCTGTAAAAGAATACAGAAGCTGGATACTGAGGCAGGAGGATCATTAGAGGGCAGGAATTTGAGGTCACTGCAGGCAACAGAGCAAGATATCATCAAAACAAAAAAATATTTAGTAACTGCATGTAAGTCACACCTGGGTGCAGCACTCAGGCAAATGCTCTGCCTCTGCATGCTTAGTACTTCTGGTGGGGGAGAACAAAGACACAACCAGGTCCAATCAAGCACAGGGCAGAACCGCAGTGTCAGCAAGGGATAACTAGTCAAATACAGAGCACAGCCCAGCAGAACTGGCGAAATGCTGGAGGCCACAGACCTCCAGTACTCCTGGGTCACCAGAGGATGACAGTGAATCACAGCACATTTCAAACCCCGGATTGCAAATAGATTGGCCAAGAATGAGAATGATTTTCTGTGTCACCAGACATAACTGGTCTAGTGTCCCCCAGGCTCCCTACCTTTTTTTTTTTTTTTTTTTTTTTCACCTCTGACTGAGAAGCAGGAGTGCCTGGGCCACACTGTGACCAGCCAGCTGCATGTTCTCTCCTCAAGCTTGAGCCCAGGACAGGACCTAGACATTCCCTGGCACTCAAGCTGGTGTTTCTGTGGTTGCCCAAAACATTGAAAGAAACTGGCCAGCTCTGAGCCCAAGGAAACGGTCCTGTGACTCCTTACTGACCCCTGGCAGTGGACTCACAGAGGGCAACTGTCTCTCACTGTCCCCAGGAGGGTACAGCAGCAGTCTCTAAGCACTTCACTCTCACCTTTGCAATAGCTTTGGGGCATCAATGGGAACCTGCAGACACCTGTGGGCACTGGTTCAGTTGAGGCAAAACAACTGACTTTGTCAAAGTGATTCAAAAAAAAAATGGGAAGAGGCTAGAAAAACTGACCAGAAGATTCTAGGAGGACCTACAGGTCTTGTGGGTGAGCATTAATTCAGTGTAGCATTTCTCAGCTGACCTCAGGATGACTAATGACTCTTAAAAAACAAAAAGAAGAAGAAGAAAGAAAGAGGAAGGAAGGAAGGGGGGAAGGAAAGGAGGAAGGAAAGAAAGAACTAAGGAAGGGAGGGGAAAGAAAGAAAGGGAATAAAAAATGAGGGAATTTCATCAAAATAGAGGAAAGACCAATAGAATAGATGAAGGAAATTGAGGAGAAAGGACAGACAGAAAACTGGAAAATAGTGGCAGGAATCTGACAAACTTTCATATGAAACATACACAAATATACCACAGTGAGTCCCAGCACCAACTGTATCCACAAGACACTAATATTTTTCAAAAACAGCAAATAAGTCGCACACAGATCAGTGGAGTAGAGGGAGGGGAGTAGGGGGAAGGAGAAGGGGGAAGGAGGAAGTGCCAGAGACTGAATTAGAGCAAATTACATTCCATGCTTTTGTGATTATGTCACAATGTATCCTGATGTTATGTATAACTAAAAAGAATTAATAAAAATGAAAACTATATTGATGTCCTTGTGGTGGTTGACATTAGGTGTCGACTGGGCTAAGGGCACACAGGCAGCTGCAAGCATTATTTCCAGCAATGTCTGTGTGGTGTTTCTGAAAACCTTGGCATTTGAGCAGTGGACTGAGAAAGAACTTCCCTTGGTGTGAGTGGGGACCAGCCGGTCAGCTAAGGCCACAGAGAACAACCTGCAGAGGAAGGTGGCGCCTCTCTCTCTCTCTCTCTCTCTCTCTCTCTCTCTCTCTCTCTCTCTCTCCCCCCCCCTCCCCGCCCCCTCTCTCCTGGAGCTGAGCACTCTTCTTCTCCTGCCCTGGGACATCAGAACTCCAGGTTCTCAAGTCTTGGACTCAAAGACTTGCACCATCTCCTCCCCAGGTCTCAGGACTCTGGCCTTGGACTGAGAGTTACACTATGAGTTTCAATCAATCTGAGCCCTTTACAAATGTCCTGAGAATTATACAACCAGTTTCCATGAATCTGAGCTTGTTGGACTTGGATTGAGTTCTGTGCCATCAATTTCCAACTTTACTAGGTCTTTGGACTCGGAGGCAGCAACCCAGGTCTTCAACTTGCAGAAGGCTAGAGCAGAAGTTCCCCATAATTATGTGAAAGCCAATGCCCCTAGTCAACCCCCTGTCTCACCCATAGGCAAGGTGTGCCAGGGCAGGGGGTAGGTTGCAGACAGTAAAGAGAAGGTGGCTGGAGACAGCACGGAGATGTGTGGTTTATTGGAGAAAGTTTACAATAGTTTCCCCTGTTTGGGGAAGCATTCAGTGCTGACAGACTAATAGAGTTGTACCTTCCCTCACAGAGCTATGTGCCAAGCAGTGTCTCTGTCCCTGTCTGGTGGAGGCTGCCTGTAGGAGGTGACATGTATCCTTTCCAGAGTGGCCTCAGCTCCATGCCCTTCCCCTCTCAGAGAGGGATTTTGCGTGTTGCACTGCAGAAGCAGTGACATCATCAGCAACCGCTGTTTAGCTTGCTTGTGTGACCAGCAAGCATCCCAAGGAGTGACTGTCCCAGTGTTCATGCAAGAAAGTCACTTTCTACAGGTAACACTGGCTTGCCTTAGCCTCAGGGCACACAAGAGAAAGCCAGCATCCTTATGGATAGTATGCATCTGGACTTCCTCTCAGGCTTGCTCTCATTGTCCCCTCACCTTGACTAGGTGTTGGAGAACAGCAAGGGCTAATTCAGAGACATGGTGTTTTACTGTCCTCTCTGCTTTAGGGACCATATACCACCTCTCTCATATCTATATCTCTGTGTGTGTGTGTGTGTGTGTGTGTGTGTGTGTGTGTGTGTGAATGTGTAGATTTTCATACATAGATCTAGGCACATATTCTATTATTTATGGCTCCCTGAAGAATCTTGACTATTACAGTTCCCAAATACCTTTCATTTATATGATCTATATATTATTATTTACCATATTATTTACCAAGAAGGGCTGGGTGGCTGTAATCCCAGCTACTTGGGAGGCTGATACAAAAGGATCACAAATTCAAGGCCAGCCTTGGCAACTTGGTGATACCCCATCTGCAAAAAGAAAAGGAAAGAAGAAGAAATTTGAACTAAGAAAACTGTAAAATACAAGAATACACAAGCACCTGTCTTATCAGTCCCCTAAGTGATTATGTCATCACATATATTGTAGCCCCAGAAAACACCATTGTAGGTCCATAAAATAGTAAAACTGAAAGAGCAAATAATCTTATTTGAAAATAATTTGGACCTAAGATACCTGACTAAAGGGTGTCAGTAAGGAGTCCAGAACACAACTTGGGAGGATCTTTATCAGGATTGTGGGAAATTGACTTCAAAGAAAATGTGCTTAGTCTGAATACCAAGAGCAGATGCCTGCCTTTCTACAAGGAAGATGACAACCCAGCACTTCCTGTGGATGACTCATTTAATCCCTTCAAAACTTTATGCAGTGAACACCATTATCATTCCTATCTCTAGAGGAAGGAAACAGGGCACAGAAAGTTTCAATCACCTGGTAATCATCAAACAGCTGAAAATTAGTAGGTCTCAGTTTATAAGCCTAAGGATAAAGTTTCCAGCCACTGAGCTCTACCTTATATGCAGAATTGACCCTCCAGGATTTTGAAGCAGGACAGCAATCCCTAGCTCCTGTATTTACACGTCTCTAGTTCAGCCAAATCACCTCGGTGTGAGTCTTGATTTTCTTAGTTGTAAAAGAGGCATAATGTTTACTTGTTAAATAGAATGAAAACTAGAAACGGGACTGAGGTAACTCCACAGGGAAAGACTGTTATCAAAGAAAACTGGACACTTCAAGGACAATTACAGGTTACACCAGAATTATGGACAAGACATGTTGGCTGATAAAACATAAATAAGGGGAAACCATTTTCAAGAACTTCCTTATTTTAAATGTTTCTTTTTCTGCTATGCAAATAAGTGGACCTGTTTTTGAATAGTACAACAAGGCAGGGAAAAATTGACAAGCAATAACTTAAATATAATAAGCTGGGCATAGGGTGCACTCCTGTAATCCCAGCAGCTCGGGAGGCTGAGGCAGGATGATTGCAGGTTCAAAGCTAGCCTCAGCAACTTAGCAATGTTGTAAGCAATCTAGTGAGACCCTGTTTTAAAATTTAAAAGGGGTAGGGGTACTGGGGATGTGGCTCAGTGATTAAGTGCCCTGGGTTCAATCCCCAGTACAAAGAAGAAAAGATGACACAGAAGCAGAAGGAGGAGGAGGAGAAGGAGAGGCAAAAGAAGAGGAGGAGGAGGAGCAGGAGAAATAAGAAGACATGACATAAATAAAATTGATTCTCTATATAGAAGGTATAGCTCAGTGGTAGAGGTCTTGCCTAGCATGAGGGGGGCACTGGGTTTAAACCCCTGCACCACAAAAAAGGGAAGAAATGAAGAAAATTGATATGAAATCAACATGAAAAAAGGACTACAAACAGTTCCAATTTCCTCAGAAGCAGTAGAGGTCAAGCAGCACAAACTCAAAAAGAAACAAAGAAAATCAACCTCAAGCAAATAAACAAGACAAAAATGAAATAAGAACAAGGGGATAAACAAAGGGGAAACAGCATGGTTGAAAGTCTATGGAGCTTAAGGCATTAGTGATAACTTTAATGGAAATAAGTTTGGTTCCAGAATTAAGACAAAGTTTAAAATCATTTCAAAGTAATGAAACTGCATTGGATATTGCTTGAAAGAAATCCACTAAAAAAGCCCAGAAAGGGATTCCATACCTGATGTGGCTGTGGAAATCATCAGAGGATTGTGGGAAAATCCTTGAGAGAAAGCAGAGTTCCTTTCTTCCTGAAAGATCCACCTGGCTGCACACAATGTTGCAGGCAAGGGTCCATATAAATTTGGTAAGAGAGTAATAAAATATGATTTGAGCTCTTAAAAATCTATACAACTCAGTTTATTGATAAGAATCATGCACGCCATTAAGTTTAATGATGTGAGAAGCAGAGCTCATTCCTTTGTTCAGTTTCTCAAGCTCCTGAACATTGTGTTCAAAGCAGAGATGTTATCCCACCGAGCAGTGCCATTAAATGGAGCATCACCACTTCCCTGGGGCAAAGGATTACCTCAGGCCTCCTCTGCCTCCCTGCCTTGCTGTGATAAAAGGTTTGCTCTCACCACCACTTCTCCAGGAGGAACATGGGTAAATTCTGCAGGTTCCTGGGCAAGGTTGGTGGAGTAAAGAAGTTTAGAAATTCTCAAATTCCTTTCAGAAGGCAACACTGTGTGTTCATTTCTCTACATGAGGATCAAATGGAATAGGAGAGGCAATCTGAGTTCTGTGCTGAGACTGTCCTTGATTCTCCCTATCACAAGATGACCAGAACTGAGGGATCCACTGAGGAAATACGAAGTCCTGAATCATGATTAAAAAAAAAAAAAAAAAAACTTCAGCTTGGCACAATGTAAAGCAGGAAACCAAGTAAGAGGGGAGACTAGCAAGCTTGGAAAGAAGCCATGCACCTGGATTAAAGAGCACTCTATTATCTTCCTGTGGCTGCCATAACAAATGACCACAAACTCAGGGGTGCTAAACAATAGGAGCCTACCCCCCCATAATTGTTAGTGCCAGAAGACTAGAATCAAGGCATCAGTGTGGCCACGTTCCAGCAGGATGTTCTGGAATAGAATCCATCCTCGCTTCCCCCAGGAACCAGTGGATGCAGGTGTTTCTTGACTTGTGGCTGCATCCCTTCCATATCTACATCTATATTCAAGTGGGCTTCTTCCTCTATGTGTCTTCTCCTCTTCTGTCTCTCACAAGACACTTGACATTGGATTTAGGGCCAAACATAAAATAAAATAATCTCATCTTAAAGTTTTTATACTTGATTACATCTGCTAAGACTCCTTTCCAAATATGCTCACATTGTTGAACTTCAGTGGTCAGAAGGTGTACATATGTTTGTGGAGACCCCAATTCCACCCACTACAAACAGACCCTGGAATCACAATTCCTGGGTTCCAAGCCCAACTAAGCCAGTTAGCAGTGATATGACTTGGCTACCCTTAACCTTGCTGAACACCTACTTTTCTCACTCTAATCTAGAGATAATGAAAGGTCCCTGGCATGTCTCATGCCACTCTAAGAGAGCATTGGCATGCTTTTACTCAATGCACCCTAAGATATGCCAATGGTTGGGCATAAATCATTACTATCATTATATCTTCTTGTTCAATTGTTCCCTTACCAGTATAAAGTGACCCTCTTTGTCTCTTCTGGTTCATTTTACTTTGACATCTGCTTTCCTGCATGTGAGAGTTGCAACTCCTGCTTGCTTTTGGTCTCCATTTACATTTCCTCCACTTTTAACCTATAACTGTCTTTGCCCATGAAGTGAGTGACTTGCAGACAAGATATACTTGGATCCTGTTTTTTATTCTGTTGTGCCAGAGTAGGTCTTTCAATGGGATAATTGAGACCATTTACATTCAGTATTATAATAGAGAGATGATTATTATTTCCTGCCCATTTATCTATTTCAGATGTTTAAATTGGTCATAATTATCATTTGCTTAACATCCCTCTAATACAATTCATCCATTTCCAACCTCTAGAGTTGTTTTTGTTTGTTTCTTTTTCACTTTGTGTGTAAGATTTTGTAAGGGTTCTGGGTTTGGAATTGGTGTCACTGATGACTTCATAGCTGTGGCATGCATAGTTGCTGCACAGGTATGGAATGCCTAACTGCTATAGCAATGCCCTGCATGTGGTAGAGTGCTATCGGCCTAGACCTTGATCTCAGGCAGACAGCTCCTGGGTATGAAGAAACTCTTTTGTTGGACAACCACAATGTTTTACCAAGCTCTGCTGCACCTGAACCTGTCACATAACAGTAACTTTAAACAATGGACTTTCCTGAGAACTACACAAAGGTCCTAACATTGCACATTGAAACTTTAGTATGTAACTGAGGAATAAGCTGCATAATGTTGTTAACTCTGTAACCTGCCAATTAACACAATGAATAATAATGTACTACTGATGCCAGTGACCTAATGTAACCTATTGATATAAATAAAGCTGGCAGCTTGGTCAAGAGGCCTTTCTGCCATTTTGCCTCTGCACCTTGCTTCTGTCTCCTTTTGATTTCTTCACAGGATTTTTCTAAGCATTTTCTGTAATAATGGTTTTGTTGTCATAAATTCTCTTGGTTTATGCTTATCTTGGAAGGGTTTCATTTCTATTTCAATTCTGAAGGATAGTTTTGCTGGATACAGTCATCTTTACAGTTATTTTTTTTTTTTCAGGATTTAAAACACATCATTTCAAATCTTTCTGGATTTCTGTCCCAGCTTAACTGGCTTTTGGTTTCTCTTCTACCACTGTATCCAAAGAAAGTTTGTCAGCTGTGCTGCTCCTGATATTTCCTTAATTACTCCCTACCCCAGAACTGCCCTGAGTATAATACTGCTGGTTTCAGGTTAGCAAATTCTTTCCTGTTTGGGTTCTGGTCAGCAGAATTTCTGAGGCTCTCTGAGCTTCTGACATTCCAAGATTGTGAGTCAGTGTATTCCTGCTGTCATCCACCTCTCTGCTCAGCTGTTCTCTCACTTCTTTGATTCCAAACTGTGAAGGAGTAGAAATCTGCATCCCACCTCATTGCCAGCATCTTGGATCCCTTTGCATGTTGTGTGAATGTGTGAAGCCATTGACCCTTGGAGCCTGCCACTGGAAAATAAATGTGTTAGATCAGTGATGAAACAATCACTATTATGGATCTTCAATGTGCAAGAAAAAAGAATTCTCTTGCCTCAGTCCCTAAAAACTGAAAACACATAACTTCTTGTCCTTCATACTCAAAGAGGTCACAGTTTGTGGTTACACAGTCTCCTTCCAATTTATTATTCTTAGGGTACATTTATTTATTTCATTTTAAAATTTTATTTTGAAATATATCTTAATAATTAGAAAAATCTTACAAAAACTACAACAAATGCAAGAGTTCAGATCACACAAATTCAATTTTGTTGACATTTGCAACATCTACTAGGTCGTTTTCCTGTAATTCTAACTACTCAAGGGGATTGCAAGTTCAAGGATGTCTTGGGCAAATTAGCAAGACACACCCTTAAAAAATTAAAAAGAGCTGGAGTGCGAGTGCATAAATGCATTCTACTGTCATGTATAACTAATTAAAACAAATTTAAAATTTTTTTTAAAAAGAGCTGGGGATGTAGCTCAGTGATAGAGCATCTGGCATGCATGAGACCCAGGAATAAAACTCCAGTACCACAAAAAATAATTCCGTGTGTGTGTGTGTGTGTGTGTGTGTGTGTATTTTTTTGGTACAAGGAATTGAACTCAGGGCACTCAACCACTGAGCCACATCCCCAGTCCTTTTTTGTATTTTATTAGAGACAGGGTCTCACTGAGTTGCTAAGTGCCTCACCATTGCTGAGGCTGGCTTTGAACTCGTGATCCTCCAGCCTCAGCTTCCCAAGTGCTGGTATTACAGGTGTGCGCCACCACACCCGGCTCCATGTATATTTTCTAAGAACAATGTTATAGCCTATAAGTTAAAGTAAAATCATAGAAATCAGTGAAATAAATAGCAATAATACATCTAATTTATGATTAACACTCAAACTTAGCCAATTTTCTCAACAATATAATTATAGTGGTGTGTGTGTTTGTGTGTGTGTGTGTGTGTGTTTTTCCAGGATCCAATCCAGAATTCACATTGTACCTAGTTTATATGTTCCTTTTACCTGGAAAATATCTGGTCAGCTTTTCTTTATTTTTTATAACATAACAATTTGACAATTTAAAGCACTCAGGCCCGTTATTTTGTAAAATCACCCTGAAGGGACTTTATATAACATGTTCCAAAAATGCATTTGGATCTCAGTTCATGTGTAAATTATACACATATAGGGAGTGAGGAGAGCTAATGTAAATTTACAACAGAAAAAAATGAGACTCATGTTCTATCTAAGGACCAAGTTCAAAATCATCACTTCTAAGTCATGTTGATGGTAAGTACCCATGATATAACAGATGATATGATGGATTTTACCTCAATGACCTTCCTCTTCTAAGCCCATGAACCCAGTCTACTTATTAGAAATGTACATACAACCCATCCCAATACAGGGCATTCAACAAAATACCCCACCATGTAGTCCTAAAAAATGTTGAGATCATCCAAGAATAAAAAAAAAAAAAAAAAAAACTGTATGAGAAAACTCCAAAGTTAAGAAGAGCCAAGGGAAACCTAATGACCATTTGTGATGTGGTGCCCTGGGTGGGATCCTGGAGCAAAGAGAGAACATTAGGGAAAAGCTCAATGAAAATTGGGCTGTTTGCTCTTTGGCATTCTAGTATTTAAAATATTCATTGAATTTGTTCACATTTATATGTCCTTGTGCTTGTTTTTCAATTTGTTTCCAGTCCAGGAATTGAAACTTAGATCACCAACAGAAAGTCTTTATTAGGTCAAAAGGACATAATTATAGCAAACATTTGACTATAATTCACAGTATCTATTTCTTAATATCATCCAGTTTACTGCAAAACAAATAGGGAAAACTAATGATTCTGTCATATTGATTACCATATCTGATATCCCAACATCTTCCACAACCTTCAACAGGGGATTCAGAAGGAAAAATAACACCACCCACAACAAGCTCATCATCATGACAGAAAGCATACCTGTTTTGAAAGGATCTGTTTCTCAGGTTATGGTGCCACCTGTTACAATAAAAGAAAAGAATGTTATGGTTTGGATGTGAGGTGTCCCCCAAAAGATCTTGTGTAAAACAATGCAAAAAGTTTCAGTGATGAAATGATTGGATTAAGGAAGCCTTAACCCAATTAGTGAGTTAATCACCTGATGGGATTAATTGCAGGGTAACTGAAGGCAGGTGGGATGTGGCTGGAGGAAGTGGGCATTAGAGGCATGGCTTTGGAATATAGCCCTGTGAAATGGTGAAAATAACAAAAGAGGATTGCTTAACAAAGAAATCCATTGCAAGTTAACCACAAATGTTTTGTCAGAGAGATTTGTGCAGCTGCTACTAATTTTGATGTACAGTTCCATGAAAACAGCTTTTCTATCTGCTTGCTTGAGATGACTCTTCCACAACGCAACCACACTAGACTTTCAATCTACTCCACTTACTCGTGGCATTTGTTGTGTGGCCTGAAGAGTCAAGAGGAATAATCATAACAATAATAGTTAAAAATTACACTGTGATTATTTTTGTAAAAATGGTGATCTGAATTTATAACTAATTTATCACAGAAACTTTACAATATCATGTGGTATCATTTCTTCCATATTCATGTATGATTATGTCTTAAGGTATTATTTGCCTAGAAAAGTATGATAATTTACAAGGCTCTGAGGTTATAATTCGTAAAGAAAACCCAGTCTCTGGGCCAGGGTGTAGCTCAGTGGTAGGGCACTTGCCTACCACATGTGAGGCCCTGGGTTCTATCACCAGCACCACAAAATAAATTAATACATTTTAAAAACAAGATCTCTGTTACTAGAGACTAAACTTACCACCATGTTTTACTACTTCAGAATGCTACAACAAAGTGAATTAAGAATGGATATGTGGGTTAGATTTTTTACCAAGAAAGAAAAGGATGAAAAGCAATAATACATTGCCTCTCTATTTCCAGTCAGATCTGTGCCTTTTGCTTCATCTAAAATATACATAGGAGTCCAAGATTGATTTTTAAGTTGATGGAATCAATTATAATTAGATAATGTATTGTAAAAATTATGATGTCCTGAAACGCTGTATGAAATACTGACTGGCCTGATCCAAGGTTATTCCAGTGATCTACTTTCATGATCTGCGGGGCCCTTACCTTCTCAGGACACATTGCCCCTCATGGACTACATGTATGATTTGTACTTAGGAGAAATCTGGCTATGAAAATCACCCACTGAGTGATAATATATCTGATTTTAAGATGAAAGCAATTATATGTGTTTAGCTTTGCCTCTCTGTGACAAAATACCTGAGGTGAACAAATTAAAAGGGAAAGATTTATTTTGACTCAGAGGCCTAGTCACATGATGGTGACCAAGAAGCAGAGAGAACAAATGAAAAGGCCTCCATATCACCTTCAAAAACTTATCCCAGGAGATTTAACCCCTTTCCATTAGGCCCCATCTCCTAAATCCTCCACAAACACCCATAATCCCAAAGGCTGGGAAGCAAACCCTTAATACATGGGCTTTGGTGAACACTTCAAAACCATCACAACAACTTACTTATTTTATACCCATTTGTGCTTATTACTAATGTTAACCATTTTTATTTTCAAGACAGTGCCTGGAACAAAACAACTATTCTATGTTGGTTTTCTGGATCAAAAGGAAAAAATGTGATAAAATACATTCTATTAAATTATTAATTTGGGCCCCCGATACTTACCATACACTGTGTTCTTACATTGATTGTATAGAAAGAGGAGGCAGAGTAAGCCTACCCCTTGTACATCTATGCCCACACACACACATTAGTAATTTAGTGCCTGACAGAATGTTTTTTAAAAAATCTTTATACCCTCACTTGCCGCAGATGGTCTGCCTTGCCGCGTGCACTCCCTGCCGACGCCCCACAGAAATGCTTCGACTACCCACAGTCTTTCACCAAATGAGACCAGTGTCTAGGAAACTGGCTCCTCATCTCACTCGAGCTCATGCCAAAGATGTAAAATTTGTTGCAGATGCCCGAGCCTTAATGCTTCAAGGTGTGGTGGACCTTTTAGCCAATGCTATAGCTGTTACTGTGGGGCCAAAGGGAAGAACAGTAATTATTGAACAGAGTTGGGGAAGTCCCAAAGTAACAAAAGATGGTATGACTGATGCCAAGTCAATTGACTTAAAGGATAAATACAAAAATATTGGAGCTAAACTTGTTCAAGATGTTGCCAATAATACAAAGAGGCCGGGGATGGCACCACCATTACTACTGTACTGGCATGCTCTATTGCCAAGGAAGGCTTCAAGAAGATTAGCAAAGGTGCTAATCCAGTGGAAATCAGGAGAGGTGTGATGTTAGCTGTTGATGCTGTAATTGCCGAACTTAAGAAGCAGTCTAAACCTGTGACAACTCCTGAAAATTGCTTAGTTGCTACCATTTCTGCAAATGGAGAAAAAGAAATTGGCCACATTATTTCTGATGCAATGAAAAAGGTTGGAAGAAAGGGTCTGATCACAGTAAAGGATGGAAAAACACTCAATGATGAATTAGAAATTATTGAAGGCATGAAGTTTGATCGAGGCTATATCTCTCCATACTTTATTAATACTTCAAAAGGTCAGAAATGTGAATTCCAGGATGCTTATGTTCTGTTGAGTGAAAAGAAAATTTCTAGTGTCCAGTCCATTGTACCTGCTCTTGAAATTGCCAATGCGCACCGTAAACCCTTGGTCATAATTGCTGAAGATGTTGATGGAGAAGCTCTAAGTACACTTGTTTTGAATAGGCTAAAAGTTGGTCTTCAGGTTGTGGCAGTTAAAGCTCCAGGTTTTGGTGACAACAGAAAGAACCAACTTAAAGATATGGCTATTGCTACTGGTGGCGCAGTGTTTGGTGAGGAAGGTCTGACCCTGAATATTGAAGATGTTCAGCCTCATGATTTAGGAAAAGTTGGAGAGGTCATTGTCACCAAAGATGATGCCATGCTTTTGAAAGGAAAAGGTGATAAAGCTCAAATTGAAAAGCGTATTCAAGAAATCACAGAGCAATTAGAAACCACAACTAGTGAATATGAAAAGGAAAAACAGAATGAACGACTGGCAAAACTTTCAGATGGAGTAGCTGTGCTGAAGATTGGTGGGACAAGTGATGTCGAAGTGAATAAAAAGAAAGACAGATGCCCTCAATGCTACAAGAGCTGCCGTTGAAGAAGGCATTGTTCTGGGTGGGGGCTGTGCTCTGCTTCGGTGCATTCCAGCCTTGGACTCACTAACTTCAGCTAATGAAGATAAAAAAATTGGTATAGAAATCATTAAAAGAACTCTCAAAATACCTGCAATGACCATCACTAAGAATGCAGGTGTGGAAGGATCTTTGATAGTTGAGAAAATTCTGCAGAGTTCCTCAGAAGTTGGCTATGATGCTGTGCTTGGAGATTTTGTGAATATGGTGGAAAAAGGAATCATTGACCCAACAAAGGTTGTAAGAACTGCTTTATTGGATGCTGCTGGATGCTACAGCAGAAGTTGTGGTCACGGAAATTCCTAAAGAAGAAAAGGACCCTGGAATGGGCACAATGGGTGGAATGGGAGGTGGTATGGGAGGTGGCACGTTCTAATTCTCAGAATAGTGCTTTACCATTATTAATGAACTGTGACAGGAAGCTCAAGGCAGGGTTCCTCACCAATAACTTCAGAAAAGTCGGTTGAAGAGAATGACTGAAAAAAAGGCTGGTTGATGTTTAAGAAAATCACTATAACCATCAGTTACTTGTTTCAGTTGACAATATATAATGGTTTACTGCTGTCATTGTCCATGCCTACAGATAATTTATTTTGTATTTTTGAATAAAGACATTTGTACATTTCTGATACTGGGTGCAAGAGCCATGTACCAATGTAATGCTTTCAACTTAAATCACTGAGGCATTTCTACTACTATTCTGCTAAAATCAGGATTTTAGTGCTTGCCATCACCAGATGAGAAATTCAGAAGCAGCCTTTCTGTGGAGAATAAGAAATGATTGTGTACAAAGTAGAGAAATATCCAATTATGTGACAACCTTTGTGTAATAAAAATTTGTTTAAAGTTTAAAAAAAAATCTTTATAACCAAGATGCACAGGCTGAATTACCATTCCTCAAATCATATGCTGACCTCAGAATGCAATTGTATTTGGAGGCAGGGACTCTACAGAGGTAAATAGGTTAAATCGGCCCTTTGGGTTAGCTGTAATCCACTATGACTGGTAACCACAGAAGGGGAAATTTGCACATAGACATGAGGAAGACAACAGGAAACAACCAATATCTACACACCAAAGGAAAAGGCCTGGAACTCCCAAAAATCAATTGTTGAGGTCTCCCCAACAATCAGCAGGAGTGACCAACACTTCCAACAGCTTGATCTCAGATTTCTACCCTCCAAAACTGTGAGGAAACACATTTCAATCATTTAAGCCACCCACCTTGTTGTGTCTTGGTATGGCTGCCCTAGCAAATAATACACAAGAGTTTGGGGGAGATTTTTGAAAGGTAAGGAAGAAGAAGAAACATGGGCAGAAATTACACCTAAAGGATATATAGGATTATGAATTAGTAGAATTTAGAACTTTAGGTGTCAGAATGGAAATAGTCAACCTCTCATCCTGATATTTTACAGAAGGTACCATATTGAATTTACCAAGATTCTGATAGCGCAAGAGCTCTTTCTGGATTACAGTATTCAGACATGTTTTTATTGGCACCTGAACAGAAGAAATCAATTAAAAAATTGTTCAAATAGTGAAGCTAAAGTTGAACCTTAGAGTAACAGTGGACATTTGCAGGGAAACAATTACATATTAGACAATCTGCTATATTATTTATATTCATGCAAGTGGAGTATATAATTTATATAATAGATCATTTACTTCAATATTATTATGGATTCTACATACTCCACTAGTTGCTGTGTGGATCTACTATGTCAAAATTAATTCTTGTGACACATAAGATAATAATGTAATCACATAAGTAATATGAATTCTAATGTTAATAGTTCTGGCTTCAATTCCACATCCACAAGGATTTTAATAGGTAACCTCTACAGTACTTTTATTTCCTCATCTTTAAAATGGGGATAATGTTAGTACATTCCTCATTCTTTTATTAATACTTTCAATCATTATGTATTGAATATATATGTCTGTCACTATTTGAAACACTAAATCTTTGGCAATTTGAAAGGAAAATATTCTGATTTTGCAATATATAGAAATATATTCCACACTTACAGGTAAAACTGGAAATACATAGAACACATCTTACCCAATAGTAAAACACAGCATGGAAGGAGATGTACAGTATGAACTGGGTAGGAAAGGCATACCTCATTGAGAAGGTTGTGCTGGAGTGGAGTCTTAAAGGACACAAACAAGTTGTGATGACATCTGTGAGGATACCATTCCAGGCAGAAAGAACATGAAATGCAAACAGAGGTGTGGGGAAGGTTATCTGTGTCTGAGCCCAAAATCAGAAGACCCAGTGTAAGGGAGTGGAGGATGCAAATGGCTAATTAAGCAGGATGGGGATCTGAAAACTCTAGGAAACAAATCACCTAGGACCTAAAGGGCATGCACTAAAACCGAAAGTCTGGGAGACCCAGAGCCCGAAGTGGCTGGATCCCACGGATTCTGGGAGAAATCAAGATGGCTGCCTTGCATGGCAGAGCTTTTGAAGAACAGTCAAAAGCAGGAGACCACTTGTAATCCACTAAGATAACCCAGGTCAGAAATGCTGTTGGCTTAGCACACGTGGTAGAAATAGAGGTCAGAGAAGTTGACACATTCTTCATGTATCAGAAGGTATGGCCGCCATCATTAAGGGTGGATAGTGTATGGGTTGGGCCTGGAGAGAAGGGAAGGGAAGGCAGGAAATCATTTCCAGGCGAATAGAAGTGTGAACGAGTGTGATGGTCAGGTGTTGGAAGGGCTCCCCAGTGAGCCCTGGACATTCTGCTGTTAGCCCCAGTGTCCTTCCCAGGTGATGGTAAGAACACATCAGGGAGATGTGCTGGGGTCTTCAGACCTATGAGTAGCTCTCATCTGAGTCTCTGCTTCATGTTTCCCAGGCATCTGTGGGGATTGGAAGAATCACTTCACAGTGGCCCAAGCTGAAGCCTTTGATAAAACATAGAAGATGAAAGGTTTTCCTAAGGGGCTGTTCCCCTGGGAATAATGTTCAAACTTTTGGATCTTACGTAGGTACTGATGCCTGCCTATTTTCCTCTCAGGGGTGATTTACCACTGAGCCACATCCATAGCCCTTTTTTGTATTTTATTTAGAGACATGGTCTCTCTGAGTTGCTTAGGGCCTCCCTAAGTTGCTAAGGTTGGCTTTGAACTTGCATCCTTCTGCCTCAGCTTCCTAAGTAGCTGGGATCACAGGCATGCACCACCACAACCAAGCCTCTGATGATTATTTTTGTTCCATTAAATGTGCATGACATGTGGTCATGGTATCAAATCTGTTATGTCATCCTGAAGCCTTAAATTATAAAAATTTTGATTCCTTGCTCAATTGCTGCTTAAAAATTGACAGGGTACCTCTCTGTTCACTTCATGGAAGCCAAGATTGTTTAAAGATTTGAAATGTTTCAAATATAATTAAGGTTTTATAAAAAATAGGAATATTACCCAAAACTGTGTCAATTTTTTAAAATAAGAAAGAAAATCTGTAGCATTTAAGGCCCCTGTCCTTTGAATCACATGTATCTCCACAATTTATTGTTATTCTGACTTGAGAAATAGGATTTTCATCTCCTGTGGTATTTGGATTTAAACAAAAAAATGGTATTTATGGAGCTTTTAAAACTGATACACATTCACTCAAATGTCTACAATGCAATGTGTGTCTGAGTTTCATCCATGCTGATATACAAAGACTGCTGAAGAATTGTACTGAGCCTTAAGACATGATTTTATTACCTGTTCTACTGTGAAGTTCCCTGAGTTTCTCCTTCACCAATTTTCCCTTATTTCCAGCACTACTTTGTATGTGGGACAGAATTTAAACAAAGATAAGGCTACAATGATTTTACTACCTGTTCTACTGTGAAGGACCCTGAGTTTCTCCTTGACCAATTTTCCCTTGTTTCTAGCACTACTTTGTATGTGGGACCGAATTTAAACAAAGATAAGTACTACAATGTACTTCTAGAAGCAAATGTGGCAGTTCACTCATTGGCCTCTTGATGAGCTTCATTCCAATAATTTGCAACCAAACAAAACTTAAATAACCTTCTACATTCATTTGCTTTTATTTGACTATTTTATATTCAATTTTGTTGTATATATAACAGTAGCATGCATTACAATTCGTAATACACATATAGAGCACCTTTTTACATAACACTGTATACAAAGTATATTCATAATATTCATGTCTTCAATCATGCATTTAGGATAATGATATCCATCTCATTCTACCATCTTTTTTTTGTTTCCCTTCATACCCCCTTGCTCCCTTCCTTCCCCTCCTCCCATTGACCTTGCTAGTGTTCCTCTAATCCTCCTATGTTCCCCAACCCAACCCCACTGTGAATCAGCCTCCTTATATCAGAAAAAACATTCAGCATTTGGATTTTTGAGATTGGTTAACTTCACTTAGCATTATAATCTCCAACTTCATCCATTTACCTGTGACTATTTTATTATATTTATTTTATTATCTTTAATTGCTAATATTCCATTGTGTATATGTACCACATTTTCTTTATCCATTCATCTACTGAGGGGCATCTAGGTTGGTTCCACAATCTAGCTATTGTGAATTGTGCTGCTATAAACATTGATGTGGCTGTGTCCCTGTAGTATGCTGCTTTTAAGTCCTTTGAGAATAGACCCAGGAGTGGGATGGCTGGGTCATAAGGTGGTTCCATTCCCAGGTTTCCAAGAAATCTCCATACTGCTTTCCATAATGGCTACACCATTTTGCAGTCCCACCAGCAATGTATGAGTGTGCCTGTTTCCCCACATCCTCTCCAACATTTATTGTTGTTTGTGTCCTTAATAGCTGCCATTCTGACTGGAGTGAAATGAAATCTTAGAGTAGTTTTGATTTGCATTTCTCTAATTGCCAGAGATGTTGAACATTTTTTCATGTATTTGTTGATTGATTGTGTACCTTCTGCTGAGAAGTGTCTTTTCAGTTCCTTGGCCCATTTATTGATTGGGTTATTTGTGTTTTTTTGGTGTTAAGATTTTTTAGTTCTTTATATACTCTAGAGATTAGTGCTCTATCTGATGTGCATGTGGTAAAAATTTGTTCCCAATTAGTTGGTTCTCTATTCACCTCACTGATTCTTTCCTTTGCTGAGAAGAAGCTTTTTAGTTTGAATCTATACCATTTATTGATTCTTGATATTAATTCTTGTGCTACAAGAGTCTTATTAAGGAACTTGGGCCTAATCCATCATGTTGGAGATTAGAGCTTGCTTTTTTTTCTATTAGTCATATTGTCTATGGTCTAATTCCTAGGTCCTTGATCCACTTTGAGTTGAGTTTTGTGCATGGCAAGAGATAAGGGTTTAATTTCATTTTGTTGCATATGGATTTCCAGTTTTCCCAGCACCATTTGTTGAAGAGGCTATCCTCTCTCCAATGTACATTTTTGGCACCTTTGTCTAATATAAGATAACTGAAATTATATGTATTAGTCTCTGTGTCCTCAATTCTGTACCATCCATCTACCAGTCTATTTTGATGCCAATACCATGCAGTTTTTATACTGTTGCTCTGTAGTATAATTTAAGGTCTGGTATGGTGATACCACCAGCTTCACTTTTCTTCCTAAGGATTGCTTTAGCTATTCTGGGTCTCTTATTTTTCCAGATGAATTTCAAGACTGCTTTTTCTATTTCTTTGAGGAATGTCATTGGGATTTTTATTGGAATTGCATTAAATCTGTATAATGCTTTTGGTAGTATGGTCATTTTGACAATATTAATTCTGCCTATCCAAGAAAAGGTAGGTCTTTCCATCTTCTAAGGTCTTCTATAGTTTCTTTCTTTAGTGTTCTGTAGTTTTTGTTAGAGAGGTCTTTCACCTCTTTGTTAAGTTGATTCCAAGGTTTTTTTTTTTATGCTATTGTAAATGGGGTAGTTTTCATCATTTCCCTTTCAGAGGATTTGTTACTGATGTACAAAAATGCCTTTGACTTATGGGTATTGATTTTTGTATCCTGCAACTTTGCTGAATCATTTACTAGTTGTAAAAGTTTTCAGGTAGAGTTTTTTGGGTCTTCTAGGTATATTATCATATCATCAGCAAATAGTGCTAATTTGAGTTCTTTTTTTCCTATCTGGATCCCTTTAATTTCTTTCATCTAATTGCTCTGGCCAGGGTTTCAAGTGGTGAAAGGGGGCATCCCTGTCTTGTTCCTCTTTTTAGAGGGAATGCTTTCAATTTTTCTCCATTTAAGATGATGTTAGTCTGGGGCTTCACCTAAATAGCTTTTATAATGTTGAGATATGTTCCTGCTATCCCTAGTTTTTCTAGTGTTTTGAACAAAAAGAGTGTTTTATTTTGTCAAATGATTTTTCTGCATCTATTGGGATGATCATATGGTTTTTTTCTTTAAGTCTATTGATGTGATGTATTATGTTTTTTATTTCCATATGTTGAACCAACCTTGCATCCCTAGTATAAACCCTACTGGATTGTGGTGCACTATCTTTTTGATGTTTTTGTATTCTATTTGCCAGAATTTTGTTGAGGACTTTTGCATCTATGTTCATTAAGGAGGTTGGCCTGAAGTTTTCATTTTTGGCTGGGTTTTTGCCTGGCTGTGGAATTATTGTAATATTGGCCTCATAGAAAGAATCTGGAAGAGCTCCCTCTTTTTCTATATCCTGAAATAAGTTGAAGAGTATTGGTATTAGTTCTTCCTTGAAGAACTTGGCTGTGAACCCATCTGGTCCTGGGCTGTTTTGGGGTAGTAGCTTTTTGATGGTGTCTTCTATTTCCTCACTTGAAATTGATCTGCTTAAATTGTATATAGCCTCCAGATCCAGTTTGGGCAATTCATACTACTCTAGAAATCTGTAAATGCCTTCAATATTTTCTATTTTATTAGAGTACAAATTTTCAAAGTAATTTCCAATTATCTTCTGTATTTCTGAGGTATTTGTTGTGATATTTCCTTTGAGTTTTTTGAGTTTTTTCTTTGTTTCTTTTCATTAGCATCACTAAGGGTCTGTAAATTTTTTTTAAATATTGATTTATTTGTTTTAGTCGTACACAATGCCTTTATTTTTATGTAGTGCTGAGGATTATGGAAATAGTTTAATATCAGCAGAAGAGAGAGGAAAAAATTGGAGTGAACAACTTAGTGGGAAGACTGATGTATATATAAACCAAACTTATGTAAACAGTGAGAGAAAATTTTTTTAAAAGTCAAAGTAGTAGAAATTAGTGAAGAAGAGAAGAAAGAGAAAGTGAGTCAAAAAATAGGGAAGAAACTATATGTGACACGGCTTTGATGTATTATTCAGTTGCCCCAGTTCTAAATATCCTAATTCTTGTATAAAACTTGTTTTTGCCTCTGTTGAGAGTGCAGAGGCGGGGCATAAATAGGGAGAGGAAAGATGAGGGAAGAAGAAAAGAGAAAATACAATAATAATAAAAGTAGTAATAATAAAAAAACAAGTTGGGGTGGGAAAGAGGACTAACCAAGCAAAACAATAAAGACTAAATGAAATAGAGAGGGGAACACACACACACACACTCACAGTTAAAAGAACAACAACAAAAAAAGAAAACAAAACAAAACAAAGTTGAACCCACAAATAAGTCTCAGTCAAGCAACCTTTAGGGAAGCGTTTCTGTTTCACTCTCTAGCTGTTAAGCTAGTTGTCGCAGAACATGCCCTGGCTGTTGTAGAGTAGTTGTGGGTGGAGTTATGTCTGCATACATGGTTAGCCAAAGAATGGCACTGGGGGTTGGAACACTTGGTGAATGGCACCAAAAGATGATCTGTCCAGTAGGCGTCTACACTCCACGCTCTTCCACAGTTGAAGAGTCATGGGCCATCACACTGGACTCATATACACGTTCCCCTGCTGGCTGACCATGGCCCACCCAGATGTATGTTGTCCTCAGAGTACTTGCAGATTCCTCGGATGCCCGCCAGTTTCTGCGCGCAGCTGTTTCTCCCTTCTTTCCTTCTTTCTTCGTCTGTTGCAGCCACGTTCAAAAATGGTGGTGATCACTCTCCCTGGGCTTAAAGGCACTTCCCAAGACCTGAGTGTTGTTCCTGTGCAAGTAACCCTGCCAGGCAATCTGCTTGAAAGTACTCTGGGCTACAAAGTTGTCCACATCTAACTTTCTGCCTATAATTCTGCGCTGCTCCATCTTGATACCGTTGCCAGGGACTTTGCCCTATGGCACCATTCCTGCTGGCTCCACTGCCAATCTCTTGTGTGTGGGGGCCCTCCGTGAGTCAGTGATCTGGAGTCTCTCCCTCACTGTACTCAGCCATCTCACTGCCCTCTAGAAGCACTAATGCCCTAGCTCCCTCGCAGTTGCAGGAACACCACTGACAACTCAGCCAAACTCTCTGCTATGCCTTTTTTATTGACTGACTACTGAAAGCTCCCCTCTCTGGTCCACCATCTTCCTTGCCACCTCTCTTTATTTGACTTTACTACTGCTACTGCTACTATTATTGTTACCAGACAAAGGGTATTTTCACAAGGCAGTCAAAAACAAGGAGATAGGAAACACAAATTCACCTCTTAATGATTTTAACATTCACTAATTTTGGAGGTCATGCACTGGAGCATTATATTATTAGTCTCTGAGTAGCTTTGCTATAGATGGCACCTCTGGCATGTGTGTTATATGATGATAATGATTGCCTAGGTTTCTTTGACGGAACTTGAAGACCACTTTTGCTGAAAGCACTGACTACTTTGGCCTGCAATTTGTTGATGGGTGACCTACAGAATTTAAAAGTTTGCCATCTCTGCCTTTAGAGCATATCTACCTCCTTTCCTACCTGAAACCTTTGGCCCACTTTCTGCTCAACTCTCTTTGTAGACATATAAATTATTTATCAAATGGTTCATCCAGAGCTATCCTGCAACATTGATTTGAACTAAACTTATGTAATGTAACTCTTCTACATGAAGGCATAATACATAAAGATAAGAGTAATTAAGACAGCACCCTGTTCTGGGCCATGGAAGTGGCACCTACAAGTCTCTAGTCATCGATTCTTTCCCACCTATTGTCCCTCTGCTCCTTCTTTCCCTCTCTCTGTAACCATTTAGCATAATGGGGTTCCCTATGATGGCCTTATTTATGATAGCCTCCCATCTTTTTAAACTAGCTAACTTTCAAAATAAATCTTTCCCCTTGCCCCAAGAGCTTAGCCTCAAAACCTAGACATTTCAAGTGGGAAGTAAGTGAACTTGGTTCAGAGCTAGTTCTGCTGTCAATTAGTGAAGACTCTCCCTCCTTAAGAACTTTCTACCCTTCTGTGCTGTTTGTCACCCAAGACCCTGGGGTTTTTGTGCTTTTGTGGTGATTTTGCACATGTGTTGTCGAGGATGTGAGCAGAGGTTCTCATTGCAGCCTTCCAGGGGATTCCAAGCTCCTTTTGCTCCCATTTGCTACATCCAGGTTTCTAGTACTGAGATGTAAGAGCAGGCTCCATGCAGAATGTCTTGTTTGATGCATTATTCCCAAAGTGTCACTCATAGAATTTATCTTAGATAAATTAAACAAGATACATAGAGACATTTCTCTTGGCAATAAAGATCATGCAGTGATTATGGCTACTTAAAACAGTTCAAGCATCATCATTTGTGTGTGTGTGTGTACACATCTCCTACCTTAAAAATTGGCAGCTCAGGTTTGAGAAAAGCAACAAATATTTCTAATTACCTCACAAATATTGGACCTTCCACCAGCAGGATATGATTTAGAAACCTGTACAACTAAAGTTAGAAACCAAGAAAAACAAATATAAATGAAGATGAAATTCAAAGCAATTCCAGAGAAAATACCACCAAAAAAAAAAAAAATCACCAAATGCAAGAAAGAACACAAAGCTTATGGGAAAAAAAATGAAACAACAATGTTGAAGTGATAAAAACAATTTCAGAAGAGGATTCAATTTAAAAAAAAAAAAACAAGCAAAGATCAGACACAGGAATAATTGTAGTTTTAAGGGAAGGAACCAATATTACTGAACAAAAAAACTACATTCTAATAATGGAAGGCTTAAATTAACACACATATAGGGTATTCTGTATAAGTGGCAATATGAACTCCAAATAGTCAGTGATGATTCATATCCAAGTGAAACTATGTAATTTGAAGCAACCAGATTGTTTCAAGCACCTGAACAATGACAAAAGGTTTGTTTAAAATATTTGCCTCTAATTCAAACACGTGAGGCATTGCAATTAGTGATATTAACACACTATACCATAGAACACCAGAACTTATTCTGCCTTTCTAACTCTGACATTGTACCCATAAGCTAACCTCTTGCCACTCCTCCCTACCCTACTGAGAATGAATACTGGTCTGATCTCTTGTCATTGAGATAGACTTTTCCAAGTTCCCCTTACAAGTTAAAAGATATAGTATGGGTCTTTCTGTGGTTGGTTTAATTCACTTACAATGTCATATGTGTATTAAACATATGACATAAGTCTATCCATGTTGCCATCAATGCCAGATTGAATACTTTATTATGGCTGAATAAATGCCATTTCTTTTCTGTGGCACACTTATTTGTGCATTCATCAGTTGATGGACATTCAGTTACCAGAGGAATTTGTCAGACTGGCTCCACATGTCTCAACAGGAACAGTGAAGGAAATGTTATAAAATGACTCATGTAAATATATGTGTTATATTTTTATTCATATAAAAATATGCCTAATTTCCTCACAAAATTTGGACCTTCCACCAGCAGGATTTGATTTAGAAACCTGTACAACTAAAGTTAGAAGCCAAGAAAAATAAACATACACGAAGAGGAAATTCAAAGGAGTTCCAGAGAAAATACCACCAAAATAACAATCACCAAATGCAAGAAAGAATACAAAGCTAATGGAGACAAAAATGAAACAACAATGTTGAAGAGATAAAAATAATTTCAGAAAATTAAATATAGAAGACAGGCAAAGATAAGACATAGGAGTAATTCTAATTTCAAGGAAAGGATCCAATGTTACTGAACAAGAAAACTACATTCTAATAATGGAAGGCTTAAATTCACACACACACACACACACACACACACACACAAACACATAGTATTCCATGTTGGTGGCTATATGAACCCCCAAATAGTCAGTGATGATTCATGTCCAAGTGAAAATATGTAATTTGAAGCAACTAGATTGCTTGAACAAATGACAGAAAGTTTGTTTAAAATATTTGCCTCTAATTCAAGACACATGATGCATTGCAATTAGTGACAGTAACACACTGTACCATAGAACACCAGAACTTATTCTGCCTATCTAACTCTGACACTGTACCCATAAGCCAAACTCTCGCCGCTCCTCCCTATCCTACTGAACATGAACACTATTCTGATCTCTTTTCATTGAGGTAGACTTTTCTAGATTTCTCATATGAGTTATAGATATGGTATTGGTCTTTCTGTGGCTGGTTTAATTCACTTATAATGTCATACAAGTCTCTCCATGCTGCCATCAATGACAGGATGAATACTTTCTTATGACTAAATAGATTCCATTGCTTATACATGCTACACTTTTTTGTGCATGCATCAGTTGATGGACATTCAGCTACCAGAGGAATTTATTAGACAGACTTCATATGTCTCAACAGGAACATTCAGTGACAGCACAACAGCTAGACTATGGAAAAAACCTAGGTGCCCCTCAATAGATGAATGGATAAAGAAAATCTGGTATATATATTCAATGGAATATTGCTCAGCTTTAAAGAAGGGTGAAATTATTGCATTTGCCAGTAAATGGTTGGAGTTGGAGAATATCATGCTAAGTGAAATAAGCCAATCCCACAAAATCAAAGGCAGAATATTTTCTCTAATATATGGATGCTAATTCACAATAAGGTGGGGGGGCACTAGGGAAAAATAGCTTTTGTTGCTGCCTGAAGCGATGGCCGCTTGGAGCAACGAAGCCACGGGAAGAAGTTCAGAGGCAAACTGGAGACAAACAGCTTTTTATTCTGATAACTTTACTCTCTGGCTCTAACAACGACTAGCACGTGCCGCACACACCACCAAAATGGTGCTGACCCGATCAGCAGTCTCGGCCAAGTCACTCGAGATCCCGGGCCAAGTCCCGTGAGACTACGGAAGGCAACAATGCCCAAATCTCCATGGCTCATAGTCAACCGCAATTCAAGCCATCTCCCCAAACAGGGCTCCTGCATTTCCCCCCTTTTGTTTTAAAAGAGGGGATGCTCTAGGACATCTATGTGCAACCAACATTCTTACCCGTCATCGGATAATCAAGGCTGTGCCCTTGACTCCTGTCTTAGGTTGATATGTCGGCCACATGAGACTGTCCCGTGCGACTGTGCCTGTCTTAGGTTGTCCCCCTCTGGGGATCTTATCCGTCATTGGCTAACCAGCCATCCAATGGAGCCCTTTAGGATCGACTGTGTATGATGGCTAACAGCCGACCAATTGTGAGGAGATGTTGCGGCTTTAAGGCGACAAGCCTTTTGGTGATGAGCCAAATTGCATAGCATATCAAATTGTTTAAACAAATCAGCTGCCCTAAGTTCCATCAAGTAACACACTGAATTGTCTAGACAAATACCCACAAGGCATTGTCCCGTAAAGTCCCAAACAATGAAAGATCAAAATGTCCATTTGTTATAACACGTTGATGTAGGAGGCACCATGCATGTAGAGCAGAGGCCACACTGTTGGTGAGGTTGTTTGATGCTTGAGCAGCAGGGATGCTTGCGGCGGCCGTGATCCCTGCAGCTGTAGCAGCAGACGTCTTTTTTATGTCTAGACAATGCCACCAGCAAATCTTCAGGGCCCGCTACCTAGAAACTCAAGCATCAATTATTAAAGGAAAGGCAGTGCTATTGCAGCACTGAGTCAAGAGGCGAGTTGTCAAACTACAAAATAGAATAATTAGATTAGAAAATTAAAGTTGATTTTTGTTCACACACATCGCTGGTTGAGCTTCTACAAACATAAGCTGGAAAAATATCATATTTAGAACAAAACAAAGAAAGACTGAGGGTAATTACTGCATTAAAGATAGATTAAAGAAAAGGTAAAGGCACTTTGGAGAAATAATTTGTTAGCTGGAACCCTTGAGTCTCTGTATACAGAGCAATCTTTTACCTGTTGAGATAATTGAAATTAATGAGCTATTAAACAAATGAAGTTAATAACAAATAAACAATCTTATGTCAAAACACCAAAATATCAGGTTATATAGCACTAGTCATATTGTTTGCTAAAGAGAAGTCCCGGAGACACCTATAAATGAAAATTGAAAGTACCTTCATTTATTAAATTATTTACTCTTAATTGAATACTCTTAACCTAAAATGAATTAAAGTTATTTGGATCCATATATATATTTTTTTTTCATAAGCACTTTTTATTTGTGACGTCACACTGGACAGACGCACAAACATACAAACACATATTTGTGACATCACATTAACATGAAATGTAGACAAATGTACAGACATAAAGACATGTATAAAAAGAAAAAAAAATACAATTGTGTGCACACTAAAGAGAGATCTCCTCGTCCCGGCCGGGAGGAATGACACTTAAGTTGTGAAATATTTTGAAGGACTCTTTTGAGGGAATCATTCTATACCTTCATCTTGGTCCTCTTGATTTTGTACCTTTTTTATTAATCTTGATTCTTCAACAACTTCATCTTGATCATTTTGATGTGGTACCTGTTTTATCAATCTAGATGGTATCCATATTGGAGAGGATTCATGCTTTGGAAAAATACAAACAGATCCTCTTCCCCAAATTAAAACTGGATCTGAACCCTTCCATGTACCTGAAAGAACATCCTTCCAGTAAACCAAAGGTTTATGTTGTTGGTGTGGATTCCAATGTCTGTCTACAGCAGAATAACCATTAGAGTCTAAAGTTAAAAAATTTAAGGTAAACAGGGCAACTGCCAATCTGTCCTTAGGACTTTTCCAATTTCCTTCTTTTTGTTTTAATAACATAATTTTCAGTGTGCGGTTTGCTCTTTCAATAATGCCCTGACCCTGAGGATTGTATGGGATGCCTGTTTTATGGGATATATTGAATTTTGTGCAAAACTGTTTGAAAGATGAGGACGTATATGCGGGGCCATTATCTGTTTTAAGCATTTTGGGGATGCCCAATGCAGCAAAAGCTTGCAAACAATGAGATGCAACATCTTTAACTTTTCCTCCAGAATGTAAGGAAGCAAAAATCATGCCTGAGCATGTATCTATGGTCACATGAATAAATCGCAATTTTCCAAAACTTGGCTCATGAGTAACATCCATCTGCCACAAATGATTGGGCATTAATCCTCTAGGGTTAACGCCGAAATGAGGATTGGGCAAATGTGTCATACAAGATTTACAATCTTTTACAATTGTTCTGGCTTGCTCCTTTGTGATTTTAAACCTACGTTGCAAGGTGGTGCTGTTGACGTGAAACTGGGAGTGAAATAAAGTAGCTTGTTGTAGCACTGAAAGTATAAATATTGTTTTTGTAAGTTCATCAGCCTTTTGATTACCTTCATGGAGGGGACCAGGCAAATTAGTATGTGTTCTAATATGGCCTATGAATAGAGGTTCTTTTCTTGCCCACAAAAGTTTTTGTATTTGATAAAACAATTTAAAGGCTGGAGTATGAGGTGCTATTGGTCCTGCTAACTCTAATTTGGGACGGCTTGTACAATATAGTGGCTATCTGAAAAAATGTTTATGGGCTGGTCTCTAAAATTTTCCAGAGCTCTTACCACAGCTTCCAGTTCCACTAGTTGAGCTGATTTGTGTGCAGTTATGTAAGTCATATTTTCTTTTCTAGTGACTACTGTAGCAGTACCATTTGAGGACCTATCTGTAAATACATTAAATGCCTTAGGAATAGGTTGATTTTTTATTACCTGTGGAAATATAATAGGATGATTAATACAAAAAGATAATATAGGGGACTTAGGAAGATGATTATCAAAATTTGCAGAAGTAGAGCATTTAGCTATAGCCCAATCATTATCATTGAAGCATAAATATTCAATCTGTGATGATGAATAGGGAGTAATAATAGTAGCAGGGTGAATGCCAAATATTTTAGTAGAAGTCTTAATTCCTTGAAGAATAAGTTTAGCCACCATGGAGGTATAAGACTCAATTATACTTTTAGGAGAGACGGGCAAATGTATCCATAATAAAGGCCCTTGTTGCCAAAATACTCCTGTGGGTGTATATTGTGAAGAAATAATAATCAACATCAGCGGTTGAGTTAAATCAAATCTATTACAATGAGCTCCTTCGATGGCTTTTTCTACTAACTTTAAAGCTTTCCTAGCATCAGGAGTCAATGTTCGCGGTGAAGATGGATCAGGGTCTCCGTGAAGGATGTCAAATAAAGGTTTTAGTTGGCCAGTAGTGAGATTTAGTGTAGGGCGAAGCCAATTAATGCCTCCCAGTAGTTTTTGGAAATCATTGAGGGTGGTCAAATGTTCTTTATTTATTAAAATTTTTTGGGTCTAACAAAAGTATCCATGATTTTAAATCCTAAATATAATATGGGAGATCTGGTTTGAACTTTTTCTTCTGCTATATATAATCCATATTTTTTTAAATTTTTCTACCACGTCACTTAATATATTAAATAAGATTTTTTGATTAGGGTGGGCCAATAAAATATCATTCATGTAATGTAGACACATGAGGTTTGGACATTTATTTTTAATGGGTTGGATAGCCTTGTCCACATATATTTGGCATATGGTGGGGCTATTAGACATTCCCTGTGGTAAAACCTTCCATTGATATCTCTGATCAGGGCTATTATTGTTAATAGAAGGAACTGAAAAAGCAAACCTGGGGGGCATCCAGAGGATGTAGGGGAATAGAAAAGAAGCAATCCTTTATATCAAGAGTAATAAGATGGAAAATTTTGGGAATAGCTACGGGACTAGGAAGTCCAGGTTGAGTAGGGCCCATAACTTGCATGGTTTTATTAATTTGTCTAAGATCATGTAACAATCGCCATTTTCCTGACTTTTTCTTGATCACAAATATGGGGGAATTCCAGGGAGAGGTGGAAGGTTCTATATGTCCTGCTTCTAATTGTTCCTGAATTAGTAGGTGGGCCGCTTGTAATTTCTCTTTAGATAGGGGCCACTGAGGGACCCACACTGGCTTATCAGAAAGCCATGGTATTTTCAAAATTATTTTCTCAGTGGCCCCGAAAAAAATATCTTTTTCCTTTATGATAATGATTACTTTTAGGGTTAAGATTACTCTGTACTTTTTGATAATGAGTTCTTTTATGGTTAAGATTACCCTGTAGGTTTTCACATTTAACATCTGCAGGCTTGGTTGCAAGGTGTACTCCCATTTGTTGCAAAATATCTCTTCCCCATAAAGTAACTGGTAGATTAGGTAAAACATAAGGCTGAAATGTTCCTTTATGGCCTTCATCATCCTCCCATTTTAAAATTACCGCACTTTTATCTGGGAGGTTATTATATCCCAAGCTTTTTGCAGAGGCCAGTGCTTGGGCCATTGGCGTAAATTAATAATGGAAGAGTCAGCTCCAGTATCTATTAATCCCTCCATTTCTATTCCTTGGATTTTTATTTTACACATAGGCCTCCTTGAACAGTCTCAAACCAGCAAGCCATGGGTCTTGAGTCAGTGGAACAAAATCCTCTATTGTTCCCTTCTTGAGGCATACCCATTTTAAATGAATTATGTAAATTGGGAAGGAGAAGCAACTGAGCAATTCTATCTCCTTGATTAACAGAAGTTATACTTTGGGGTGAGCTAAGCATTATTTTTATTTCCCCTTTGTAGTCTGAGTTTATTACACCTGGGGTCACTTGCAAACCTAATAAGCTTTTAGGACTACGCCCGATAATAAGTCCTACAGTCCCTGAAGGAAGAGGTCCCCTGACTCCTGTGGGAATCAGTTGAACCCCCATTTCAGGTGTTAACACTATTCGGGCGGTGGAACAGAGGTCTAATCCTGCATTTCCTCTTGTTCCTCTGGCAAGGGAGTGGATGGGTAGTAGGGATTGTGTCGGGGAAGCATCTGAGTGGATGCTTGAGGATACTCCTCCTCCAATGCCCTGTACATTTGTGGGCCCTGGGGTATTGGGCCCTGTTCCCCGTTTTTTGAATTCCTGAACAAAGGATTTCCATGGATGTCAAATTTTGAATGGCATTTATTGGCCCAATGATTTCCCTTTTTACACCTGGGGCAGCGGCCTGGGGCACGGTATGAGCTTGGTCTTATTTCTCTTTTGGGATTTTGCCTAGAATAGCCTGATTGATTATGATAATTTTTCCTGGAATATCCTGATTGATTATAATGTCTATGTTTAGCCTTTGTGACGTTTTGAGGGGAAGCACCTCTCATTGAGGCTGCAATCACATTTCCTGTGACAAAGGCATCATTTATATCTTTACATAGTTGTATATATACGGAAAGATCCTTTTTAGTTCTCCATGGCCTGATGGCTGCTTGGCACCATTTATTAGCATTTTCATAAGCTAATTGAACAACTAATGGCATAGCTTGGTCAACATCTGCAAACATACTACCTGCAGTTCTCAAAAGTCGATCAGCAAAATCAGCATATGGCTCATTAGGTCCTTGAATCACTTTTGACAAGCTACCTTGTAGATCCCCAGGTCCTTGTACAGTTTTCCATGCCTCTAAGGCAGCTGCGTTTATCTGAGCATATACATCTGGGTCATAATCTTTTTGAGCCTGTAAGTCTGTGAATTGCCCTTCTCCTGTGAGCATGTCTATATTATAGTTTCCAAACCCTGCAGCCTCGTTTCTTTTAGCCGTTTCTATACAAAGTTCTTGGAATTGCGATCGCCAAACCAAGAATTGCCCCCCGCTTGATGCTGCTTTACATAGACTTTTCCAGTCTGAGGGGGTTAAGCTAAAGGTGTTAAGGGACTCCAGCATACTCAACGTGAAAGGAGCTTGGGGCCCATAAGTCATTACTGCCTCTTTGAGATTTTTTATTGTTTTGAAATCTACTGACTGATGGACCCTCTGTCCATTTTCCTTTTCAAATGCTGGCGGTTCCCAATGTATCTGTGAGTTACCCTCGAGAGCGCATAAGTGATCAGAAAGACTTTTTATTTCTGTTTCTAGGGTATGCAAATGCCTAGTAATACCCTTCATATTTTCTGTAATGGATTCCACCCATGGGGGAATAGAGGACACAAGTGGTTCCTCTACTGGATGGTCCTTTTTCTTGGTCTTTTTTAGTTTCTTTTTCCTCATTTTCTCAGGATCACTTTTACTAGATTCCTCACCACTGCTAATTTCACTGACAGCAATATCCTGAGGCCCAGGTTCCATTAAGCGCAAGTATCCTTCAGCTATCTCCAACAACTCCCGAATAGCTCTAATAGCTTGGATTTTTGTCATTTTGGGGACTCTTCTAATACTCTCTTTACTGGTCTTAGTTGGCCCAGTGGAAGCTACGCTTTTTTGATCACTTTCACTTTTTTCTATATCCTCCTCACTGAGAACAGAGTCAGGTATATCAAGAAGTCTTTGCATAGCCTCTATCACTTGGGATTCAGTTATATTTGAACCCATCTTTAGAGACCTTTCAGTTCTTACCTGTCCGCTCCAAAGTCCCCGTACGGGCCACCACCTGTTGCTGCCTGAAGCGATGGCCACTTGGAGCAATGAAGCCGCGGGAAGAAGTTCAGAGGCAAATTGGAGACAAACAGCTTTTTATTCTGATAACTTTACTCTCTGGCTCTAACAACGACTAACACGCGCCGCACACACCACCAAAATGGCGCTGACCCGATCAGCAATCTCGGCCAAGTCACTCGAGATCCCGGGCCAAGTCCCGTGAGACTATGGAAGGCGACAATGCCCAAATCTCCATGGCTCATAGTCAACTGCAATTCAAGCCATCTCCCCAAACAGGGCTCCTGCAAGCTTTATCTTAGATTAGGTAGAGGAAAGTAATGGGTGGGAAGGGAGGGGCATAGGAATGGGAAAGATACAACGACATCATTACTGTATATACATATGTGACTACATGACTAATATGATTCTGCAACACGTACACTTTGAAAAATGAGAAATTATATCCCATCTATGTATGATGTATCACAGTGCATAAATGCATTTTATTGTCATGTATAACTAACTAAAACGAATTTTAAAAAAGAAAAAAGTGAATGATGTTAAAAAATTACTTATGTAAATATATGTGAGCCAATAATTTTATATCCAGCCAAGCTGTCCATCAATCAGATGACCCCAGAGAGAAATGTGAACAGAGAAGAACTGAAGGATCTCAATTGTTGTTCTGGATGAATCCAGTAGGGGACAGGCTTGAGCCAAGCACTTTCACTCTCCCTGTGCATAATAAATCCGTCTACCTGGACGAATATAAAGGTCCACATGCTTGGAGTGTACAGTGAGTTCATGAACTTAGTAAATTCTGTCGGAAGAGGTAAAATGACATGGTGACTTAGAGCATGTGGAATCAGATGTCATGAGATTTGAATCCCCACCTCACATTTGACAAGTGTAAGACCTTGGCAAGTTTGCTTAACCTTGTAAGGCTTGGTTTCTCTATCTAAAAATTGAATTCCCACTTTTGCATAACTTATGGTCTTTGGGTATTTTATTATATAGTAGAATAATCACTTCTGAATAATTTTTTATTATCATTATTAGTTCTACAAGGACATCATTTCTAACATTACTAATGACTTAGGATGATGATTTTGTTCAGTGGCAGAAATGAAAATCAAATTCTGATGTATCCACCCTGAGGAGTCACAGTATTTTTCATCAAACTAAATGTACTCTACCCAAAAATATCAATATTTTATTTATGATTTTCCATGAGCAAATAATAATGTCCAACACCTGCAATGAACATGAAGACATTGGCAACAATTATGCCAGCAGCTCATGCACAAAGCTTTTCCCACTTTTATCCATGTAGCAGAGATGGTTAACTGGACACTTCAGGAACTGTTGCCAGAAAGGCCTAAATTTGGCTCTCCCCTCTTCAGAATCAGAAGAACTAACTGGATGTATGAACTTCTAGAAAACATAGTCATGAAGGTTAGCTTTGGAAAAGGTCTTTGAAATCACTCCCATCTACTCTCTGGCACATCAGCAATGGCTTGTGATGATTGCAAAGAAGGTCATTGCCATTAGACTCATGGACAGCATTTTCTTCATAGCTCCATAGCAGCCGTGTTTGGGCCTAAATGCTCTCTCCACATTAAATCTCAAATTCCTTACACCAAACCTACAAGGAAGGCCTGGTCTGTTCATTCAACAAATGGTGGTGGAGTTGTGCTATTTTTCAGGCAATGTTTTACCTTACTGGGGATGAAGTGTTATATGCAGCAAAGTCCCCACCATTCAAGAATATACAGTGTAGTTGAGGAGAAAGATATAAACTCACACATTCACAGATGTGGATATAAATGTAGGTGGGGATATGAATATGGAGTAACAAGTCAGGCAGAGATAATTACTGTGGAATATTAAACCATGGAAAGGAGGAGAGATGCGGTTGTCAGAGTTGCCATTTTAGAGTGATGAGAAGGGCCTTTCTGAGCCAGTGATGTGGATTCCCAGAGACCTGAGGAAGGTTGGAAGGGAGGGAGTTCTGCACCCCAACTTTCAGGAGTAGTTTCTGGCAAATAGAGCCCATATGTAAATGACCTGAGATCTGGTTGTGTTTGGGATGTGTGTGTGGAATGACAGGAAGGCTGCCTGTTTGGCTGTGCAGCTCTAGGGGTATTTTGTGTTGGCAGCTGTAGCTGACTAATACAGAATTTTCAGAATATTCTTCTGTCTCACCTATATTATTCAACTTTTATATGTGACAAAACTTAGCCAATTGTAGTGGCACAGGTTTATATCTCAGGTACTATAGGAGGGCCAGTGTTTGAGGCCAGCCTGGGTAATGAAATGAGACCCTGTCTTAAAATAAAATGTAAACAGTGCTGGGAATTTAACTCTAGTAGATCTCCTGTCTAAAATGCACTCAGCCCTGAGTTTAATCACCAGTAATGAAAAAAAGAATGACAAACTCCCATGAAGGTTGAACACCTACTTGTTTCTTGTGCCATGAGCCTAGGAGCAAAGAGATCAAGAATCCCCTGTGTTAGATAGAGACTCCAATATATAATGTGCCCACTAAAATGGCAAAGTCAAGGATCTGGAGGATAGTCTATCTGATGATAATGCTCACATGTTCTCCACATTCAGAGCTGGCATTGCAAGTAGGTATTCTAAATGTAAACCCAGTGCAAATGTATTCAGTTTCTCAGAAGATAAAAACTGAGCCTCCGCAGGATTCCTCTCTGTCAGAATCAATGGCAGTTCTCCCTGACCTGTGAGTGGTGCTTTTTTGTGGAATCCTTGAACTGCAAGTGCTGCTTGGACACTTGGCAGGTTGATGACCTCAGGAGTTACTTTCCATCTATTCCACCCAGGACTGTTACCTACATACCAGTTTTGGTTCTGAACATTGTTTTTTCACAGATGGACAAGCACCTTTGAACATGAGAAATGTTAATGAGCACTAAAGGAATAATGGGTCCTCTCTGATGGCCAACCCAGCACACACTAAGGGTAGGGTGTCCTGGCTCCTGTTCATGGTGTCCTGGACCTGCCTTTAGGGCACAGCATGGGCAAATCTCTAGAATCAGCATTTACATATTTATCACAACTACAATACCTCATGGGCATTCAAGGATATAACTGCCCATTTTCTTTGGGAGACATCATGGCTAGAATTTAGAGCATTAACAGAGTATTTAGGAAGGAAAGAAGAAATAGCAAACAAGTCAAAAATGGACTTTAGCACTTCATAAATAAATGTTACTCTGATATGAGAAATACTGAAAGACAACTTCCATTCCCCCAGATATGTGCATCTTGGGTTGTATTTGTTCTGGATTCTACATTGTGTTGTGATGGCAAATTAAAAACTGGAATTAACTGGAAGAAGAAAAACATACATCATCCACTGGGCTCTCAGCTGGATTCTTCTAGTCCAAATATTGTTGGCACAGGAAGCGAAAATGACTCCAAAGTCACTCGTTTAGCAAGTAAAAGAAATTGAGTCATTTCTGTCTTTGAGATCAGTATTCCTTGTCTTCTACTCATGTAGATTGATTTGGTCCATAATAAACACTAAATCTGTGTTTTCAAATGGATGAAGACTAAATCTGTGTTTTCAAATGGATGAAGTGTAAGCTTATTCCCTGTGACTCCAGAATAAACTTAGAGTAAAGAAAGATAGAGCTTAGGTTTTCTTAGGAAAGACTGCTTCAACCTGTAATGCCTTTTCTTCTTAGCTAAACATGAGGTGGAGGATGCCAGGGGCCAGTCTTACTTCTTCTAGACTCAGAACATTGCATGCTTCCTTTCCTTGCTCTCCACCTTTAGAACAGCCCCTTAGGCTGACAAATGACGCTGCCATTCTGAGCCTCAGGTTCCCCAGAGCAACTAGGAGTGCAATTCACAAGTGAGGATATCATGCTCATATTTTTTAGGAGCTCAAATGTGCAAAGCATGGATGCTCCCACTGTAGGGTTTACTCATGACTGATGGGCATCCCCCTTACCAGTGAGACTCTGGAGGCTTTGTGAAGACCATCAGTTCATCAAAATGGTAAGAGCCTGTGGGTTGGAAGTCTTGGGTTCTTCTGGTTCCTTTCCTTTATCAAAGTTCTCCATTTCTGCTCCATCCATGGTAGGATATGAAATGTAGATGGGAAAATGTCTGAAAAGATCTCAGTATTGGTGGAACAATGACTGATAGCTGCCTCCCCTCTTGAATGGACAGAAAGCCTATCCTCCAAGACTATCTATTCTTCATGTTGAATGGTCTTAAGTCCCACCAGGCAATTGCACTCAAGATGCCCACCTCAATATGGGGACTCATCTTTCCAACCCTCTCTCCTATTCTTTCTCCTCCCTTCAACACTCCCACCCTCTGTCTCATGGTCTTCCCTATTCTGTTGTCTTATATGGCTCAAAAAATGTTGACATTGGCAACAAATTCCAAAGTCCACCAAGCACACACACAGGACCTGGGTTTAAGATGGTCCTCTCCTTGTGCTGACTGGCAGCAGGCAGCATGCTTGGTTCTCTGACCTTTACCTGCTCAGGGGACTTCACTTGCCTTTCCCATTCTAACCATGCTCTCCTCTCATTTTTTTTAAATCTTATTTTTTTAATATTTATTTATTTGCTTTAGTTGTACACAATGCAATGCATTTATGTTTATGTGGTGCTGAGGATCGAACCCGGGCCACGCACGTGCTAGGCAAGCGCTCCACCGCTGAGCCACAACCCCAGCCCTCTCCTCTCATTTTAATAAAATAATAGTCAAGGGGTAAAATGATGTGAAGAGGATATGTGTTAAGCACATTATACCACAGTGAGTCCCAAGTTTAAGCAACCGTGAAACCCCCTAGAGGGATTGTTACAAGGAAGGTATCTGCACCACCCACAGTTTCAGCAGGTGCAGTGAAGGGCTGAGGTTTTGCATTTATAACTACCTGCATCCCCCTTCCCCCCACCCCCACCACCAAAGTGTGACAGTGCTGCTCCAGGGATCACACTTTCAGAAGGCAGCTATAGAATATCCAAACATGGGTGGTTCCTGATTTTTAAGCACCCTGAGATTCAGGACAAGGAAGAAAATATGGTAGGGTAGGATGTGAGAGTCACCAGAGTAGGAGGAGCAGAAAAACAGAATATAAATGCAGAGGTGAGGCTCACCAATGTGCATGCCTTCTGAGGGCTATCAGAGGCTATGAGGCACCTGTTGGTCTTGGTGTGGCTGGCTGTCTCCATGTGTGGCCTGGATGCAGGTGAGGCAGAGAGGCTGGTGAGGGCTGAGGGGAGAGTCCAGAGCAAGACGACAATCAATTGTCCACAGAAACTTTCTTTTTAATACTGAGTGGCAGTTGGTGAGCAAAGAAGGTCTGGAGAGCCTTGTTCCAACTCCTGGTACTTTCTGCTTGGATAAACTCAGAACACATTTCTTTGCCTTTAACTGAGATTCAGACTTCTCATCTACATAGTACTAAAACCTTTAAAACAGAGGGATACAAATTAGTATTGCTCTGCAAAGTTCTCCTAGATGTGTTGGTAAGGAAGCAAGTTCCAAAATACAGTCCAGTATGTGGAATAAGCTATTCTTCATATAAAATAAGGAGTAAAAACCTGTTAACACATGTGTTGGAAATTCACCAACTGAATCTGTAGGTTTCAGAAAAATTACAGTGCTTACCTGAGGGGGGATGGCAGGTGAAAGGTAAAAGAATGACCACATGACCCAGCTATCCCTTTCTTTGGTATTTATTCAAAAGAATTGAAGTCAGCATGCTACAGCAAGGTATGCATACCTATGTTTATAGCACCAAGATTCACAATAACCAAGTTGGAGAACCAGCCCAGGTATTTGTCTATAGATGAATGTAGAGAGAAAATGTAGTCTATATACACAATAGAGTTTTACCCAGCTGAAGGAGCCCTAATTAGGAAGGGCTGTTGCAGCTAGCTGGAAGCCATAAGTTCCACCTGATATGTATGTGACGCACCTGTAGGCACCCGAAAAGTTGAAGGTATATAACCGGGTGAAAGCGGTCCGAGTTAGGAGAATGGAGAATTCAGTCAGCCGGGCAGTCACTCGGTCGGTCAGAAGAATCAGAGCGGCCAGAACGTAGGCAGAGCGGTTACAGAAGAGAAACCAGATAGAAGAAGTAATGACTGGTCAGAGTTAGGCCGAGACTCCTGAGGAAGACAGAAGAAAGAAAGAAGAAAGAAGAAAGAAGAAGGAAGAAAGAAGAAGAGAGAAGAAAGAAGCTCTAATCTTTCTCTAAGCTAAGCTCTATCTTTCTTTAAGTTCTATCTTTCTTTCTCTCTAAGACTCTAAGCTAAGAAGACAAGAAGAAAAGCTCTCTTTAATCTTTCTCTCTAAGATCCCGGTTTACGGTACCAGGCAGCTTACACCCAGCCACAAGATGAACAAAATTGTGTCATTGGAGACAGATGGATGATACTGGAGACCATTGTGTTAAGCAAAATAAGCCTGCCTCTCACAGGCAGGGTCATGTGTTTCTCTCATATGCAGAAGCTAGAGAAAAAGAAGGGAATAAAATAAGGGGAATCTCGTGAAAATGAAAGGGAGACCCTAGAGTAAAGGAAGAGGCACAGGGAGAGAGAGAGGGTGGGAGAGCAAGGAAGGGACTGGGGAATGACTTTGATGAAATCATGTTATGGGCACAGTGAACCCCATAATTATTAATCATCATCATGCACCAATAAAAATGGGGAGAAATAAAAGGAGACTCTTTTATGCTGTCAGAATAAAAAAAAAATCACTCATGTCATTTCCAACAAAATCAAAAATGCAATAAATGAGTAAACCCAAGATGTTGTGAGGGCAGGGTTCTCTGGTAATAGCAACCATCATAAAAGACTCTGCCAAAGAGTCTTCACAAAGGTCACCACACTCGAGCTCACAGAAAAAAAAAATGCTACAGAAAGCACAGCTGCCCAGACCCAGCACTGTCTGTTCCACCTTGCACCAGCACCACATTCTTTTGTATCCTGCTGAGGAGCACTGCTCCAAATCACATGCTGTACCTGTCCTCCTTGTTGCCTCAAGATCTTCATATATGCCCACAGGTTCCCATAGCACATGTGTGGCAGTGCTCTGCTGGTTCCTAATAGGTGTCACCCATTCTTTGAAGAGTCTCTCCCTGATTGTTATTTATTGTGGCATAACTACAAAGTTCGAACAAATGGGTAGAAACCGGGGACACTGGATGAGCTGCAATTTCTCTCACCTACGCAAAGGAGGACCTGTGGAGACACCCAGCTTATAACTGAATGAAGGGGTTTCCCTGGGGAGAAACATGAGTCCCCAGTTGGTAATGTTTACAGTCATCCCAGATGTGATATTACAGGTGTTTCTACCACAGGAGAACAGTCAGATACGTGAATGTCAGTCTGCATTCAATAGCTATTATTCTGCAAAAGGAGAACGTTAAGTGCTCTAAATTTTACCTTTTTCTTTTTCTGTTTCAGATTTGATTTCCCATTTAAAACTTCCAATTAAAGGTATGGAGACCATCTCTATTTTTCAGAATCTCAGATATTTTTCCCACCCTTTGAACAACACCCTTTAAACAACAAAAGTTCCTTGCACTTTGCTGTGACCTCACCACTTCCTGTGTCATTTTCCTGATATGAAAGTCTGTCCCAGGTCAAAACAGCCATGACAGATATTTGAAGATGTCCGTCAATTGCCTACCCAAATCTTTCTCCTAAGCTTTCAGAAACATGTTCTATTCTCCATTGAAACTGACACTAGCAACTATATGGGGGGAGGATTCTCTCTCTTTCTTTACTTTCCTTTCAATTGGTGAGTAACACTTGTATATATTAATAGAGTAGAGTGTGATGTTTTGATACAGGTGATCACTTTGATATGATTAAATCAAGATATCTTTCATATCCTTCAGCCCACATACTCATCAGTTTTTTTCTGGTGAAAATATCAACCATTTCATGAAATTTCTTAAATTAAAACTGGGGCCTCAGATGGCCAGCAGCAGGTTGGCACTGGAGGAAGCTCACTCTCCTGCAGTGTAGGTAGGCTGGGAACTGCAGGGTCAAGTCACTGCTGCAGGCAAGGCAGAATGCTGGGGGTGGAAGGCTTGTGGAGGGAAGCAGAGAGCATGGAGGTATGTAGGGACTCAATTTGGCAGCCTAGGAGACATGCCTGTCTAGAGAGAGGGAGAGGAGAGACAGGAGGACTGCAGAGTCAGGCTAAGGGAGGTCAGTGTGGTCACTGAAGGACATGCATCATCCAAAAGCCAGCAGATCCAGCCTGCAGCCTGTTCTGCACAGAAACAAGATTTCATTTCACAGTTCATTCATATTTTCCACCACACATAGGAAAGGCAGCTAGTGGGACCAACATGTGGCATGGGGGCAAGGGAGAGTGAGTAAAGTGCAGATGACCAAGGTGCGTGCTTGAGGTCCATTTCCCTGTGGGCTGGCCCTGCACTCCACTTGTGTTCTCTCACCAGAAATTATTCTGTATCCATGTGTCTTCCCATTCATCTATGATGACCACACTTACCACAGTTGCACCGCTTTCCGCAGTGACTTCGATTGGTGTTCTCTTGACTATGTCTTCCAAGGCAGGTGGCGATATTGCATAGCCAGTGGTGAGTTTCCTAAGGTGGGACAGCTTAGTGCCAGCACATCAGGGGTGCTGGGAATGGTGTGCTGTATGGTTTGGGGTATCAGGAAGACCTGAGTTCAAATCCTGACTTGTCTATGTAATTTTCACTGACATTAAAAGAACTTGGCAGAAAAGCTGATGTGGTGTGAGATCTGCTGAGGCAATCTGAAGACTGTGCTCACAGCCCCGTCTCCTGCCCCCTCCCCTGCAGATCCTCCCATGTGCACCTTCCCCTTCATATTCAAGAAAAAAATCTTTGAAAAGTGCACCAATGAAGACTACGTTTTGAATCGGAGTTGGTGCTCACTGACCAGCAATTACGATACAGATCGAAAGTGGAAGCAATGTTCTCCTCTAAAGTAAGGTGGTCAGGAGGGATGGAATTGGGGTCTTCTCAAACTCACAGCGTGAGAGCCCTTTGGACTGAGGGAGGGGATGCTTGAGGACATCTTGTCATGACCTAGATCAGGGCTCAGCAAATGTTGCCTTTAGAGGAACTGAACTTAAATATTAAGCGCTTAGTAGCCATGAGTCCATGACACAATTGTTCAACTCTAACTTTGGAGATCCAAAGTAGCCACCAGCAAAAAAAAAAAAAAAAAAAAAAAAAAAAAAGACATTGCTGAGTTCTAATAAAATATATCCTGAAATTTCTCACATAAACTTCAGGGGCCATAGATGTTAATCATCTATTGGCTATATTTTTTTTGAAGGCAGAATCTGAACCATTTTAAAATAGGAAAGCTATTAGCTCATGGGTGAAATAGAAACAGGTGGAAGGTTGGGTTTGGACTCTGGGTCCTTGCAGGCAGGAACCTGGCTTGGGTCAAGCTTTGGTGCTTGACCCAAGTCTTATGACTGAAGGAGGTTAGTGCCACTGAAAAGAAGATGAGCAAAAGAAAAACAGAGTATGGCTGGATGTGGTGGCACATTCCTGTAATCCCAGCAAATTGGAGGCTGGTGCAGGAGGCCCTAAGCAATTTATGGAGATCCTATATCAACAAAGGGGTGAGGGGAAGGATGTGTCTCAGAGATTAAACACCATGGGTTCAATTCCTGGTACAAAAAAAGTAGAAAGCAAAGAAAAACAGAGTCACTGCATGGGTATTAGGACATCTGAGGACATAATACAGGTTTGATGCTCCACCAATGCAATATAGCAGATATCACAGTAAAGGGGTGTCACAGGAAATATATATAAAGTTGTGTTTACACTATACTACTCAGTGTGCAATAGAATTATGTCTAAAAAATGTACATACCTTAATTTAAAATAATTTTGAAATGTAGCAATCACTCAACTCATTGGCACACATGTATAATCCCAATAACTTGGAAGACTGAGGCAGGAGGATTGCACATATGAGGCCAGTCTCAGCAACTTAATGACACATTGTCTCAAAATCAAATCTTTCAAAAAGGCCCTGGGGATGTAGCTGAGTGGCAGAGTGCCTCTGCTAACTATACCTAGTACTGAGAAAAGTCACCAACAATCATCTCAGCTGTTGGAAACATGACACCCATAGATTTGCTTCACTCAGGGTCACAACAACTTTCAATTTGTATAAAATAAGAATCTGTGAGGCTCATAAAACAAACTACAACACCAGAAGCAAAGCCCGTGCCTACAGAGGGTTCTGTTGAGTGGTCAGTGTGCACTCAGGGCATAGCGCATGCTTCATGCAGAGGCTCATTTAACTTTCACAGTGACTTCAGGAGCTCATGTTAGGAATCACATGCCTCTGTAGAAAGGACAAAAGTGAGTCCTAAGAAGTTTGGGTCACAGTCAAACTTTGGTGTCAAAGCCCATCACCTCAGTGAGGCATCACCAGAGGCCACTTAGCAACAGGCAGCATTAAACACGCCCCTCCTCGAGGCTCTCATGAACATCCCCTCCTGACCTCACTCCCCACAGAACTGCCAATCCTAGGGACCCAGAGACTGAGGAGGAGCCTGAGCACTTGAGCCTGTCGAGCTGAGGGACGAAGCCCCTCACATAACTCAGACTCAGAGGTGGCGGACATCAGTATTCCCTGCCCACTCACGGCTCTGTGCACCTGGGAAAACACCTGCTGCCACTCAATTGGAAGTGTCTCTGCAGTCATCATCACAACACTGGTGACAGAGACGAGGGCTCCTCTGGGGTGTTCATTTCACTCCATGCTCAGTCACAGCTCTTCCCTGCACACATGCGGACTCTGGGCAGTGATGTGGCCACCCTTATTGTTAGGTCTCCAGAGCCGTCCCAGAGCTCCCTGGGACACAGTGCTTGTGCTGTTGTGCACCTGCAGAGGGTCCCTTTTCCTCAAACTGGCTTCCTAGGGACTTAACTGCTCTGGGTTCCAGCCAGTGCTAGTTCTTCCTGAACTGCTCTAGACCTTGGCTCCTTGGTGAGACACCCCCAGCCTCTCTGGTTTTCACACTCAGCCTCAATGGCCCTGCATCCATCCATGTTTTTTTTTTTTTTTTTTTTTTATTCCTGGAAATAGGTGTCAGTGGTGCTAAGCAGAAGCCACCCAGTCCCATTGGAGTGCTGTTTGCTGGGGACTTCTCCAGTCCCTGAAGCACTGCATGAGCCAGTGCCAGCCCTGCCCACCAGGAGCCACCACAGTGTGACTGCAGAGAGAATTTTAACAGTCAGAACAACACATGGGATGGGAGCTTTCTGTCCCCCACCAGTGATGGGGTCACTGTTGCCATCACAGGGTCCAAGTAATCAAGCTCCCAGTACTAAATGTCAGGAGATGGATTCTCAGAATCCCATGGGTCATGTCTCCTTTTTTTCTGGGTCCCTGCTTCCTTTATAATTGCCTCAATCCAGAAAGCTTTGAAAATGCTAATCAAAACAATTAGCTGTGAAATCATAAAATTAATAGATTCAGAAATAAAGGAAGCTTCAGGTGATGGGGAAAGAGTTGTCACTAATCCTTGAAGGGTAAGATGAGTCTGCGACCTGACACTCCTTTGTTCATGTCTCCACAGTGTTTAGATAATTCTTGGTGCTTTCAAAGGATCAGAAGTTACATATTCATCAACTTCTTCTCAAAATGGAATCCTCTCCTCTCAGGTCTCACCATTCTTATCAATAATGATGTTACCACTTTTCTACAAGGAGAACTCCTTTTCCTGAAAAAAAAAATGCATAGCCAAAGCCCAGTGGTGACCATCACAATGTGTGTGGGGTGGGGACCCAGGCTGGCATCCACGAGGAGCAGCTTGCACTCAAACCAAGATCCTGATGGAGAGATCGCCCACAGTATTGTCTTTGGAAAGTTAACTAAATGCTCAGAGAACTTCAAATTTCCCCCATACCATTTTAAACTTTTGAATTAAAATATATTATTGTTTCTTAAATTGGGGGAGTAAAATTCACCTGGCACACAATTGACCTTTTAAAATTGTACAATTCAGTGACATTTAGCACAATCATGGCACTGTCCAACCCTCACATCTGTTTAGTATGAAAACATTTTTATCACCTGAAAGGAGACCCTGTACCCACTAAACAGCCACTCCCATTGCCTTCTCTGTCCATCCCTGGGAAGCCACTACCTGATCTGCAAACTCAGGGTATTTCCTCTAAAAGAATCATGCAATACATGACATTTTGTGCCTGATTTCTTTCACTCCATCAAATGGTTTTGGGATTCGTCTGCATTACAGCATGTATCAAAGCTTTGTTGTTTTTCATGACTGAACAGTATTCCATTGCATATATAACATAGGTGGATTACTCATGATACACATACAGATACACAGAGAAACATATGTATACATATACATATAATGTACATGTATTTTATACATGTATACATATATATACACATATATACATGTATATATATATGTATGTGTATGTATGTGTGTGTGTATATATATGTATATAAAACTGTGCATATGTTATTTAGGTTACTTCTTCTAAATGAAACACTCTGTTAACTGATGATTATATTAAGAAACAGAACAGAGGTTAAGAATGAGGCAGAGTGGTAGAGCATATGGTTAGATGGATAGGGGCCTGGGTTGAATCCCCCAAATCATTTCTAGCCCTCTCCATTGCCCTTCCACCAAGAGTGACCATTCTCTGGGTCCTGACAACTTTGGATTCTGTATTTCATACACAAGAATGCTGGCCTTGTGTCCAGCTCCTCTCGTGGGGTGCTGTGTGTGAGGTTCACGCTGTGGCTGTGTAGACGCAGCCCCTGCATTCTCATTCATGTGGCCTTTTCTGCTCTGTGAATGCACTGTGTTTATTCATCTGTGTTTCTCTTGGTGGACACTTGGGTCGTCTTCATCAAGGGTCTACAAGCAGCATTGCTATGAACATTTTCTTGCAAGTCTTTGGTGAATGTGCACCATGAGTCAAGACCCACTGGGTCAGAGTATAAGTATGTTCTGCTGTTGTTGTCCGAAGCGACTGCCGCTTGGAGCAACAAAGCCACGGGAAGAAGTTCAGAGGCAAACTGGAAACAAACAGGCTTTTTATTCTGATAACTTTTCTCTCTCTGGCTCTAACAATGACTTTAACATGCACCACACACACCACCAACCAACACACCAAATGGCGCAGACCCGATCAGCAATCTCGGCTCAAGTCTCTCAAGATCCCGGGCCAAGTCCCGCAAGATCCCAGGCCAAGTCCGGTGAGACTACGGAAGGCGGCAATGCCCAAACATCTCCATGGCCCGTAGACAACCACAATCTTAGTCATCTCCCCAAACAGGGCTCCTGCATTTCCCCCCTTTTGTTTTAAAAGAGGGGATGCTCTAGGATGTCTATGTGCAACCAACATTCTTACCTGTCATTGGATAATCATGGCTGTGCCCTTGATTCCTGTCTTAGGTTGATATGTCGGCCACATGAGACTGTCCCAGGCGACTGAGCCTGTCTTAGGTTGTCCCCCTCTGGGGATATTACCCATCATTGGCTAACCAGCCATCCAATGGAACCCTTCAGGATTGACTGTGTATGATGACTAACAGCCGTCCAATTGTGAGGAGATGCTGCGGTTTTAAGGCGACAAGCCTTTTGGTGACGAGCCAAATTGCATAGCATATCAAATTGTTTAAACAAATCAGCTGCCCTAAGTTCCATCAAGTAACACACTGAATTCTCTAGACAAATACCCACAAGGCATTGTCCCGTAAATTCCCAAACAATGAAATATCAAAATGTCCATTTGTTATAACACGTTGATGTAGGAGGCACCATGCATGTAGAGCAGAGGCCACACTGTTGGTGAGGTTGTTTGATGCTTGAGCAGCAGGGATGCTTGCGGCAACCGCAATCCCTGTAGCTGTAGCAGCAGCTGTCCTTTTTATGTCTAGACAATGCCACCAGCAAATCTTCAGGGCCCGCTACCTAGAAACTCAAGCATCAATTATTAAAGGAAAGGCAGTGTTATTCCAGCACTGAGTCAAGAGTCGAGTTGTCAAACTAAAAAAATAGAATTATTAGATTAGAAAATTAAAGTTGATTTCTGCTCACACACATTGTTGTTTGAGCTCCCACAAATATAAGCTGGCAAAATATCATATTCAGAACAAAACAAAGAAAGACTGAGAAGACTGAGGGTATTTACTGTATTAAAGATAGATTAAAGAAAAGCTAAAGGCACTTTGGAAAAATAATTTGTTAGCTGGAACCTCGAGTCTCTGCATACACAGCAATCCTTTACCTGTTGAAATAATTGAAATTAATCAGTTATTAAACAAATGAAGTTAATAACAAATAAACAACCTTATGTCAAAACCCAAAATATCAGGTTATACAGCACTAGTCATATTTTTCGCTAAAGAGAAGTCCCAGGGACACCTGTAAATCAAAATTGAAAGTAACTTTACTTATAAAATTATTTACCTAAATTGAATATAGTTAAACTAAAATGAATTAAAGTTATTTGGATCCATATATATATTTTTTTTTCATAAGCACTTTGTTATTTGTGACGTCACACTGGACAGACGCACAAACATACAAACATATTTGTGACGTCACATTAACATGAAATGTAGACAAATGTACAGACATAAAGACATGTATAAAAAGAAAAAAAAATACAATTGTGTGCACACTAAAGAGAGATCTCCTCGTCCCGGCCGGGAGGAATGACACTTAAGTTGTGAAATACTTAGAAGGACACTTTTAAGGGAATCATTCCATATCTTCATCTTGGTCCTCTTGATTTTGTACCTTTTTTATTAATCTTGATTCCTCAGCAACTTCATCTTGATCCTTTTGATTTGGTACCTGCTTTATTAATCTAGATGGTATTCATATTAGAGAGGATTCATGCTTTGGAAAAACACAAACAGATCCTCTCCCCAAAATTAATACTGGATCTGGACCCTTCCACACACCTGAAAGAACATCTTTCGAGTAAACCGAAGGTTTATGTTGTTGATGTGGGTTCCAATGTCTGTCTCCAGCAGAATAACCATCAGAGCCTAAAGTTAAAAAATTTAAAGTAAACAGGGCAACTGCCAATCTGTCCTTAGGATTTTTCCAGTTTCCTTCTTTTTGTTTTAATAACATAACTTTTAGTGTGTGGTTTGCTCTTTCAATAATGCCCTGACCCTGAGGATTGTATGGGATGCCTGTTTTATGGGATATATTGAATTTTGCGCAAAACTGTTTGAAAGATGAGGATGTATATGCAGGGCCATTATCTGTTTTAAGCATTTTGGGGATGCCCAATGCAGTAAAAGCTTGTAAACAATGAGATGTAACATCTTTAACTTTTTCTCCAGAATGTAAGGAAGCAAAAATCATGCCTGAGCATGTATCTATGGTTACATGAATAAATTGCAATTTTCCAAAACTTGGCTCATGAGTAACATTGATCTGCCACAAATGATTGGGCATTAATCCTCTAGGGTTAACACCAAAATGAGGATTGGGCAAATGTGTCATACAAGATTTACAATCTTTTACAATTGTTCTGGCTTGCTCTTTTGTTATTTTAAACCTACATTGCAAGGTGGTGCTGTTGATGTGAAACTGGGAGTGAAATAAAGTAGCTTGTTGTAGCGCTGAAAGTATAAATATAGTTTTTGTAAGGTCATCTGCCTTTTGATTACCTTCATGGAGGGGACCAGGCAAGTTAGTATGTGCTCTAATATGGCCTACGAATAGAGGTTCTTTTCTTGCCCAGAAAAGTTTTTGTATTTGATAAAACAATTTAAAGGCTGGAGTACGAGGTGCTATTGGTCCTGCTAGCTCTAATTTTGGGACGGCATGTACAATATAGTGGCTATCTGAAAAAATGTTTATGGGCTGGTCTCTAAAATTTTCCAGAGCTCTTACCACAGCTTCCAGTTCCACTAGTTGAGCTGATTTGTGTGTAGTTATGTAAGTCACATTTTCTTTTTTAGTGACTACTGCAGCAGTACCATTCAAGGACCCATCTGTAAACACATTAAATGCCTTAGGAATAGGTTGATTTATTTATTACCTGTGGAAATATGATAGGATGATTAATACAAAAAGATAATATAGGAGACTTAGGAAGATGATTATCAAAATTTGCAGAAGTAGAGCATCTAGCTATAGCCCAATCATTATCATTGGAGCATAAATATTCAATCTGTGATGATGAATAAGGAGTAATAATAGTAGCAGGGTGAGTGCCAAATATTTTAGTAGAAGTCTTAAGTCCTTGAAGAATAAGTTTAGCCACCATAGAGGTATAAGACTCAATTATACTCTTAGGAGAGATGGGCAAATGTATCCATAATAAAGGCCCTTGTTGCCAAAATACTCCTGTGGGTGTATATTGTGAAGAAATAATAATCAATATCAGCGGTTGAGTTAAATCAAATCTGTCACAATGAGCTCCTTCGATGGCTTTTTCTACTAACTTTAAAGCTTTCCTAGCATCAGGAGTCAATGTTCGTGGTGAGGATGGATCAAGGTCCCCTCGAAGAATATCAAATAAAGGTTTTAGTTGGCCAGTAGTGAGGTTTAATGTAGGGCGAAGCCAATTAATGTCTCCCAGTAGTTTTTGGAAATCATTGAAGGTGGTCAAATGTTCTTTATTTATTAAAATTTTGGGGGGCCTAACAAAGGTATCCATAATTTTAAATCCTAAATATAATATGGGAGATCTGGTTTGAACTTTTTCTTCTGCTATATATAATCCATATTTTTTTTTAATTTTCTACCACGTCACTGAATATATTAAATAAGATTTTTTGATTAGGGTGGGCCAGTAAAATATCATCCATGTAATGTAGACACATGAGGTTTGGGTATTTATTTTTGATGGGTTGGATAGCCTTGTCCACATATATTTGGCATATGGTGGGGCTATTAGCCATTCTCTGTGGCAAAACCTTCCATTGATATCTCTGATCAGGGCTATTATTGTTAATAGAAGGAACTGAAAAGGCAAACCTGGGGGCATCCAGAGGATATAGGGGGATAGAAAAGAAGCAATCCTTTATATCAAGAGTAATAAGATGGAAATTTTTTTGAATAGCTACAGGATTAGGAAGTCCAGGCTGAGTAGGGCCCATGATTTGCATGGTTTTATTAATTTGTCTAAGATCATGTAATAATCGCCATTTTCCTGACTTTTTCTTGATCACAAATATGGGGGAATTCCGGGGAGAGGTGGAAGGTTCTATATGTCCTGCTTCTAATTGTTCTTGAACTAATAGGTGGGCTGCTTGTAATTTTTCTTTAGATAGGGGCCACTGAGGGACCCACACTGGCTTATCAGAAAGCCATGGTATTTTCAAAATTATTTTCTCAGTGGCCCTGAAGAAAAATGTCTTTTTCCTATATGATAATGATTTCTTTTAGGGTTAAGATTACCCTGTACTTTTTGATAATGATTTCTTTTAGGGTTAAGATTACCCTGTAGATTTTCACATTTAACACCTGCAGGCTTGGTTGCAAGGTGTACTCCCATTTGTTGTAAAATATCTCTTCCCCATAAAGTAACCGGTAGGTTAGGTAAAACATAAGGCTGAAACATTCCTTTATGTCCTTCATCATCCTCCCATTTTAAAATTACCGCACTTTTCTCTGGGAGGTTATTATATCCCAAACCTCTTAAACTGGTTGAAGCTTTTTGCAGAGGCCAGTGCTTGGGCCATCACCGTAGATAAAGGATGGAAGAGTCAGCTCCAGTATCTATCAGTCCTTCTATCTCTATTCCTTGGATTTTTATTTTACACATAGGCCTCCTTGAACAATCTCAAACCCAGCAAGCCATGGGTCTCGAGTCAGTGGAACAAAATCCTCTATTGTTCCTTTTTTGAGGCATACTCATTTTAAATGAATTATGTAAATTTGAAAGGAGAAGCAGCTGAGCAATTCTATCTCCTTGATTAACAGAAGTTATACTTTGGGGTGAGCTAAGCATTATTTTTATTTCCCCTTTGTAGTCTGAGTTTATTACACCTGGGGTCACTTGCAAACCTAATAAGCTTTTAGGACTTCGCCCAATAATAAGTCCTTACAGTCCCTGAGGGAAGAGGTCCCCTGACTCCTGTGGGAATCAGTTGAACCCCCATTTCAGGTGTTAACACTATTCGGGCGGTGGAACAGAGGTCTAATCCTGCATTTCCTCCAGTTCCTCTGGCGAGGGAGTGGATGGGTAGTAGGGATTGTGTCGGGGAAGCATCTGAGTGGATGCTTGAGGATACTCCTCCTCCAATGCCTCGTACATTTGTGGGCCCCGGGACATTGGGCCCCGTGCCCTGTTTTTTGAATTCTGAAACAAAGGATTTCCATGGATGTCAAATTTTGAATGGTATTTATTGGCCCAATGATTTCCCTTTTTACACCTGGGGCAGCGGCCTGGGGCACGGTATAATCTTGGTCTTATTTCTCTTTGGGAATTTTGCCTAGAATAACCTGATTGATTATGATAATTTTGCCTGGAATATCCTGATTGATTATAATGTCTAGGTTGAGCCCCTGTGAAATTTTTAGGGACAGCATCTCTCATAGCTGCTGCAATCATATTTCCTGTGACAAAGGCATCATTTATATCTTTACATAGTTGTATATATATGGAAAGATCCTTTTTATTTCTCCATGCCTGATGGCTTCCTGGCAGTATTTATTAGCATTTTCATATGCTAATTGAACAACTAATGGCATAGCTTGATCAGTGTCTCCAAACAATCTACCTGCAGTTCTCAAAAGTCGATCAGCAAAGTCAGCGTATGGCTCATTAGGGCCTTGTATCACTTTTGACAAGCTACCTTGTAGATCCCCGGGTCCCTGTACAGTTTTCCATGCCTTTAAGGCAGTTGCATTTATCTGAGCATATACTCCTGGGGTATAATCTTTTTGAGCCTGTAAGTCTGAGAATTGCCCTTCTCCTGTGAGCATTTCTATATTATGGTCTCCAAACCCTTCAGCTGCGTTTCTTTTAGCTGTTTCTATACAAAGTTCTTGAAATTGCGATCGCCAAACCAAGTATTGTCCCCACTTAATGTTGCTTTACATAGACGTTTCCAGTCTGAGGGGGTTAAGCTAAAGGTGTTAAGGGACTCCAGTATACTCAACATGAAAGGAGCTTGGGGTCCATATGTCATTACTGCCTCTTCGAGAATTTTTTTATTGTTTTGAAATCTACTGACTGGTGGCCCCTCTCTCCATTTTTCATATTCAAATACTGGCAGTTCCCAATGTATCTGTGAGTTACCCTCGAGAGCGCATAAGCACTCAGAAAGACTTTTTATTTCTATTTCTAGGGTATGCAAACGCCTAGTGATACCCTTCATATTTTCTGTAATGGATTCCACCCATGGGGGAGTAGAGGACACAAGTTCCTCCACTGGATGATCCCTTATCTTGGTCTTCCTTAATTTCCTTTTGTTCATTTTCTCAGAATCACTTTTACTTAATTCCTCCTCACTACTACTACTCTCATTGGTCCTAACTGACTCAGTAACATCCTGAGTCTCAGGTTCAAATTGAGAGCATGTATCCTTGAACTATCTCTAATAAATCTTGAATAGCTTTAGCAGCTCGGATCTTTGTCATTTTTGAGCCCGCACTGATACTATCCTTACTGGTCCTAACTGACTCAGCCGAGGCCAAGGTTTCATGATCACTTTCACTTTTTTCCAAATCCTCCTCACTAATAACTGACTCAGCTATATCAAAGAATCCATCAAGAGCCTTGTACACTTGGGTCTTAGTTATTTTCAAACCCATTTTAACCGCTCTGACTAGAGACTCCTGCAAGGTTCCTCAGTTCTTACCTGCCATGCCGATTCCCCATCCGGGCCACCACCTGTTGTTGTCTGAAGCAACTGCCGCTTGGAGTAATGAAGCCATGGGAAGAAGTTCAGAGGAAAACTGGAAACAAACAGGATTTTATTCTTATAACTTTTCTCTCTGGCTCTAACAATGACTTTAACATGCACCACACACACCACCAAACAACCAACACACCAAATGGTGCAGACCCGATCAGCAATCTCAGCTCAAGTCTCTCGAGATCCCGGACCAAGTCCCGCGAGATCCCAGGCCAAGTCCCGTGAGACTATGGAAGGCGGCAATGCCCAAACTTCTCCATGGCCTGTAGTCAACCGCAATCTTAGTCATCTCCCCAAACAGGGCTCCTGCATTCTGCTCTCGTGGTTACTGACAAAACTTAGGAACCAGGAATGACTCAGGATTTATTCTCACCTGTTCCAGTGAGCACAGGCCAACCAAAGTAACAATTCTGACTCTTCTCTGTTAGCTGAACTGTTGGTAGATTAAAACGGAGATTTAGGCTTTCTTATTACAGTGTGTCCCACAAGGAGTTGGAAAGGACAAAGTGGGTAGTTTTTAACCAGATAGCCAATTATTTGAGCCTGGTAGCTCTCTCTTTTTGCTTGAGTTCATCTGTTTGACTCAAGAAATCTTATTCTCAGCCTTCACAGAATCTTCCAGATAAACAACCCTGCACATCAGAAGGCAGATGTCCTTGGATAGGGGAAGGGAGAGGCTATGAGAATCTGTGTTGTCACATGAAAACCCATTTTTTATTTGGGCTCAACACCAACCCATTGAGGACCCACTAAGGTCAATGAAATGTACAAAACTTCATTAAATACACAGCATTTCAATTTGGCATCTTGCTACCTGAAGCACATGAGTGCTGTGATCTTAATACTTGTGTCCATTCCTCCACATTCATGTTGAAATCCTAACTCCAAGTTGATCGTTGTAAGTCCAGACCTTTAGGAGATAATTAGATAGTAAAAGTGGGGTATTTGTGAATGGGATTGGTACACTGATGAAGGAAACCCGGAAAGAACCTTCATCTTTCCCACCATATCAGGACACTTCTTGAAGGCACTGTCAATGAGCTACAAAGCTGACCCTGTCCAGATGCCAAGTCTGCCTGCATCCTGGACTTCCCAGCCTCCAGAGCTAGTAGAAATAAGACCTGCTGTTTCTGAGCCACCATCTGGTATTTTATTATAACAGCCTTGGCAGCTCAGACAGAAAACTGAAGCAAGACACAGTGACTTGCTGTGGCCTCCCACACTGTAGGTGGCACAGTGGGGGTGAGATATGGACATTCTCATACTTGCCAAACTTTTCTTTCAGCATGTATCCCTTAAGTATATATATATATATATATATATATATATATATATATATATATATATATATATTCCTTGTCATGAGATCCATATATATATATATATATTATATATATATATATATATATATTCCTTGTCATGAGATCCAGGAGTTCTTTTTTTTAACTTTTTTCTTTTGTGAGGATATTTACCTTGAGTGATTTTTTAAAAATGCAATATTCTGCTTATTCTTCAGAGAGGGCAGCTGCTAGGCAAAGTCCATGTTTTTGATATCTGAGCTCCAGATAATTTATTTTTTTAATATTTATTTATTTGCTTTAGTTGTACACAATGCATTTATTTTTACTTGGTGCTGAGGATCAAACCCAGGCCGTGCACATGCTAGGCAAGCGCTCTACCGCTGAGCCACAATCCCAGCCCGCTCCAGCTAATTTAAACAGTTCCAAGGGTAAAAATCTTTTTTGATTACAAAATTGTGCTTTGTTTGTTTTAGATGCACAGTCAGCATATTGATTAGCAAGGACTTTTTTGGGTGACTCACTATCCTTATTAAATGTATAATTGGGGAAATTTCTTTCATAAAGTTCTGCTGCCCCATACAGAAGGGACACAAATATCAAGATCATGGGCTAAGAGAACACAGGTAACTGCAAGCACTATTTCTGAGGATATCTGTGTGGTGTTTCTGGAAACCTTGGTATTTGAGCAGTAGACTGAGAAAGACCTGCCCTAGGTGTGGGTGGGCACCAACTGGTCAGTTGAGGGCACAGAGAACAACCCACAGAGAAAGGTGTCTTCTTGCTCTCTCTTGTGAAGCTGTATGTTCTTCTTCTGCCCTGGGATGTGATAACTTCAAGTTCTCTGGCCATCACACTGAAGGATTTGCATCATCTGCTCCCCTGTTTCTCTGGACTTTGACCTTGGGCTGAGAGTTTGACCATTGGCTTCCATGGTTCTGAGGCCTTTGGACTTGGGATGAACTGCTCTGCAGCATCCCAAGTCTCCAGCTTGCAGAAGGCCTACTGTGGAAATTATTCAAATATATATGAGCAAATTCCCCTAATAAACCCTCTCTCCTGTATATACAGGTAGGTGTGTGTGTGTGTGTGTGTGTGTGTGTGTGTGTGTGTGTGTATGTGTGTGTTGAGAAAAAGTAAAAACAAGTTTTATTGTTAACAAAGGAAAGATGCAGGGGACACCTGTCCCAGAGATTGTGATTCTGCCCATCAGCAGGAACAGGGCTTTTAAAGGGGTGACTCAAAGGCTACATTCCATGTGTTCTCTGTCTGGAGTTGTGATTCACTGGTTAATTTTGGAGATAGTCATATCTGAGCTCCTCTGATACCATTCTGGAAGTCTGGATTACTTCATCCCTATGTACTCAAGGATAGATAAATCTGCCTACAATGGGAAAGAAAGGTAATCCTGTCCCCGCCCCCCAAGATTAGGGAGGAGCAGGGAAAGAAGAAGAGAAAGAAATGTGCCCACTTTTAAAAATAAGTTGCAGTGGCAGAACAGCAAGGGCTATATTCAAAGCATAAAGTGGACCACTGTTACATTTCCCCACTGTCAATTTCTACATTCCATTTCCATGGAAAAATGGGCAATGAGATCTCCAAGCTGTTTCCTGCTGAAAGGGGGAAAAGTTGGGAGAAGTAACCCAAAGTCCTTGTCTATCAGGTGAGGCATGGACAGTTAAGGGCATCCAGAATCAGAGCAGGCCAGAGGTCCACAGTGGCAGATGGCAGGTGACTCGACAAGGCATATGTAGGGCAGGGATCATGCTAAAACAACAATAAACAAGACAGCAAAGCATTACCTTTTTGTAAACAATTAGCACAAAAGAAATTAGTATTTCAGCTTGTCTCTGAAAACCATGAAGATAGTAACTCGAAATCATATCAGTGAAAAACAGATCAAATTTATCAATGTAGAATGTTAGGAAGATTTGTAGATCTGTGATATCAGGTTCAAACTGACTCAGGACAAACTTGAGAGTCCTTTGTGATCACTATGATTAGGCACTCCCATACAAGAACCCTTCCTTTACAGCCTCCAGCTTTACCTACTTTTGATAGGGCTGGCACAAGGATACATCACAAGTTCCATTTAAAAAAATTGTTTTGCCTTTTAAATGTCCATTTAGGACCATACTTAAGGTATACTCTTCTACCAGGTGTTTAAGACCAAGTTGGTCAAAACTGACCTTATTTCTATCTTAAGTGTCTGCTGAGATTCCTCAAAGATCACTATTAGGGATGTGTGTGAAGCCTCTTGGCTCCTTTAGCTTTCCTCTACAAGTGGTGTTATCTGCCACATCTGCTGACCCTATGTGGTTTCTCTTGGAAGCATCAGGGACATTTCCATCTCCAGGACCCTCCTCTTTGCATAATGTTTGCTGGTTGGCTTCCTGTTCTCTAGTGTCCTCTTGATCTCCATGATCAGCAGATCAGGTGAATCACCAGAGTTGCAGGGCCCAGATAGGACTCCCCACATTCTCTGCACCTTTTCTGACCTTAGAGGACAAGGACAATAATGTTGTCTGCTTTTTTCATTGGACTTTTTACTTCCTTGACTTTGGTCTCCAAGTTTTTTGTTTCAAACACCAAGCAGGCCAGTTTCACCAGTCTTAAAGTTGGAGTAACAGTATATAATGTTGACTTCCAGTACTAATAATAACCCCAATTAAATCAAAGAGGTAACTGTAAAATTATAGGTATTGAAGTCAGAACCTGTTATGGTCAGTATTAGTACTGGAAGTCAACATTATATACTATCTGTATTATACATAATAGCTTATTATCTCAAATTAACTCAAGTTGTTTTATTAGAAGCAGTAACTCTGCAAAATACTAACAGGAAACAGTTATAAAGTTTACAAGAAAAGGCAAAATAAAATTAACAGAGCAAAAAAGTACTCAATTTCTGTAATAGCTATGAAACAAGAAAAATGATTTTTATAATCTTAAATTTTACTTACTTATATTGTATAGCCAATGTTTATTTTGGGATCACACTAATCTTTACAACAAAAAGTTAATCTTTTGAACACAACTTTAAAGCCTAGACTATTTTGAAGCCTGTCTAACATGGAGTAAGGTTAGAGGCACAGTCTTACCTCAGGTAAGGTGGGGCTCTTGACAAATAACATAATAGACATTACATCTGAAACATGAATCAAACAAAGGCTAAGAGAGCTTTTAACTTTTGTGAAAAAAGTGGCAAAATTCTTCCATGTTCTACAATGTCACCTTTAAACAGATCAGTCTCTCCTTATTCCTTACCAAAATTCCAATTCCGGTGTGAAGAGTAACACAATATTGTGTGTGTGTGTGTGTGTGTGTGTGTGTGTGTGTGTGTGTATAGCTTATTGGCAACAGGCTACTTTATCCAGATAAAACATCAAGTGACATGAATAAATACAAACCAAATTTGTTATTTCTATAAAAACCCAAGACAATTGCAACAGATAATTTTAGTTGGGAGAACACCAACTTGGCAAAGCACTCTCCTAAGATTTACATTTAACTAAGTTGAACTTTTGAAGTACAATTTAGAATCCAGAGTGTATGGTAACAATAGTCACAGGTCTGCATGAGTGAGCAAATATCAAAAGATAGCCTTCCTTATACATTTAGTAACAGTGTTAATGATCAGAAATGAACTTAGTCAAAACAAACAGATATAAGAGAAGTACTCAAATAACAGTGTAGCCTTTCTATGTCAGATATAATGTATAAAGGAGAGCACTTATTGGTTATCTTACTGGGAAACTTACATGAACTTTCATTTTATCAACTTTTACATAACATTTAGACAACACTTAGACAGATATAGTCCTCAGAGGCACACATATACTTAGTCATATGTATTCAGAGTGTCGACTGTATTGTTATAACCTAAATAATAGTTGTTTGTTTAACAAGTTACATAGTAACCATTTAAGACTCTAAATCACGTATAAACCCTTATTCCTTTAAGACTTATTTCCGAAAATAATAAAACCTAACAGATACAAGAAAATTATCTTGATAGGTAAGAGCAAATCAATGTTTCAGACTTTGATTCATATCAATACATTAAAATTCAAATAATTTTAACTGTCTATGCTAATTATAGCAATTTAATAACAAACTTTTGTAGATTTTCCTTGCACAAACCTTCTGCAACTTACTTAGACATTATCAACTTATTTACATCCTTAGTTTTGTCCTCTTTCATGTTGACCTTAGCACAAGAATATTACTTTACCAGACAAAATACTTTCTCACCCAGAAACATTTCTTTTACCTTCAAATTTTCCATACTAAAATATTTCCGTATGTATAACTTTCTTTTCTTTTTTCAGTTTCAAACCCTTTCTTAAATTCATATTCTAAAAAAATCCTTATGAATATTATATGTGCATTTAGTTTATATAACAAATTTCTTCCCAGGAGAGGGATCAGACAATTGGGAAGGAGGGAGGAAGTGAGTTCAAAGGCTGGTCTTAGAACTTCCCATATCTCTGTCCCCCTGAATGTGTGACAGCAAGAATTTCTCTTTTTCCTGGCTGTAGAAAAATGGCATCAAATTAGTGCATATGAATCAGATCCCTCTGGTTGCCACTGTTGATCACTGGGACTCAAGTGGCCCACCTGGGCTGGTTTCCGTGGTGATCCATTAGTGCCCATAAATCAAGTTTAAAGACATAAATCTCTAGTGAAGCCCCTGCTTTTTTTTTTTTTTTTTTTTTTTTTTTTTAACCGGGGATTGAACTCAGGGGCACTTGACCACTGGGCCACATCCCCAGCCCTTTTTTGTATTTTATTAGAGACAGGGTCTCACTGAATTGCTAAGTGCCTCACCATTGCTGAGGCTGGCTTTGAACTCATGAGTTCAAAGGAGTTCAAAGGAGTTCCTCCTGCCTCAGGCTCCCAAGTGCTGGGATTACAGGCATGCACCACCACGCCCGGCTCTTTTTATTTATTTATTTTTTAATATTTATTTTTAAGTTATAGTTGGACACAATACCTTTATTTTATTTATTTATTTTTACGTGGTGCTGAGGATCAAACCCAGAGCCGCACATGTGCTAGGTGAGCACTCTACTGCTGAGCCACAACTCCAGCCCCCCTTGTTATTTATTTATGTGTGCATATATATGTTTTTATTTTTAGTCATTTTTAAAAATTATAAAAGAGCTGGGCTTGGTGGGGCATGCCTGCAACCACAGCTACTCAGGAGGATGAGGCAGGAGGATCTAAATTTTGAGACCATCCTGAGCAACTTGACCAGACTGTATCTCAAAATGAAAAATAAGTCAGGTGCAGTGGAACATGCCTATAATTCCAGTGACTAGGCAGGGTGAGGCAGAGGATTGCAAGTTCCAGGCCAGCCTCAGCCACTTAGCAAAGCCCTGTCTCAAAATACAAAGTAAAAAGGGACAGGGATGTGGTTCAGTTGGTTCAATTCTCAGTAACACACACTCATACACACACACACACACACACACACACACACATTGATTCTTATACTTCTCATTTCTTATACTCTCCAGCATCCTGCTCACGCTATGAAATTTGGGTTTCCTTTGTGTAAAATATGCTGGCTGAGAAATACAGTGAAAAATCGCATGACACAGAAATCATTTTGATAAGCAAGGGTGGGACAGCTCTGTAACCTTAGGGGTCCTCCTTCCATACTGGAGGGAGAGAGAGAGAAACCCCATGGTGTTTTTTATTTATACAAGAGGGCTTCAAAAGGATTCCAAATAAGGTAGGAGGTGGGCTGTCCAAGCCTAATTGGTAACACCCAAATCTGGAGCTACAAGGGTCCCATTGGTAGAGCCAGGGCAAAGATATCATGCCTCAGTCACTCTACACCAGGGGATGATGGGATTGTTCCCAAGGGGAGACCTACATCCCCCTGGCTCAATACCATGAAAAAGACCACTCAAGTAGCATCATGGGTGGTGTATCACACACACACACACACACACACACACACACACACACACACACACAGTGCCACCCATACTCCATAAGCCTCCATGCCTTAAATAAATCATTTTAATAATGTGGCATATGCTCTTACTTTATTTTACACTGTTGTGAGGCAGGTCACTCAGAAAATACACCAAGTCCCAGTTTTGTCCAAATTGAAGAGTCTTTATTCCAACCAGCCAGGACTGCTTCCTATAGGACCAAGTTGCTCTGCAAGAAACAGCCTGGAGCTTCAACATTTTAGGGTATTTAAAGGCCAAAACTACAAAAACCACATTCTGGTTGATGTAGCTTCAAACAAGCAGAGGTACAGGAGGTGAATTAAGCAGTTATCTAAACAATGCAAGGGGTACATTGGTATTTCCCATGGGACTTTTCAGGTTGGCATAGCAGCAAGCAAGCAGAAGGGAGGTGAGTCAAAATGACCATAGTTGAGTACAAGTTAGAAAATGGTTACTAACATCTAGACAATCAATCTCTTACAGGGTACTTTGCCTAAGAATGATGGGAACCAATGAAAGAACAATTTTACATTGTATAAGAATTGCCATTTTGTGTTGCCAAGTATGCTATTCTAGGTAACTATTAATGGGTACATAGGTGGGGCTTTCCCATGGGAGAAGCATTTCTTACAATGATATGGAATCTCAGGGTAAAATGGAGTCTGTTTTGTCATTGCCCATATAGCCTGGCCCATAACAACACTAAATAAATATAATGGCCACCATGTTTACCAGAACCCATTTTAACTATTTTACTCTTTCCCCAAAATTTCTCTAAAGAAAATGCCTGACATGAAATTGCCATGGCCTGCACAGCTGAGCCTGAGAAACTGGTGAGTGGCAATGGGAAAATTAAATAAAAACACAGAGAGATATTGAAAAGCTGGTATCAGGAGGTACACTGCACTCTGATGGAGAAAGAGTGACTAAAGAGCTGGCTCAGCAAGTTTACATATAGAGGGTCTCATAATTAAGAGGTTAAGCACTATAGAGGCACTGTTCTTTGTGCACCAAAAAGTTCCAAGGCTCTAAACATTCTTATAGCTATCTCACTGTTGCAATGCTTAGAGCTTCCTGTTGCACCCAGGAAATACACTGTTCAAAGCCTCTACTAAGCAGGCAGGCTTCAAGGTTACAGCACTGGTGAAACATTGTACTTACCCTGCTATGCTCAGAATCCTATATCCCTGGGTGCTGGCATCAGAACTCAAAGCTATGAGCTAAAGAATTCTATGGCAAACAAAGAATTCTCCCTTTTAACAGAGATCACCATCAACTGGGCAGTTTTCAATCGACTCCTTCCCACTAAGAAATTCTTAGGAGTGGTGTCACCTCTGTCCAGGGGTCAGTTCAAAGCAATGATTCATTCACCACTCCCAGCAGAAAAGAACTTAATAATGAAGGCTTTATTGTTTCTTCCAGGTCACAAGATTAGTAGAGTCAGATCAAAGAGGAGGCACTTTCAGTGGCTCAGGCAGAACAAATCTTCAGGGCCAAAAAATCCTTATTCTTTTCATTTCTAACTATGTAAATACAATAAATAAATAAATATATGTGCAAGAATCTTGCTTTAACTATAATGTCACATAGATATAAGAGCTCCCTCCTGTTCTTAAAAGTAAATTAAAATGGATCCAAATATTTTTTAAAACTATGTGGTTTAATAAATTATTTTAAATTAAATAATTATATAATAATAAGCATATAGCTTATTTTTTGACATTTTGAGAATTTACCATTCTTTTTCAACATCACTAAGTAAACACAATGAACAAAGATTTAGAGATTATCAGTTTGAAGAGAAATTACACTGCCTGGTATGAAACGCTGGCGAATTTGGGTTGGGCACTTGTGATAATTTCTAGCAAGTCGGGAAAGAACATTAATAAATACCTAATTTAAGGACCACATTCTAAACCAGTAACTAGAACTTATCTTTTCCAGATGGACATGAATCCCTGAGGTTCTTGCCCCTTTCCAAGCTCAGAGCCCAACAATATGTGAGGAACCACGGGGTTGTAAAACAGCTGTGAAAAATCCTGTGCTCTACCTCATTTGCTGATATTGCTCCACTGATTTAAAATGGGGGCCAAAGACTCTCAAGCAGAAAGTAACCTAGAGAGGAGGAAAGGAGCCAGGCACAGTGGCACAAGCCTATAATCCCAGTGATTCAGGAGGTAAGGCAGGAGAATCATAGATTCAAGGCCAGACTGAAAAACTTAATGTGGCTCTGTCTGAAAATAAAAGGGCATGAGATGCAGATCAGTGATAGAACACCCTTGGGTTCAATCCTCAGTCTGGGAGTGGGGAGGGGGAAAGAGGGTGTGGAGGAGGTGTAAAGGGCCTATAATTGGCCATAAGCTCTTCCAGCAAGTTAAGTAACTACCAGGAAATTTCCTTGTTGGTAAACATAATCATTTCCTTACCCATTAAAGCACAAAACACACATCTTGGCAAAAACACTTTAAGAACCTTCAACATGAATGAAGTGATTTAAAATGCAATTCCACTACTGCTACTGAATTGTTTAAAATGGAAATGAGTAAGGTTTTACTAACATTAAGTAAACAATAAATTTAAGTATCATAAGACTCTCAGACCAGCACTCTAGACAATTACTCTGAGCAATGTTTTTTTTTTTTAATATTTATTTATTTGCTTTAGTTTTACACATGCGTTTATTTGTACGTGGTGCTGAGGATCGAACCCGGGCCGCGCACGTTCTTAATCCACCTCCTTACTATTTGGTTATAAAATTGATTTTTTAAAAATTTTTTTAGTTGTAAATGGGGTCTTTTATTTTATTTATTTATATGCAGTGCTGAGGATCAAATCCAGGGTCTCACATATGCCAGGCAAGTGCTGTGCCACTGAGCCACAACTCCAGCCCTAGAAATTTGATATTTTAAATTAAAATTATTTTAAAATAAAATAATTTTCTCATGTAGTCAGGTTTACTACCCCTAAATGAAGATAATTTTGGATTTCCACATAAATATGTAGAATCCTGGAATTTTATTTATATATGTATATTACACACACACACACACACACACACACACATTCCCCCAGCCCCCAGCCAGTGCTGGGGCCTAAACCTAGGGCCTTGTGTTTGCTAGGCAAGTACTCTACCACTGACCCATACCCCAGCACAAGAATCCTGGCATTACAAAAGGCTTTAAAATTACTTATTTATTTTACAGATAATAAAACAGAGACACTGAGATTATGTGGCTAAGTGGCAGAGCTGATGGGAGAAGTCAGCCTCACACTTTGGCTTTTGTGTCTGCCTTTTCTCCATTCTTAATGCTGACTTACTATTCCCAGTAGAATGTTCAAATCAAGCCTTCCAAGGTTAAAGCACTAAACCAGGTGTTAAGGGTGCAGGTGTGATGTTTTAAAAAGCTGAGAGGTAATACTCAGATTATAAACATGAATCGGGGAGGAAAGCAATCTGTTACTGATAAAGAACAAAAGTAAAACACAGTGGGAAGGGCAAAAATCACACCAGGGATGGCTGTGCAGCCAAGGGATTTATTCACCGGCCTTTATGGCTGGTTAAGGGTAGAAAAGGAACAGGGAGAGGGGAACCAGGGAGAGGGAAATGTGCAAGCTTTGGTGGGAGAAAGGAGTCAGGGAGAGGGGAGTGTGCAAGCTCAGGAAGTGTGCAAGCTCAGGAAGTATGCAAGCTCTGGTGGGAGAGTGTGCAAGCTCTGAATGTTAGGTGGGAGTCTGGTTGCACAGGCTGCAGTCTCTGGAGCTATTGGCTGGGACAGCTGCTGTCAGGCTGGAGACGGTGGGTAAGTGTGCAGTGGCTGCCTCTTCTCTGTCTCCATCATCTCTCTTCTTGTTGCCTCTCTTTTCTCGTCGTCTGGGTCTCTCATCGTCTCGCTCTCCTCATTGTGTCTCTGGCTGGCCTTGGCGTCTGGCTGGCTCTCTGTCTGGCTCTCAAATTTCGAATGGATGGGAGTTTATATAGGGATTACCGGTGGGGGGTGTACCAGACCAAACTTTAAGCCTATTGGCTCCTGCTCATGGTGTGAAGGCAGCCTTCAAGCCTATTGGCTCCTGCCTGGGGATGATGAAACATCCTGCCCAGAGAGCAGAGCAAACTTTTGACCCTCTGCCTGTGGAACAGGGTGAACTTTTGACCCTTTGCCTATGGAATGGGACAAACTTTTGGCGACCTTTAAGTCTATTGGTTCCTGCCCATCTAACATTCCCCCCTTTTTGTTTTCTTAGGAAGTGGGGCATCATGTGTCAGTATGGCTACATCCTGCTGAAAAGGGGCAATGTGGGTGTTTATGGGGGGGATATGACAAGACAGGTAGGTAGGCTTAAAGGCAGCATCTTACAACAAAGACAAAGAAGGAGAGAGGGATTATTGTCCATCAGCTTGTATTCCATTGATGGGGCTTATGGTGAAGAGGCCAATGGAGAGCAGGAGGCCAATGAGCAAGGTACAGGTCTCTCAGAGTGAGCCATTTGGGGTGTAGTTAATCCAATAAACTCTGCCTTGAGGTGATGAGAAATAACAGGTGATCCCTAAGGAGAAACTGGTTAAAGGTTCAGAACAAAAACATTAAAGATTCAGAACAAGAAAGACAGAAAACATTATTTTGAATCATCCTTTTGTGGATCCTCAGCCTGGAGGTATGAAACCAAGATGTCAAGTTCCCTGAGGTTTCACAAAGCTTAGCAGCCTTGGGTGTGCACAACACAACCTGGAAGGGGCCTGTCCACTTTGGGGCAAGGGAGTCTGCTCTCGTGTCCTGGGGAGGGGAAAAATATACCCAAGAACCAGGTGTTAATGGGAATGAAGTGGAGAGTCTTCCTGGGTCAGGCAGGATGCAATCTTGGCACACCCATAGCTGATGTCTGATGAAGGACAAGAGGGGAAGAGAGAGGTCTTTGGGCAAGGGTCCTTTATTTTATTTGTTTTTATTTTTACATAGTGCTGAGGATCAAACCCGGTGCCTCATGCATGGTAGGCAAGCGCTCTGCCACTGAGCTACAGCCCCAGCCTGCAAAGGTCCTTGAATTGGAGAAATTCCAGGTGGAAGAGCTGGCTGTCCAAACATAATCTCAAAAAGGGATAGTGAGGATGGTTTTGGGGGGAGAACTTGGAGCCTAAAGAGGGCAAGGGGAAGTAGCTTGACCCAATCTAAGTGCAGTTCCAGGGAGAGTTTGATCAGACTGTCCCTAAGAGTTCTATTAGTCCTTTTTACTTTCCCTGAAGCTTTGGGGGTGATGTGGGATGTGAAAATGCCAAGGAATGTTAAGAGAAATAAATACATTTTGGGTGACATGAGAGACAAATTCAGGCCCATTGTCAGACTGGATGGACATGGGCAACCCGAAGTGAGGAAAGATTTCTGAGACTAAAATAGAAGCTACTGTGGAAGCCCTTTTGTTGGGAATAGGAAAGGCTTCTACCCATCCAGAAAAGGTATCTACCAAGACCAGGAGATACTTATGTTTCATGTTGGTGAAATCTATTTGCCAGTCAGCTCCTGGAAACTGACCCCAAGCTTGGTGAGAGGGAAATGTTCCTGGTTTAAGAGGAGTGCATGGATTGGTGTGCTGACATACAGTGCACTTGGAAGTGAATGGATGGAGGAACTGTGTGTCTTCTGAAGTCAGGGTGAGGAAGGAGGTAGCAAATGTTTTAAGCACCTGAGGGTTAGGATTGAAGACAGAGTGAAGATAGGAGAGTATTGATTGTAGGGAAGAAGATGTGGGGGTCTGGGTGATGGATTGGACTGAGGGCAGGAGAGAGGGAGAAGATAGTGCTGCCTCCCTTGCTGCCCTATCTGCCTTTGTGTTGCCCTGTAATGGGAGACCCATCCTTTTGGTGCACAGGACAATGAGAGAACCCTATTAGTTTGGGCAGAAGAGGGGCCTGTAAGAGCTTTGATATTGGTTTGGAATTAGTGACTGTGGAGCCCTTTGTGGTCAGGAGCCCCCATTCTTTCCATATCACTAAATGAGAGAGCAAAATATGATAGATGTATTTTGAGTCTGTGTATAGGGAGAGGTTTTGGTCAGCCACTAATTCAAAGGTATGAATAACAGCTGTTAGTTTGGCCTGTTGGTTTGTGGTTTTGGGAGGGAAGGATGCTGCCTCGATAACCTCTGATAGGGAGACAATAGCATAACCATCAAAGAGTTGCCCATCTTTAAGGAAAGAGCTGCCATCTGTGAACCAGAATAGGGAAGGATCAGGAAGGGAATCAGGGAGAGGGGAGTGTGCAAGCTCAGGAAGTGTGCAAGCTCAGGAAGTGTGCAAGCTCAGGAAGTGTGCAAGCTCAGGAAGTGTGCAAGCTCAGGAAGTGTGCAAGCTCAGGAAGTGTGCAAGCTCTGGTGGGAGAAAGGAATCAGGGAGAGGGGAGTGTGCAAGCTCAGGAAGTGTGCAAGCTCTGGTGGGAGAAAGGAATCAGGGAGAGGGGAGTGTGCAAGCTCAGGAAGTGTGCAAGCTCTGGTGGGAGAGTGTGCAAGCTCTGGTGGGAGAAAGGAATCAGGGAGAGGGGAGTGTGCAAGCTCAGGAAGTGTGCAAGCTCTGGTGGGAGAGTGTGCAAGCTCTGGTGGGAGAAAGGAATCAGGGAGAGGGGAGTGTGCAAGCTCAGGAAGTGTGCAAGCTCTGGTGGGAGAAAGGAATCAGGGAGAGGGGAGTGTGCAAGCTCAGGAAGTGTGCAAGCTCAGGAAGTGTGCAAGCTCTGGTGGGAGAGTGTGCAAGCTCTGGTGGGAGAGTGTGCAAGCTCAGGAAGTGTGCAAGCTCTGGTGGGAGAGTGTGCAAGCTCAGGAAGTGTGCAAGCTCTGGTGGGAGAAAGGAATCAGGGAGAGGGGAGTGTGCAAGCTCTGGTGGGAGAAAGGAATCAGGGAGAGGGGAGTGTGCAAGCTCAGGAAGTGTGCAAGCTCTGGTGGGAGAAAGGAATCAGGGAGAGGGGAGTGTGCAAGCTCAGGAAGTGTGCAAGCTCAGGAAGTGTGCAAGCTCAGGAAGTGTGCAAGCTCAGGAAGTGTGCAAGCTCAGGAAGTGTGCAAGCTCTGGTGGGAGAAAGGAATCAGGGAGAGGGGAGTGTGCAAGCTCAGGAAGTGTGCAAGCTCTGGTGGGAGAAAGGAATCAGGGAGAGGGGAGTGTGCAAGCTCAGGAAGTGTGCAAGCTCTGGTGGGAGAGTGTGCAAGCTCAGGAAGTGTGCAAGCTCTGGTGGGAGAGTGTGCAAGCTCAGGAAGTGTGCAAGCTCTGGTGGGAGAAAGGAATCAGGGAGAGGGGAGTGTGCAAGCTCAGGAAGTGTGCAAGCTCTGGTGGGAGAGTGTGCAAGCTCTGGTGGGAGAGTGTGCAAGCTCTGGTGGGAGAGTGTGCAAGCTCAGGAAGTGTGCAAGCTCTGGTGGGAGAAAGGAATCAGGGAGAGGGGAGTGTGCAAGCTCAGGAAGTGTGCAAGCTCTGGTGGGAGAAAGGAATCAGGGAGAGGGGAGTGTGCAAGCTCTGGTGGGAGAGTGTGCAAGCTCTGGTGGGAGAGTGTGCAAGCTCAGGAAGTGTGCAAGCTCTGGTGGGAGAGTGTGCAAGCTCTGGTGGGAGAGTGTGCAAGCTCAGGAAGTGTGCAAGCTCTGGTGGGAGAGTGTGCAAGCTCTGGTGGGAGAGTGTGCAAGCTCAGGAAGTGTGCAAGCTCAGGAAGTGTGCAAGCTCAGGAAGTGTGCAAGCTCTGGTGGGAGAGTGTGCAAGCTCAGGAAGTGTGCAAGCTCAGGAAGTGTGCAAGCTCTGGTGGGAGAGTGTGCAAGCTCAGGAAGTGTGCAAGCTCTGGTGGGAGAGTGTGCAAGCTCAGGAAGTGTGCAAGCTCTGGTGGGAGAGTGTGCAAGCTCAGGAAGTGTGCAAGCTCTGGTGGGAGAGTGTGCAAGCTCTGGTGGGAGAGTGTGCAAGCTCAGGAAGTGTGCAAGCTCTGGTGGGAGAGTGTGCAAGCTCAGGAAGTGTGCAAGCTCAGGAAGTGTGCAAGCTCAGGAAGTGTGCAAGCTCAGGAAGTGTGCAAGCTCAGGAAGTGTGCAAGCTCAGGAAGTGTGCAAGCTCTGGTGGGAGAGTGTGCAAGCTCAGGAAGTGTGCAAGCTCTGGTGGGAGAGTGTGCAAGCTCAGGAAGTGTGCAAGCTCTGGTGGGAGAAAGGAATCAGGGAGAGGGGAGTGTGCAAGCTCAGGAAGTGTGCAAGCTCTGGTGGGAGAGTGTGCAAGCTCAGGAAGTGTGCAAGCTCTGGTGGGAGAGTGTGCAAGCTCAGGAAGTGTGCAAGCTCTGGTGGGAGAAAGGAATCAGGGAGAGGGGAGTGTGCAAGCTCAGGAAGTGTGCAAGCTCTGGTGGGAGAAAGGAATCAGGGAGAGGGGAGTGTGCAAGCTCAGGAAGTGTGCAAGCTCTGGTGGGAGAGTGTGCAAGCTCTGGTGGGAGAGTGTGCAAGCTCTGGTGGGAGAGTGTGCAAGCTCTGGTGGGAGAAAGGAATCAGGGAGAGGGGAGTGTGCAAGCTCAGGAAGTGTGCAAGCTCAGGAAGTGTGCAAGCTCTGGTGGGAGAAAGGAATCAGGGAGAGGGGAGTGTGCAAGCTCTGGTGGGAGAAAGGAATCAGGGAGAGGGGAGTGTGCAAGCTCAGGAAGTGTGCAAGCTCTGGTGGGAGAAAGGAATCAGGGAGAGGGGAGTGTGCAAGCTCAGGAAGTGTGCAAGCTCAGGAAGTGTGCAAGCTCTGGTGGGAGAAAGGAATCGGGGAGAGGGGAACCCGGGAGAGGAAAGTGTGCAAGCTCTGGTGGGAGAAAGGAATCAGGGAGAGGGGAGTGTGCAAGCTCAGGAAGTGTGCAAGCTCTGGTGGGAGAGTGTGCAAGCTCTGAACGGAAGGTGGGAGTCTGGTCGCACAGGCTGCAGTCTCTGGAGCTATCTGCTGGGGCAGCTGCCGTCAGGCTGGAGACGGTGGGTAAGTGTGCAGTGGCTGCCTCTTCTCCGTCTCCGTCATCTCTCTTCTCATCACCTCTCTCTTCTTGTCATCTGGGTCTCTTGTCATTTCGCTCACTCATCATCTCACTCTCCTCATAATGTCTCTGGCTCTCCATCTCGCTGACTGGCCTTGGCGTCTGGCTGGCTCTCTGTCTGGCTTATCAAACTTCGAATGGACAGGAGTTTATATAGGGATTACTGGTCAGGAGGTGTACCAGAGCGAACTTTAAGCCTATTGGCTCCTGCTCCTGGTGTGAGGGTAGCCTTCAAACCTATTGACTCCTGCCCAGGGATGATGAAACATCCTTCCCAGAGAGCAGAGCGAACTTTTGACCCTCTGCCTGTGGAACAGAGTGAACTTTTGACCCTTTGCCTGTGGAACAGGGCAAACATTTGGTGACCTTTAAGTCTAGCAGGATCCAAGTCTTGTTTTAATGTTCCAAATGGTGTCCCAGGCTCTGGCACCTTGGCTAGGAGCTCCATTGCTGTTTTCCACCCTGGCACAGTAAATCACTGTTTCCTCCAAATTTGTCTCCCATTTTCCTTGCTGTACACTTCTACTCAAGTCCCCACATGGTGCCCTATTATGGGCACTTAGAATAAAATGTAAACTCCCCACCTTGGCTATAAGGCTGTACACAATATTGGTACCCTGCCCCTTCTATGCCTCATCTCCTACTGCATCCCTCCTATATCTGATACCTAGCAACACAGTCAACTTTGCTCCTCCTTTAACAAGGCCATCTCCATCCCTGGACCATTTGCTTTGCTATTTTCCCTGCCTAGCTTGCTTTCCCTTCTGCTCTTTGCATGACTGCTTTCTTCTTGACATTTAGAGCTCAGTTCAGCTACTCCTAGTTTTACTTGATTGTGTGAGCTGAAATAGGCAAACTCTACTACCATCTCCCTGTCAATCTATACCATCAGTGTGTAAAATATGCCTAGCACAAGGACAAGTGAATAGACAAGTGATTGGGTGAGTGGATGGATGGATTGATGTGGAATTGGATGGTAAGATGAGTGGATGGGTGGATAGATGCGTTAGTGAATGAGGAGGAGGAAGAATGAATGGAGAGACTGATGAGAATAGATGGAAAAATGAGTGTGGGAAGATGGGTGAATGAGTGGAGTGTGGGTAGGCAGGTCAGTGGATAAAGAGATGGCAAAAAGGTTAGTGATGGATGAGTAGAGAGTGGACTGAATGGTTCATGAGAGGTTAGGGGGGTGAGTGAACAGTTGCTGAACCCCAGGGAGTGGAGTCAGGTTATTAGTGGGATTTGCCACTTTGTAGAATAGGAGAGGTTGTTCTGTTGTTGTGGGGGGAATAGGCTAAGTTTGTGGACAGTTTTGAGAAAAAGTAGGGGGGCTTAGCAAGGGTGGGTGGAAGAATGAACCAAGGTTTGAACCCCATGCTTGAGAGTAGTGGTGAGCGTCAGGCAGAGTGGGGGTTCTCAGTAGTCTGGGTTTCTTTGCTAAGCACAGTGCATGTCACTCACCTCCTCCTTATTTTCACAGCACCATTGTTACCGCCTTACACTCTCCAAGAAGCTAAGGTGAGTCTTGTGAATAGCACACTATGCAATACCATCTATGGGCAAACACCTGGAAATGGCAAGAACTACTCTGTGCAGGAGGAGATGCTGTGTGGGGGGGACTTCTCAACAGGAAAGGCCATCTGCCAGGTGACTAAGGTTGGGCTCTGCTGCTCTCTTGCCTGTTCTGTTGGCCTCAGTTTCCCCTGGAGGGTCTATGTTGGCCTCAACTGTATTTGTGGAGACCCCAGACTTCCTGCTTCCTTCCTTGTACATATTTTCCCTGGGCTCCATTCCTCAACAGTCTTCCTCCAGACCAGCATCTTCCTCAGCCCATCCCAGCACAAAGATGTCTGCTGTAAGGACCCTCAAACAGTATCCATTTTAGTTGCCTTTTTTTTTTTAACTTTGATTGATATGTAACATGTACATAAAGATGAGTTATTTGTAAGTGTACAGCATGATGACTTTCTGATGTTGATGCAACCTATTGCCAGCCCCATCAACTCCCCATCCAGCCCCCTTCTTGTCCCTAACCAGCAGATTCCCTTTTAGTCTTTAGAATTGATTCTGAATTTTCTGCAAATGGGATTTACAGTTGGTCTCTTTCTGTATCTTAACATTATATGTGTATCCAGGATTTGTTTTTTTTACTGTAAGTTCATATCAGCTGTCTAATCATCAAAAAATAGAGGGTATACCAAAATCAAGGGGCATCCTATAAAATATCTGGTCTTCTGGGGTGTTGGTGCACACCTGTAAACCCAGTGGCTCAGGAGGTTGACTGCAAGTTCATGGCAAGCCTCAGCAATTTAGTGAGGCATTTACAAATTAGGGAGACCCTGTTTTCATATAAAAAATAAAAAGGGGTGTGGATGTGGAACAGTGGTAAAGAGCCCATGGATTCAATCCTGGTACCAAAACAATGTTAATATTAATATCTGGTTGGTCGTATACAAAAATGCCAAGGTCACAAGAAAGAATGATTGAGATTGAAGAAGGTTAATAAAAACTTTGTATTTAAAGATAATGTGGGATGCTGGATTGGATCTTGGAATAGAATAGGGATATTTGGGGGCTGAGGATCAGTGGTAGAGCACTCAGCACATGTGAGGCACTGGGTTCAATCCTCAGCACCACATAAAAATAAATAAAATAAACTTATTGTGTCCAACTACAACTAAAAGAACTTTAAAAAAAGAATAGGGATATTTGTACATAGTGAAATCTTAATATTTATTTAATGATATTGTACCATCTCTACTTCCTTAATTTGATTTTTTGTACCATGGTTAAGTTAAGTGCATGGTTAAGTACTTGGTTAAGTATTTGTACCGTGGTTAGAGGAAGCGAGGTGCAGAGTATGTAGATCCTCTATAGTATCCTGCAAATCTAGCCTAAACCTACATATTTCAAAATGGAAAGATTTGAAAAGTGGGAAAAAGATTGAAATAAGTCCTTTACCAGAGAGTTCATTTATATGTCAAATAAGCAAATGAAAAAGCCTCTCAATATTATCAGGCACTGGAGAAATACAAACTCAAACACCAGTGAGATGCCTATACACATTAATTAGAATGGCTGGATAAAAAGGACTGGCCATGTCAAGTGTTGACAAGGATGTGAAGCAACTGGAACCCTCATACCCAAATGGTAGCATTGTAATCTGTTGCAAACATTTTGAAAACAATTTTGTAAAAAGCTGCATACACTTCTACCATGCAACCCAGACATAGTAATCTTAGGTATTTACCCAGGAAAAATGAAAGCACATGTTCCAAGAAAGACATCTACAAGACATTTCACAGCAGGTTTCTTGGGTAATAGATTGAAACTAAGAAAGTTAAAAGATCAGTAGCAGGCTGATGAACAAATAAACTATGGATTATCCCTACACTAGAACACTACTCTGCAATAAACAGGAATAAACTATGGGTGCACACAACTACCCAGGTGTATTACTAAATAACTGTCCTGGGGCTAAATGATTTTAATAGCCTGCTGGCCTCCCACATATGAGTCTCTTGTTTTTCATCCTTAGGACCAAAAACAAAGAAAAGAAAAAGAAATAGAAGAAAAGAATCTTTAGTGAAAAACACCAGACAAAAATAGGAATACAACTTGTGTGATTCTATTCCTACAAAATTCTAGGAAGTTGGGTACTCCAAGAACAAAAAGGCAGTATGGGTGCTCCCTGCTGCTCAGGGTTTACAGAGCCAGGGTCTGCACAGAGGTGTCGGCTGACCCAGCCTGCTCACAGGCCATTCTGTCCATAGAGCTGTCACCTCCAGGCCTCACACTGTGTGTTGCCCTGGGCCACCAGGAGCCCAGGCATGGGGGCTAGATGGAGGGGCCATGTACCGATGGATTTAGAAACATGATCTCCACTGTGAGGATCATCTCAGGAGCTTCTCGCTGCTTTGTTCTGGTGTCCCTCACTGGGAACTTGAGCTGGTTGGCCTTCAGTGGGGCCCTGTTTCAGGTAGTGGCAGCTCAGGGTATCTAATATAATCACCTGGTGTTTCTGACCCCACTCAGCCCCCATACTAACTCCTCTATCTCTTTCCTCAGGGTGATTCTGGGGGTCCTCTTGTCTGCTATGGCTCCAATGCCTGGATCCTTGTAGGACTGGCCAGCTGGGGCCTGGATTGCTGGCATCCTATCTACCCCAGCATCTTCACCAAGGTTGCCTACTTCAACGATTGGATCAGTGAAGTCAGGAAGCTGAGTCCTCTGCCAGACACTCCTCCCACAGACTTTCCATCCTCGTCTCTGAGAGCTTCTGGTTCACCCAGGTCCTGCAGCACTCTCGTGTGCACACAGACAAGGCTCCTTCTGCCATTTATCCTCATGTTACAGCAGCAGGTCCCTAGGTGACTGTCAGGGCCCTAGATATTTTCTCTGCCCAGGCCCTAGTACTCTTGCTGCAGCTTCTTTCACTCCAGTCCACTGTTAATCTAAACAGCTTCTTTTCCTCAGCTTCTCTGTCCATCATTTGCCACTCCCAAAGCCAAGTTTAGCAAACCAACCCAAATAAAGCACTCATCCTTCTGTTCCTCTGGCTGTGCTTCCCTCTTGGGTTCAATCTGTTCCTCAGTGCTCTCCTTTCCCTTCCACTCAGCCATCTGACTTCCAGAAGGAGGAGGAAAGGGACTTTTAAGAATCTTCAACCAAGGGGCCCTTGGGCAGAAAGCATAGCCATAGGGGTGGTCTATGAGGAAGCTGGGGAGCCAGGGTGCCTTCTAAGCAGTGATTATGGTCTGTCTACCCCATCTGACTGCTCCAAACCTAGGGAGCACCAGGTCATTCAGAGAAGGCCAGGCTTTATACCTTGTGTCCAAGTGTAGGGAGGTAGTGCTTCCTCTCAGTAAATGTGCAGCACTCCTGGAGTTTGGAGGAGGAATAACCAGTACTCAGTCGACCTGAGGATGATGATTGTCCTGGCCTATAGCCAGAGGCCTCTCAGATTTTGGTGGTGGGGGCTGGAATCTGGTCAATAAGCAGAGAGGAGGCCCTGATGCCAATCTGAAAGCTGAGGCATAAGACAGCAATTTTCAGAGCTCTGCTCCTCTTTTGACACCTGGCACCCTTTTCATCTGCACCTATAGAATGCATTCTAAGCATGTATACAGGGGTTGACCCACTGCCCACTTCCCCAGCCCCAGTCACCCGTGAACATGGTACCTGTTCCCTAAGGTCCAAGGTACACCTACCCTTGTGTTCACTTGCCTCTTATGGTTGGATCCTAGTGTCCCCTTGTTGATGTATTTGACCCTACACTGGGAGTTCAGAAATAAGTTCCAAAGTGGTGTCATAGGCTGTCCTTCCCAAAGATATGCTAGACACAAGGTTTTGATGCAGCCAGCAGGAACCCAGAGGCCTCACAATGCCCACCCCAATGTTCATACCCCTTGCTGAAAGGAAGAACTTTGATATAGCAGATGTTCACATAAACTGGACACCATTTATGGGTTTTAGTGGTAATTGCTTCCTACCCTGATATTTCCTAAATTTCCTGGACCCTTGCTGACAGGAGTATGGATGAACTGTCATGAACATTAGCAACAGGACTTCCCTGTCTTTGACCTTCTTCTTCTCATGCAGGAATTCTTGTCCCCAAATTATCTTCTGAAGGCTCAACAATGTCCTTCCCAGTGTCTACTCCTGTAGGGGCTTTAAGTACAGTCCTGGCCTTTGGCCAAAGCACCTCTACTAAAGTAGAACTCTGGCTGATTATATAACCACCACCATTGATGGGTTCATGTTCTCTGGAAGGTAGAAGACAAGAGCTTTCCATCTGACAACAAGACAGGTAATGATCTTACCAGAAGAGCTTCTCAGAACCCTGGGCTGCATGTGAATTATTGGCACAGAATGCGGTCCATGCATCTTCTCCACAGGGTCAGCGAAGCTTGGGTGGTTCAGTGCTGAGTACTAGCTCCTTCACTGGCCTGTTGGTGCTATGGCAACCTCAATCTGGTTGGTGCTAGAGGCCTGGGCATCATCTATCCTATTTCAGGGGCTGGGAGATTCTCAGATCCATGGTCATTCTCTCACCAAGAGATCTCAACTCACACCTAGTCCACACAACAGATCCACCAAATATCAGCTTCAGCCCAAGTGGTTTTCCTATTAGGTGAAGCTACTTAAGTACTCAATGTGATTTATTTTGAATGATGAGCTGAAGCATATAAAGTTCAGAAACTACTTGAGATGTTATAGGAAGCAGTAGTGGCAGAGGAATGCAAGCCCAGTACTTCTTTGAGAGAGTTTGAAGGCCTTTTTTTTCTTTCCTCTCCCACAGGCTTCCCTAACCCAGCCTCATTCACCTGGGAGAGACTTGCTCTGACCTGTCCCAAATGTGAACTCCAGATACTACCTTCAAGAGGGAGTGACTAGGTGGGCCTGGAGCAGGGTCTCAAGCAGCCCTGTTGGGAGAGCATTATCATGGAGGAAGGACTTGAAATTCTTTGATCAGGGCCTTCCTACCCTCACAGATGGGCTAGTGCTCATTGGAGAACTGACCACAGAAAAGCTATGGAGGGAAAGAAGTGAGCCAAGGTCAGTTGGACATGCTGCTTCCAGTCTGGAGTAGAAGGAGTTTGGAAGTCCTCACTCCCACTCTCAAAACAAGAGGGCTGGACAAACTGAACATCCACAGCTCTTCTTAGATACCTCAGAGAATTAAGGTCCCCAGACAAACTGTGACCCTCAAATTTGCAGAGACATTCATATTTGGAGAATCGAGGCTTACCTGAAGGGAAGCCAAGGAGTACACACCAGTGTCAGGTAAGGAAACCTAAACTGCAGTGGAACAGTTGCTGGAGACTTGAGAGTTAAACTCCAGGGAGGCCATGGGAGCCAGTGTTACCTCAGGAGCCTTGTCGTGTTCTTAGGCTTCAGACCAGAGAATCAAACACTACACCTGTTTGTGGCAATGGCATGAGAAGAATAACATTTTGAACTATTACCAGAGCATTAGTTCTTCTCTATAAAAGCCTGCTACAAGAGAAACTATCATACCAGAGCTGATTTTTAAAAAATTTTTTTTATTTGCAGATGGACACATATCTTCATATATTTATTTATTTTTATGTGGTGCTGAGGATTGAACCCAGTGCCTCATGCACAAGAGAGGCTGTGTGCTTAACCACTGAGCCACATCCCCAGCCCAGAGCTGATCTTTATGGTTTTATCAGCGTCTAACTGACTTGGAGTGGCAAACACCAACCTCCAGTTCACTCTTTCCTTCCTTGCCCCATCATGGCTGAGAGTGGGTGCTGCTGCAATATATACATGAAGGTTCCAGCCAAGGGACACAGGTTCCCTATGAGACTGAGGTCTAATCCTAAGACTAGGGAATGCTTCCTGTCCCATGTGCTCACCTCAACACCACATCAGTAGGGATTCTGTATAATGACAGAGAAAGGAACTGTCTCAGTCCATAATCTGTAAGGATCCTCTGGGGAAATTCACAGGCAATGAAGAGAGAAAAATAAGGATGCCAGAGGAAATATAGCCTCTCACACCCATGCTAATGTCAAACAGTAAACATAGCCTAACTACTTACCAGATAAACATGAAACATCACACTACACACCTATGAATCTTTCACCCAGCAGATCATAACTGACTTTGTACAGAAAATTTCAAGGTATACATGAAGAAGAAGGGAGGAGGAGGGAGGAGGAGAAAGGAGAGGAAGAGGAAGGAGAAGGAGAAAAAGAAACAGAATAACACTACATTTCTGCAAGGAAGAGCAAACATCAAAACCAGGCTTAGATTTAGTGGGCATTTTGAAAAATTCAGATCAGGAATCCAAAATAACTATGAATATACTCTAAGTTTTCTTATGAAAAAAATAGACAATGTGCAAAAACATATGGGTAATGTCAAACAGGCAGATGGACACTGCAAGAAAGAGTCAAAAGGAAATTATAGAAATCAAAAGGTATTGTAACAGAAATAATACCTTTAAAGAACTAATCAATAAACTGGTGTAATTGTTAATTTTAATTATCACCTGGATTGGTTTAAGAGATGCTTAAGATTAAGAGGCTTCTGGGTTTGCAAATAAGAATGAGTCTAAGAATGATTGGCATGTGTGATAGCAAATTGAAGTGGAGACCCTCCCTAAGCATGGGCAGCACTATCCAATAGGTTGGAGGCTTTGATGGAATAAAAATTGAAAGAACAAGGAAGCAGCAGCAGATGCAAGATTGATTATTCTTGAGTAGGTTCTTGATTGCTGCTGTGATTGCCTGAGGACATCAGACTCTTGCCCCTTCACTCTTCCAAAGTGAACTCTGTCAGTGATTCTCCAGGGGGTTTCTAGAAGCCTTCAATCACAGTCTGGAGTAGCATCATTGATCCCTCTTGTCATGAGGCTTCAGCATCTTGGACTATACATCTGCTGGTTCCTCCAGCTCTCTAGCCCACAGACCGCCATTTATGACCACCCCTCTTCTGGTGCTGTAAGCCAATCTAATAAATCCCCTTCATATAATCATATTTTGTGTTGGTTCTGTTCTTCTAGAGAACCCTGACTAATACAACTGAACAGAGCCAAGAAAAGACTAAGTGGGCTTGTAGTTTGTCATAGAAACTTCCCAAACCCAGATGCAAAGAGAAAAGAGCGACAATGACAAAACAGAATACCCAAGAATGTGGGATAATTACCAAAGTTGTAACTTATGTATAATGGGAATACCAGAGAGAAGAAAGAAGAAACACTTGAAATAATAATGACTGACAATTTGCCAAAACTCACAACAGCCAGAAAACCATGGGTATCAGGGATTGGCGGCAAGATGGCAGATGGGAGAGAGGAGACATTAAGTGTCAGTTGGTAAATTGAGGTTCAATAGTGAGAATACTGCTTAGTTACTAGCGATACTCCTGCACCTGCAAAGGAGCCAAGGCCATCGTACCCCTCTGGGGCACTGGGACAACAGCTTATGGTGCAGGTGAGTCTCCAAATTGCTCACTTGTGTGGGTCCTGTGCAGGAGACAAACAGCAAACAAGGACACCTCAGTGGTGCTGGCAGGAAATGGCGCAAAATGTTCAGCACAGAAACTTCAGCTACCCAACTTGCTTTCACGCAAGTCACCTGGCAAATTCCCATGCAAAGGAATGCCAATCAGGTCCTGTGTGGTTCCATTACTCCCAGGAGGATTGATCACTGCCAATTTTGAAAGTGGCAGTGTTGGGGACGTTAAACAGCATGCCAGTAGATAAAAACCCTGCTTTCTCCCACTTCCTGATACGGGAACTTGGCCTAACCAAGGGGTGTCCCCTGACATAGATGAGAACTGAAACCACCCCAAGGATAGGCCAATGGCTCTGTCAATGGCATCCGCCCATGCTCCTTATGTGTCCCTATGATCTTTCTGCTGATTGGCCCATGTCCTCTCTAAGACCGTCCAACTTCCTCAAGAAACCGAGCTCCTGCTTTGACCAGACTCCCTGGTAGGTCTGAGTGTCTTCCATCGTGAAGGCTGGGTTGCCACCAGCCGGCCCTGCTGTTCCCAATCTCGCCTCATCACTGGGGCGTGCTTTCCCAGCCTTCTCTGCCGGCCATAGAAAGCTCACCCCGGGTCAAGGGGGAGTTAAAAACCCTGGCAACTTTAAAGAAAACCCCGACATGGCAGCAGCAGAGCAAGAGAAAAGTAAAAAGGAATCTTCTACACACTGTAGCCTGCATACATCCAAGGAATTTACACAGGCTCTGAAGTCAGCTGACATCTACACAAGCCACACACAAGCAGAGGTGTATCTGAACCCAGCGTCCCAGCCCCATAGCTCTGCTCCCTCCATGTGAAATTATATTGTGACATGGAAAATAGATGCCTACATCTTGGGTCACCTTTCTGTGCCATTTACCGGGGGGACAACTCCCAGCTTGGAACTCCAGTTGACCAGATACACAGATTGTAACTCCACCCCAACTCCTCAGCAGCAGCTATGGCTGGTTCTATGACTACTTGGTCACCTTCAACATCTGGAGGGTGAAAATAAAACTTGACAACTGACAACAGACAACCACACCTACTAGATGTAAAGGGAAGCAGGAAATCTTCCTTCAAGATTTCTTGTCTGTGATTTATTTGTGTTTGTCTTCGTGGGTTTGTGCATGTGCATGTGTGTGTGTGTGTGTGTGTGTGTGTGTGTGTGTGTTTCTCTCTCTTTTTCTTTTTAATTTTGTTTTGTCTTTTTCTTTCCTCTCCCTATTTACTCCCCCGCCCTCACACTCCCAACATATGTGAAATCAAGTATTATACATGAATTAGGATTTTGAGAACTGGGGCAACTGAATAGTATATCAAAGTTGTGTTATATACAGTTTCTTTTCTTTTTTTTTTTTTTTTTTAACTTGCTTTCTTTTTCTTCTCTTTTCACCAATTTCTACTACTTTGACATTTTTTATTTCTCTTAACATATACATGAGTTTGTTTTATGTACACCTCAGTCTTCCTACTAACTTGTTCACTTCAATTCATTTCCAATTCATTTCCTCTCTCTTCTGCTGAAATTAAATTACATCCACAGAGAGCGCTTTCTTTTTCACACTTAAACATAAATACATAAGAAATAAATATTAAAAAATTATAACTCCACACCTCCTTCCTCCTCAGCATATCATATCTGTGTCCAATATCAGAAATTATAAACCCCTTTACAAACCTACAGAGTATATTGGGAACAATATTTGAATTCACTGATTCAATACATTGTGACCAAATTGTGAACATCTGAATAGAAAATGTCTGGTTTTTGAGTGTAAAGTGTTCATATGGGGGTCTGTTAACATTGTCCTACAGGGGCATCATAAGGCTTTAAGGGAAAGACGAAAAAGTCATGGTTCCACAGTGCTAGAAGAGAAGTCACACAAGCAATATGAAAAGACAAGGGAAGAAAGTATCCCAAACAAATCAACATACCTCCTTGGTAGATTCCATGGCAAGCACAGCAGATGAAATGACAGAAAAGGAGTTCAGTATATACATAATTAAAATGTTCAGTGATCTGAAGAATGATAGAACAAACAGGTAGTAAAAGATCATTTTGACAAACAACTTCAGAAACAAATACAAGAAGCAAAAGATTACTTCAATAGGGAGACAGAGGTTCTAAAAAGAAACCAAACAGAAATTCTGGAAATGAAAGAAGCAATAAACCAAATTAAATGTTCAATTGAAAGCATCACCAACACTTGGAAGAAAGGACCTCAGATAATAAAGACAAAATATATAATCTTGAAAAGAAATGTAGACCACACAGTGAAAATGGTAAAAAAAAAAAAAATATGATCAGAACATTTAAAAATATGGGATTGCTTAAAAAGACCAAATTTAAGAGTTACTGGGATAGAGGAAGGCATAGAGTTCCAAACCAAAGGAATGAATAATTTATTCAACAAAATGATAGCAGAAAAATTTCCAAATATGAGGAATGAATGGGAAAACCAAATTTAAGAGGCTTACCAAACACCAAATGTACAAAATCACAAGATCACCAAGATCCACACCAAGGCACATTATAATTAAAATGCCTAACATACAGAATAAGGAGAGATCATATTAAAAGCCACAAGAGAAAGGAAATATACATTTAGGGATTACATTTAGGGGAAAACAATTAGATTATGTGCAGATTTTTCAACCCAGACCTTAAAAGCTAGAAGATCCTGGAACAATATATATCAAGCTCTGAAAGAAAATGGATGCTGACCAAGAATCTTATATCCAGGAAAATTAAGCTTTAGATTTGAAGATGAAATAAAAACCTTCCATGATAAACAAAAGTTAAAAGAATTCACAACTAGAAAGCCTGCACTACAGAACATCCTTGGCAAAATATTCCATGAAGAAGAAAAGAAAAAACAACAATGAAAATCAGCAAAGGGAAATATTCAACTAAAGGAAACACTAACCAGAGGAGAAACCAAGTCAAGTTAAATACCAAAAATAAACAAAAATGGCTGGGAATATAAATCATGTCTCAATAATAACCCCGAATGTTAATGGCCTAAACTCACCATTCAAAAACACAGACTGACAGACTGGATTAAAAAGAAAAGATCCAACAATGTGCTCTCTCCAAGAAACTCACCTCATAGAAAAAGACATCAACAGACTGAAGGTAAAAGGCTGGGAAAAATCATACCACTCACACAGGCTGCAGAAGCAAGCAGAGGTTTCCATTCTCATATCAAATAAGGTAGACTTCAAGCCAAAGTTAATCAAAAGGGACAAAAAAGGGTATTTCTTACTGCTTAAGAGAACCATTCATCAACAAGACATAACAATAATAAATTTATATGCCCCAAATAATGGAGCACCTACATTCATCAAACAAACCCTTCTCAATTTCAAGAGTTAAATAGACCACAACACAATTATTCTAGGAGATTTCAACACTCCTCTTTCACCACTGGATAGATCGTCCAAACAATAGCTAAATAAAGAAACTTTAGACCTCACTAATACAATTAATAGCTTAGACTTAATGGACATATATAGAATATTTTCATCCTTCAGTGAACGAATATACTTTCTTCTCAGCAGCACATGGCTCCTTCTCTAAAATAGACCATATATTATGCCACAAATCAACTCTTAGAAAATATAAAAAAGTAGAGATACTACCCTACATTCTATCAGATCATAATGGAATGAAATTAGAAATCAATGATAAAATAAAAAATAAACAACATGCTTCTGAATGAACAAGGGGTTGCAAAAGACATCAAGAAGGAGATTAAAAATTCCTAGAGGTGAATGAGAACACAGATACATCATATCTAAATCTCTGGTACAGTATGAAGGCAGCAATAAGAGGAAAATTCATTGCATGGAGTTCATTCCTTAAAAGAAGAAAAAAAAAACAACAACATAAATGACTTAACATTACACCTCAAAGCCCTAGAAAAAGAAGAACAGATCAACACTAAAAGCAGTAGAAGACAGAAAATAATTAAAATCAGAGCTGCAATTAATGAAATTGAGACTAAAGAAATAATTGAAAAATTGACAAATCAAAAAGTTGGTTCTTTGAAAAACTAAATAAAATTGACAGACCCTTAGCCATGCTAACGAAGAAGGAGAGAAAAAACTCAAATTACTAACATCCATGATGAAAAAGGAAATATCACAACAGACACTTCAGAAATACAGAAGATAATTAGAAATTATTTTGAAAACTTGTACTCTAATAAAATAGAAAATATCAAAGGCATTGACAAATTTCTAGAGTCATATGAATTGCCTAAACTGGGTCTGGAGGTTATACACAATTTAAAAAATCAATTTCAAGTGAGGAAATAGAAAATGCCATCAAAAAACTACCAACCAAGAAAAGCCCAGGACTAATGGATACACAGTCAAGTTCTACAAGACCTTCAAAGTAGAACTAATACCAATACTCTTCAATTTATTTCAGAAAATAGAAAAAAGAGGGAGCTCTTCCATACTCATTCTATGAGGCCAATATCACCCTGATTCCAAAACCAGGCAAAGACACATTAAAAGAAGAAGAAGAAGAAGAAGAAAAGAAAAAAAAAGAAAGAAAGAAAGAAACAAAAGAAAAAAAAAGAAAGAAAAAAAAGAAAACTTCAGACCAATATCTTTAATGAACATAGATGCAAAAATTCTCAACAAAATTCTGGCAAATTGAATAAAAAAAATATCAAAAAGATAGTGCACCATGATCAAGTGGGGTTTATCCCATGTATGCAAGGTTGGTTCAACATACGAAATCAATGAACATAACACATCACATCAATATACTTAAAGATAAGAACCATATGATCATCTCAATAGATGCAGAAAAAGCATTCAACAGAATACAGAACCCCTTCATGTTCAAAACACTAAAAAAACTAGGGATAACAGGAACATATCTCAACATTATAAAAGCTATTTATGCAAAGCCCCAGGATAACATCATTTTAAATGGAGAAAAATTGAAAGCATTCCCTCTAAAAACTGGAACAAGACAGGGATTCCCCCTTTCACCATGGGTATCATCAAGCAGGATGAATGCCAGAACATTCTACCTGGGCATGTCATATTCATACAGCAGAAAATAAAGTCAAGGAGAAAGACTTGTAAGAAGACGTAGGGGAGAAAATATGCCTTATCCATTGAGAAGCAAAGATCCAAATTACATCAGAGACTAGGAAAGCAAGAAGAAGGTGCAATGAAATCTTTAGTGTTGACAGGAAAAAATTCTTCTTTACTCCAAATTCTATACTAGTGAAATGCTCCTGCAAAATAGAAAAAAAAAAAAATGAAGATGTCCAGTCAAATAAAATTTGTGAGAACTTGTCACCAGCAGACCTCCCTTGGAAGAAATGTTAAAAGGAGTTCTTCAGGGGTTGGAGTTGTAGCTCAGTGATAGAGTGCTTGCCTAGCATGGATGAGGCACTGGGTTCAATTCTCAGCACTGCATATAAATAAATAAAGGTCCATCAACAACTAATATATATATATATATAATAAATATATAAAACTATAAAAAAAAAATATATATATATAAAAAACACTTAAAAAAAAAAAAGAATTTCTTCAGGGAGCCAGAAAATGAGATAGGTCAGAAACTTGGATTAACATAAAGAGAGAGCAGGAATAAGTAAAAGCACTTTCAGTCTTGGTTTCTAATTTAATTAACAGAGAGCAACTCATTCAAAATGATAATAGCAGCAATGCATTCAATGACTAAATCTTATGAATAAATGAACAAATGATAGCAATATTACAGGAGATAAAAAAGAAGGAACACTCTGCTATGCTATACTTGTAGCAATTGCAGTGGGTTTTTGCTGGTGGTGTCAGTTGAAGTTTCCCCAGGGTGCTATGACTTCTTTCCCTAGAAGCCAGGCAGGCCTTATCCTCTCATCAAGCCACCTACTCAGGAAGGCCATGCTGGCGTTTGGTCCAGACTCCCTGTCTAGCATCTTTTACAGAATCAGAAAGAAGCTATAAGAAAAATACCAACACTAGGCTATGGTTAATGATACAGACTGTTGAAGACTCAAAAATAGCTCCATTCAAATGAGACAGAAGTGCCCAATGTTTTTATGACATACTTTATTTAAAAAATTGTACCCCAGTCATTTATGGCAATATCTTCCCCAAATGCCTCATGGTCACAGACTTCTGATTCCATAGTAGGTCTCACCCCAGATGACTCGACCCTGCAGTCCCACTAGATGATTCCACCCCTATGAGACCCTATGTGGTCCCCAGTCTGGTCTGCTGAAGGCCCTCCCATTACCATGCCTAAGTAAAAATTCTGTGTGTATCTGGAAGGATGCTGTGCATGCTGGAACCCACCTTTTGAATTCAAAGAAGATTCCTTCTCCCTTTCCTTATGCAAACAGTCCCTGTACCACTTCCCTTTCTGGTGCAGCATGAGTCCTAATAAACACTCGTTCAGAGAGTTAAATTTCATCTATTCACAATTTTATCTCAAATAGAGCAGGTCAAGTTGGTTGCACTGAGAACTGGCAAACTGGGCAGGTCACCCTGAGGGTGGCAAGCACAGAACGACAGAGGGAAATGGAGACCTCCCAGGAGCTTCTAGTTCAGATAAGTTCTAGGAAATTGTCAGAAGTTGCTGGCTACTGCTCCCAGGAAGGGAACAGTAGAGCTGCTACTACTAGGAGCTGAGGGTCATTGATGTTCAATTTCAGGACCACTAACACTTAGATCTGAGACCAACCAGTCCTCAAGGTTCAGGGCTGCTAATACCAAGGAAGATGTGCTTTGCCTATTTGTGATTCCTCTATGTATCTGGGCAAGAACTCTCATATTTGTAAGAGAGATTTTTAAGGGACATAGATCATAAAGGGATGCACAGAGAAACCAAACAAGGTCTTTTGAATGGGGTGATGTTATTGTTTGGATATTGTCATGGTTTGGATATGAGGTGTCCCCAAAAAGCTCACAAGTGAGACAATGCAAGAAGGTTCAGAGGAGAAATGATTGGGTCATGAGAGTCTTAACCCAATCAGTGATTTAATCCCTGGTGGGATTAACTGAGTGGTAACTGAAGGCAGGTGGGGTCTGTCTGGAGGAAGTGGTTAATTGGGGGCATAACTATGGAGTATATGTTTTGTATCTGGAGAGTGGAGTCTCCCTCTCTGCTTCTTGATCACCATGATGTGAGCTGCTTCTGTCTGCTAAACTCTCCAGCCATGACATTTGGCTTTACCTTGAGCCCTGAGTATTGGAGCCACCCTTCTATGGACCTTTGAAACCGTGAGCCTTAGCATCAAATTTCCCTCCTCTACAATTGTGCTGGTTGGGTCTTTAAGTCACAAAAGCAAAAAAGCTGACTAAAACAGATATGAAGAACCCATCTGCCTTTCCTGGATTCTCTGAGGAACTGGGGGCATGGGTCTAGTGGCCAGAGGCAGCCTCGTGGTTCAGAGACAACAAAAACAACAGGAGCAGCAGCAGCAGCAGCAGCAGCAGCAGCAGCAGCAGGAGCAGTAGCAAAGCCATAGGCCTGGCTTGCTTGTGGTTCAAGCCCCCTGGTGCCCATCTAGGAGAGAAGGGATCAGCCTGCCCTGACCTGGACCTACCCATGCTTAGATTGTTCCTGACCTGGCTGTGAGTCAGGCACCAATCCCCCAGAACTCACCCCCAACACCAACCCCACCCCTGCCACCACCCTAATCCTGCCCTCACCTGGGACCAGATGGACTGGAGGCCCTGAATTCATCCCAAGACAGACTGAACACACAAGGTGACCCAGTACCCCAAACCCTCCCCTACCCATTGTGTCCCAACCCTGACCTACCCTGACCTCTGCGAGAATGGCTGGCCCACAATACTATCAAGGGCTTCTACAAATCAATGAGGAAAAGAAAAGGAGTCTACACACAGAATACAGGAAAGGATATTAACTAGTAATTCACACTGGGGGTGATGATCAGTGGCAGGGCCACTAGGTTTGGGGTTCAATCACCACTACAGGGGGCAGGCCCCACAGGACATAGGAAATGTAATTAATGGAAAAACAAATTAAAAGACTCACAGTACACAGGGGAGAAATGTTTTATTATTTGCAAAATGAAAATTAAGAAGTATAATTTTCAATCATCAAAGTGCAGATATTTCATGACATTGATTAAAAACCCCAATCTTCTGTTTATCAGTCATTTCTCCATAGAAGGGTGGGAATAGGGGAAGACCTACATTCCAAAGGCATGCTTCCTTATGTCTACATTATATTACTGTGTAGTACGCTGAATTTGGAGTAGTCAATCTACATTTATTTCCTCATATGTCTTTTTTTTTAATTTTTCGATTATAAACTTCAGACTACAGAAAACTTATTAACCGCTTTAAAAAAAAAAAAGGATCAAAGGGAGCAGAATTGGTTCTGGGCACTTATAACAGGAGGTCACTGTTAATCACAACTCAGATACATACACAGATGAAGCTTTCATTGGCCTGCTGACCAAAGTGGGCCAAACTACCAGTTTCCTGAAACATTGCTAAACTCTGCTGATGTTCTATACAAACCATTCCTTCCACCAAACTATCCAAAGACTGAGACTGCACCCATGCCAGTTCTTAAATTTGCTTAATTTTTATAGCACCAGTCTTAAACAAAAACCAAAACAATGAATGCTGGCTAGGATGAGGGGGGATAAGAAACATTACATGCCACTGATGGGAATGTAAATCAGTGTCATCCTTATGCAGAACAGTAGGAAGGTACCTCAAAACACTATGACCTAGCTGTCTTATTCCTGGCATATATGCAAAGGAATCAAAGCAAACACATGAAAGATATACCTGCACACCCATGTTTATCTATTTACTATTCACAATATCCAAGTTACAGAATCAGTCTAGATGCCCATCAAGAGAAGAATGGATAAACGAAATGTGCTATATATGAAGCCAGGCATCACAGTGCATGCATGAAATCCCAGTTACACAGGAGGCTGAGGCAGGAGGATCTCAAATTTCAGGCCAGTGTGAGCAAATCACTCACACCTGTCTTAAAATAAAAAATTTTAAAAAGGGCCAGGGAAAGGGCTGGGATTGTGGCTCAGTGGGTAAAACTTGCCTGGCATGTATGAGGCACTAGGTTCAATCACAGCACCACAGAGCAATACACAAAATAAAAGTATTGTGTCCATCTACAAAATATATATATATATATGTGTGTGTGTGTGTATACAAAAAAATATATATATGTTTATATATATACATATATATACACACACACATATATATTTTTTAAAGAGGCAGGGAATTTGCTCATTAGTAGGAAAGCTATGGAATCAATCTAGATGCCCATCAAGAGAAGAATACATAAACAAAATGTGCTATATAAACCAGGCATTGTGTGCATGCCTGAAATCCCAGTTGCACAGGAGGCTGAGGCAGGATGATCTCAAGTTCCAAGCCAGCATGAACAAATTTGTAACAACTTGACAACTTGTCTCAAAATTTTAAAAAGGACTAGGGAAGTTGGTCATTCATAGAGCCCCCTGGGTTCCATCCCCAGTACTTTTTTTTTTTAATAATTTCATATATGTGAGAAATAGAAAATCTGATGATTCATTTTCAAAATGTAAATTCTCCAGTAAGTAGGCCTTATAAATTCTAAATACAGGGAAAAGAGAAGGCAGGGTAGAAAATTACTAAAAGACAGTTTATGCAATACCGTGCATAAGTGGCAGCCTTGAGACTCATACACAAACAACCTCCTTCTAGAAAAGCAGGATGTGGGAATAAGGACCTGTTTAACAGATTAACTGAAGGAAATACCTACATTGAGAAACATTTTAACTGGAGGGGGAAGAGAACTTGAATGTGGTAAAAGGTTTTCCTTACATGGTAATGTTGCATCTTAGACAAAGTTCAGGAATGTTGTGACCACTGTAGTACTCAACCAATGAGAAACTGGGGGAGGGGATAAAATGGTGATTGTAACTGCTATGGGTTTGCTTGCTTTCCAGACACCCAATATTGCAAATCCTAAAGTGAAAAATCTCACTTCTGCTGCACTCTGTATCTCCATGTCCGTTCTTTGGGTCTGGACAGGTGTGCATGTTCTCTCTCTCTCTCTCTCTCTCTCTCTCTCTCTCTCTCTCAAAGAAGTATTATTAATCTATAAAGAAATATAAAATCATGTCATTTGCAGGAAACTAGCTAGAACTGAAGATCATTATATAAGCAAAGTAAGCAATACTAAGAAAGACCAGCATGGAATATTTTCTCTCATAGGTGGAACCTAGGATAGGAAAGATGATATGAAATAAGTAGAGGATTTATCAGGGAAGGAGGAAGCAACCAGGGGAGAGGGATGGATATAAAAGGGGAATGGGGAAGGTAGATAAAATCAAAGCTCCTTTGGAACATGTATGGACATTTCACAATGAAACCCATTACATACATTATTAATAAGTATAAATATTACATACATACACTAATAAGTATAATAATATACAAACTGGACAAGCCTTGAATTAAAACATTTTTAAATTGGAAAAAGAAAAGATTTGTGAATGGTAATGAAGCACATGAAAATGTTGCACATCATTAGTCATTAGGGAAATGCAAATTAAGACTACAATGAGATACCACTTAATTTAAGTCGAATGGCTGATAAAACAGACAATACCAAAACTTGGAAAGGAAGTAGAAAAAAATTGGAACCCACACACATTTTAGCAGGAATGTAAAATTAGAGACCATTTAGAAATCAGTTTGGAAATTTACAAAATATTAAACAAAAACTTACCACATGACAGAAGTTTCAATTCTCAGAATCCACCCAAGAAAAACAAAACTGCATGCCCAAAAAGAAAAAAAAAAAAAAAAAAAAAAAAAAGAAAGAATTAAAATAAAATAGTTAAATTTAAAAAAAAATGTGTCTCCACAAATACTTTCACAGGAATGTTCATAGTACATATTCATTGTACATAATATCTCCAAACTGCAAACAACCAAATGCTTGTCAACTGGTAAGCAAATATCAGAGTGGCACAACTATGCCATGAAATAAAAAGAAACAAAATACAGGCATGTACCACGGCCTAGAACTTCAAATAAGTTATGTTAAGTGAAGGAAGCTGGATGCAGAAGACAACAAATTTTGTGGTTTAAATTATCTGAAATGCCAAGAAAATGCTCATAGGAAAAAAAGAGACGTAAAAAATATTGGCAGTTTTCTAGGGGTAGAGACAGGAGTGAAGATTAATGGTAAATTGGGTGATTATTGCACAAATCTATGAATTTACCAAAAATCATTGAATTGTCTACTTGTAATGAGTGAGCTTTATTTTGTTTTATTTTATTATTTATTTATTTGTTTTAATTATGCACAATGTCTTTTGTTTTTATGTGGTGCTGAGGATCGAACCTGGGCCACGCATGTGCTAGGTGAGAGCTCTACCACTGAGCCACAACTCCAGCCCAATGAGTGAGCTTTATAGTATATAAATTCTATTTCAATAACACTGTGTCAAGGAAAAAAATCAAAATGGAATGATAATGGTGAAGGCTCTTAATGTGGTGTTGGGATGCCAGTGCAAATCACTTCTGAGTCCTGACAACACCCACAACTTGGGCTGCCTGCCCAAGTGCATGCTGGCTGCATGGATAGCTTCAACAGCAAGGACTTGGGAGATGACAACACTGTGAGTCATAAATTAAGACTGCTGCTGGAAAAATTAAGCTATTTTGTAGGAAGGAGTCATGAGTACAATGTAAGTCTCTGGATAGTTTGGTGGAAGGAGTGGTTTGTACAGAAGATCAAGAGTTTAATAGTGTTTCAGAAACAGGTAGTTTGTCCCACTTTGGTCAGCATGGTGGGGGTAGGGTGCAGCCCAGATAAAGGTTGAGTTGTGGTTCCCAGTGAGATCTGATTAACAATGGCTTCTTGCTCCATTTCAAATGCCCAGAACCAATTCTGCTCCATTTGATTTTTGTTTGACAGTGGTAAATAAAATAAGTTCCATATAGTCTGAAGTTTATGGTCATACATGAAGAAAAAGGAAATAAATGTAAAATGACTCCTCCCTGGAAAACTCTGCTTACTGGCTCCAGGCCTTCCTGCACCCTGGGATTTCCATTGGCCCCTCACAGAATGTGCAAAGAGCTAGGGGCATGGGGCTAGAAGCCTCAGGGACCAGGAACAACAGCAACATCAGTGGCCAGAGGCAGAGTTTGGCTCATCTCAGGTCCCCACAGCCAGTGCCCATCCAGAGTGCAGGAGTGGAGCATGTTACCTGGGCCTGACCAGGGCCTGACCCAACTGTAGACAGTCCCTAATATACTCCAAGTTACACAACCCTTCTGCCCCCTCTACAGTCCTGATGGGTAAATTCAATGTAGACCCAACAGCCTGGAGGCCCTGACTCCATCCCAAGACAGATCTCCCTCTGACACAGTGCTCTAACACTCTCATACCCAATGTGTGACACAACCCTGATCCCAGCCTGACCTATATTGAGCATGGTTGGCACAAATCCAATCAAGTTCTCCTACAAATTAATGAGGGGGGGGGAAAGGAGCTACACATCACAGGGTTTTCCAATCATTGAAATGGGGAGGTTTGCAAAGAACAATGATTTAATTGCAAGGTGACCAAGGTGGCTATTTATGGGATAAAGAACTGGGGAGAGTTTAGGCATGCACAGAAGTGATTGAGGTGAAATAATTCATATCTGTCATTTGTAATGAAGCTTCATGTTTCTTCAGAGGACACAGTTACAAAAGTTGTGGCATTGGTGTGATCCAGTGGTGGAATGTTCAGCTTCATGACATCAAAAGGTCACCCATCAGACACCAGAATAGGCCCAAGGGAAGTCAGTGGTTTCAACAGGAGCAGGTGTCACAGCCCTGAAAAGTAACCTAGGAAAACCTTATAATCCTAAACCCCCATTTCAGAGGTGTTATCTTCACTAATGGGAAATGACAGAAACTGTAAGCATCAGAGCCTGGTGGAAAGAAGTCAGGTCATTAGGGTGGAAGGTGCTCTTGATGTGCTATTGGGACCATATCCTCCCATTTGCTTCCTTGCTGCCATGAGGTGAAAAGGAATTCTCAACCATGTGCTCCTGCCATAGTGTACTGTTCCCCCACTGTCCTGAAGCAATATGTCCAAGTAACAGAGGTACAAACCCATGAAACCATGAACCAAAGTAAAATTTTCTCTTTTTAACTTGATTTTCTAAGGTATTTTGTCACAGTAACAAAAAGCTAACTCATCTATCAGTTATCTCTTCCAATGTCTCCCTATGAACCATCCCCAGGCCTAAACAACTTTACTGCTCACTCCCTAAGGGGTTCTATTCCACTTGGTGGTAAGTGCTCACAATGAATTTCTTATGCAAAAAACAGAATGCCCAAAATTGTAGCTTTCTTTTGTTCTGAAGAGAATCAAGAAATGTCATGGCTTTGTCACACAGCTCTCTAACCAGGAGGGCTCTTATCCATTCCACAGACATAATTCCTCTTTGATGGCAATCCCTACAGCTCTTCATAACTGTCCCCTGTATTAGAGCATTTCTCTAGATCCCTTCCCTCAGTTCAGCCCTCCTTGCCTAAGTCTATGAATTTATTGCTGATATGGAGGCAAAGTCTACAAAAGTCTATTGAAAACCTTAGAATTCTAATATTTGATGAGTGATGTGTGCAATAAAAATGTCTTTCTAAAGTTTTTTGTAATGAGCTAAAGCAAAAAATTTAAGATTTTAGCAGATCATACTTCAGCTTCTTGGCTAGCATGGCACAGCCTGGCCCAGATCCCAGGAAACAAGAGACTCTGACCATCCTGCCCAGTGCACAAAGACCAGGAGGAGATTCTTCAACTGAGTTTCAATGAAGATGCCACTAACAAAGGGTATCCACAAGGAGCCAGTCCCTGTGGTCACTGTCAAAAAGCAGAGCATTTCATTAGTTGGGGGAGTGGGTCTTGCTGATGGTGTCGGTTGATGTTTCCCCAGTGTGCTGGGACTTCTTCCCCTAAAAGCCAGGCCTTTGTCCTCTCATCAGGCCACTTACTCAGGAAGACCATGGCCAAGCTGGGGATCAGTCCAACCTTACTGTCCAGCATCATTTAGTAGAGGAGAAAGAAGCTGTCTAAGAAAAAAATAATAATACTGCTTCCAGAATTACTTCTAGAAATGTGATTAATGGCACAGGGGGCTGGAGGCTCAAAAGCAGCTCTCCATCCAAATGAGACAAGAGAGCCCAAAGTTCTCAAGAGGTACTTTATAAAAAGTGTGCTTCTGTCTGTGATGGCCATGGTTGCCACAAATGCCTCACAGTATTTGGAGACTTTTGCTTCCATAGCAGGTTCTCCCCAGGTGACTCCACCCTACAGTCGCTCTAGATGACTCCACCCCTTTGGGACCCTTCAGTAGTCCCCAGTCTGGTGTGCAAGGAGCCCTTCCCCTGCCCATCCCTAAGCAGAAATACTGTAGGTAAAAAAATTGTGCCCCTGCCTGTGATGGCCATGGCTGCCACAAATGCCTCTGGTGATTTGGAGCCTTTTGTTTCTATAGCAGTTCCATCCCAGATGATTCCACCATGCAGTGGAGTGGCTCTAGATGACTCCACCCTTTTGTGGCCCTTCAGTGATCTCTAGTCTGGAGTGCATGGAGCACCTCTCTTGCCTGTGCCTATGGAGAAATGATGCAGGTATCTAGAAGGACACTGTGCATGCTTGAGGCCACATTTATAATTCAAATAAGATTCCTTCCCAATCTCCTTATGCAAACAGTCCATGTATCACTTTCTCTTCTGAAGCAACATGAGTTCTAATGAAGTCTCTTAGAGGTAGATATAGTTTGTATGTTCTTGACTTTCATTTCAACTAGAGCAGGGAAAGTTTGTTGCACTGAAAACTGACAAACAGTGCGGCAGGTCAGCCTGAGGGAAGTGAGCACAGAGAGTGACCCAGAGCAGTGGAGAACTGCAGGAGCTTCTAGGTCCAGCCGTCAGATGATCTCCAGGGAACTGTTGGAACTGGCTGGATACTGATCCCAAGAAGGCAACAGGAGAGCTGCTACCACTAGGAGCTGATTGTCCCTGACATTCAATGTCAAGGCTACTAACACTAAGATCTGAGAGCCACCAGTTGATCCTCAGACCTCAGAGCTATGAACACCAAGGGAGATATGCTTTGCCTCTTTGTGATTCCTCTTCATGTCAGGCCCTCAGATGATTAGTAAGAGATCTTTAAAGGACACAGATCATGAAGGGATGCACAGAGAAGATCCCCTAAACTAAGAGTTCATTTTTCAAGGGGTGATGAGTAGGGTTTGGGGAGCTTGTTGACTCTTCTCTCCCAGGATTAGTGGAAGGACCAATCTAAATCCAGAGGCAAGACCCAGTGGATGGACACTTGTGCGCTCTGGTGCCTGGCATCTGCAGTTACCTCCTCCTCTCAGTTCTCACTACATGGTGTTGCACAGACTCCATGGCAGAAACAGCAGCCTGAGAAAAGTTTTCCTACAAATCTGCCTTTATTCCCACTGACACAAGGCCAACAAGGTCCAACTTCCTTCAGCCTTTGAAAAACCTGACCCACCCTCTCAGTACCCACCCTCGGCCTTCCCCCTGTTCTCTTTATACACTTCCAATAGCCTCCCCTTCCCTTCTCTTTCCTGAGGACTAGCAGGAACCATCCTGGGTGAGGAAGAATCCTTGGGGTGCAGAATGAAACAAGGGTGAGATCTCACCTGAGGGGCAGCCAGCCACCCAGAGGCTACCCACCAACACTACTTTCCACAAAGCCTCTTTTTCTTCTTCTGGTTACCTGATGACTTGCACTTCCTCTCTGAGGCTGTGAGGCTAGTGAGGTTCAAACTAGCTCCAGATCCACATTCTTGCCCTCCAGTGACCCAAGGAGTTCCACTTCATTAATTCGGGGCAAGGGATGCACAGAATGGGGCTTGGCTCCTCTTCTTTGCCACCTTTATGCGACTATAGAGGAATTAACCTTGAGTCCTGTTGGGACATTTAATTAAAAAATAAAACCAGTTCTGTGGCTCTTGGAATCTAGCCAGAAGCTGGCTAATCCAGCAGGACAGGGTTTTTCAGCTAAAGATTAGCTTTTGCAAATAACCCCTCTCTGCAGGGTGCAGCATTATCCATTGTTTAAACTTCTCTCCATTGAAAAGCTAATGGTCCTTTTGTGTGTCTGTAAAGGACTCTTCCTTATCCTTCAGCAAATTTAGGATTTTGGCAACCATATATCTTTTCTTCCTGAGCCCCAAAATAAAAAGTTATTATAGGGACACAGTAGAAGTCAGAAAGTCTAGGCCCAGTTGAAGTTTAGCCTAGAGTTGAGGAATCTTTTAATATTAGTTTAGATAATACAAGCTTTAAGGTTTTTGGAATGTTTTCTTCTGCCTATAGATAAGATTAATCAGTAGTATGTACTTAGGATAAATATTTGGTTTTCCCCTGATTATACGACCCTGGAGTTTCCTGAAATTCTTTAATGTGAGCTCCAATAGATGGAATGTGAATTACTGTGTTTGCTGGGATGTATAAAAACCATTGCTGAGAAAAGTAAAAGACAGAAGGATTTCTGCAACCTGACTCGTGTGTATTATTTCCATTCTGCCGACATTCCCCTTCAGCATCGATCGGGGATCCACCCTGTCATCTCCGTGGAGGCTGGCCCTCCACAAACAGGAGGTGGGAAGTAGAACTGTCATCTGTCTTGGTCTCAGAGAGACAGTCTGAGGTTCTACGGTCACCCTGTTGGTTTCCTTTCAGCTTGATACCCTGAACCCATCTATGACTCTCCTGTCTCCATCATTTTCCCCCCACCTACGTCCCCTATCCAGGAGAAGTCACATAAAAGGAGCCATGAATCACAGCCAGGATAGGATCAAAGTCCTGTGGGTCACATGATTAAGGTCCTGTACCTACCTCATATACCCTGTCCACCTGTGGCCACTAACTTTTCTGTCTACTTGTCTCCTGGTCTCCCAGGTAATCTTCTCTGCTTTACCCACTCGACGTCCACCTAAGAGCCCTGGTAAACCGAGTGTCTCCACCTCCATGGTTCTACCTGGTACCCCTTTCTCCTTGGCTACTTTTTGTTGCTCCTGAAATCCTGGTGCTCCTGCTGTCCTTGCACTTGTTTATTAGGTGTCCCTGCCTCTCTTGGATAACTGGTGTACCTGCTGCCCATGGTTTACTGGGAGACCCTCCTTCCCCTCCCTTCCTGGTCAGGGGTGAGTCCTTTCTGCTGCTTTAGCTCTTTTGTTAGGTCCATGATATTTATATATGGTTTGGAGGAAAGTAATTCTTCTAGGAAGTGAGGGTGAATCATGGTCTCCACATGGGAGAAGGAAGAGAGTGTGAGTGACCTTGGAAGGAAATGGTCCCAAGTCAGAAAGACTTCTAGAAGAACAGGAAGCAATGATAACCCCATCCTGGTCCACACCATGGGGTTGTTAAATCCTGACCAGCAGCTACAAACATGTCCCCAAGCACACACACAGAAACACATACACACACACAATGATAAGAATCTAAGCTATGAAGCTCAATTCTATGGGTCCTACAACTTTGTAGACATCAAGATTATAGGCTCAGCCCACCTTGTTGACAAAGCCCTCATTGATGTAGCTCAGGAGACTTGGATCTGTGTATAAATCATCTTCAATTGGCTGTTGCTCCAGTCCTTCCTCTCCCAAGTTTGCAGCAGTCTCTCCAATAAAGAAGTGGGAGGACCCTCACATGACAAAGTTGGTAAACCTGACTAGCTTATCCATGATGTCCATGAACTCTTGGATTCCTTCAGGTGGGATCTCCTTGGGCACATTGGTCTCACAATCCTTAGTCTTTGGTGCCTTGCATTTGGCTGGTAATGAGTGGGTACATTGTGCCTTAGGGATGATCTTTCTGGAAGTACACACTAGGACAGGCAGGGCAAAAAGATTCAGTGAATGGATGGGAGATCCAACTTTATACCAAACACTTGGTAGTAGGCAGGTGCAACAACTCTAGGATGGTCATGTAGGAGGAAATTTGGAGACACTGATATTCCATGCACTCTGCCCACACAGACCCAAGTCCTGGGCAGATGGTGTGTTGGTTCTTTGGACAGGAAGGGAAAGAAAGGAGCTATATACTTGGCCCAGTCAATATGCAGTTCAACAAAATGGGTGGCAGGGAGCTCAGGAGCTAGGGGACTGTTCTACTTGCAAGACCCAATACCCCATGCTGAAGGTAAAATTCATATTTGGGACAACAATGTGCCTTGGCCCTTGGCACCCTTTGGACACTATCATGGGTTCCTGTGGGAAATTGGAGATCCTACATGGTGCCTTAGGGACTAGAAGCCTTGGAAAATCCCGCCTTGGAGTTGCAGGAGGTGGTCAGCACTGGAAAAACCCTGACAACTGCATCCTTGGATCCTACATCTCCTCTGCAGGTCAAATTTCATGCACCTAGGCAGTTTGGGTAAGGGAGGCACAGGCTGAGCTGAGAAGCAGGTCAGGCATGCCAGGCAGGTGCTAGCCTCATACCTGGGAGGAGATGCTGGCAGGGATGTGGAGCTGCCCTGGAGTGGGCTGGGCCAGTCCCATGAGGAAGCTGCTACAGAGGAAGAACCATAGTTCTGGGGAAACACTATGCTAGCTGAAGGGAATCAGATCTGAGGGACCCAATAGCACCCTTGTTCCAGGTCTCTCCTGTTTCTGTCAGGAACACGGTAGTGTCACAGAGGGGTCCTGAAACAATTCAGGGATACCTGTGCTAGTGGCCAGGTGTAAAGTCAAACAAGGGTTGTCTGTTAAGAGCACATCCCGGGGCATGTTACTAGATTCCCCTGGCCACACACTCCCCAGCCATCCTCTTCTGGAACATCATGCAGAATGTAGTTAACTCCTCCTCATCCTGGAATGCAGGGTCCACAATACTTCAACCCTTGCACCCTAACAGATATTGATCAAAAAACACTCACTGCCCAAAGATCATTACTGTTAAAACCCTTCCACAGAGCCTGATTCCAAGACCTGGAATTCATCAGTTCAGGGTCTCCTTCTCAACCTGGCCCAACTGTGTCCCCATCATGTTCAACTCAAAGTATTGGCATTCCAGGACACTCTCCAAACATTAACACCAAGTCTGAAAACTTATGATTTTAATTCCTCAATGTTGTGGTGTATTATGTGCCCAGTTGAATCTTCAAACTTTAGATTAGATGAGATCTGGAAAAAGAAGGACATTGAAGTGATGGCAATCCCAGGTGAGCATGTGTTCACTTTTCATGGAGTAGAACAAATGAATGTCTGGGGAACCCAGATGAGCAAAACGTCTTTACAAACTGCCATCCCCAACCAAAGTATAATGAAGAGGATTGGGAGTTCTGAGGCTACACCACAGAGAGTGGCCAACACATATGGAGTGAGACAGCCAACTCAAGCTCCCCAGGAAACCTCCTCTGAAAGACTCTTTCCATGAAAGTGATAACAATTAAGAAAACCTCACAGAGGCCCAAATCTATGTTGGTTGAGGTTTCCTGGGTTCCCTACCCTTCAGAAATCAAGGACACCTCCTGTCTGAACTGAAGGAGAAGTTTTCCTGGGCAGGAAGTTGGTGAGGTGCCCTGGGCTGTGGCAGGTGGAGTGCCCTGCTGCCTTACCCACAGAGAGTATATCGCACACTGCAGGTGTGGTCATCAAGAACCCCACTGGGCAGTTTTCTAGCTAAGAACATTTCTATCCACTGCCCACTTATGATCTGAGACTCCTGGTCAATCCTCTCAGAATGATAACACAGGCAGCTTCCATGTGTCTGAAGAATGGACACAAGGCTCAGCATCTCGATTCTAGGAAGCCCTAACTGACCACCACTGTGACACCGTCTGTGACTGCCTAAAACACCATGCAGTGACCTGTGTCCATTCTACAAGGAATCAATCCCCTGGCCTCTCTTCTTTCTGCAGATCCAGGGTCCTTCCCCTGATTTGTCTGGACCTGGGTCTTATGAGCCCTCTTCCCCATGAGCAGCATCAGTCTTCCCTGGGCTTCCTGGTCCATGTCAAGTGCTTTGTCTAAGGCTCTTTCCTTCCCTTACTTCTGTTCAATCAGTTGACCAGAGAGGAAGTACTCCATTCTAACTCCCAAGGATTTACAGGGTGCCTGGCAGTCAGATAACAAACCCCTGACCCTCCAGGCTCACCTCCTTCTAAAGGTCAGGACACTGGACACTGTGTCTCCCTGTCTCCACAGTGGGCAATGTCAGTACAGGACCCAGAGAGTGACCTGGCTCAGGGTCCAACTGAGCCAAGCTGGGAAAAGTTTAAATGTAAACCCCAGTAGAATGTTGGATCCAGACATTCTGCAGGCGGTGGGGTGCCAAGGTCGGGTGGCCTGGGTGGGGGTGGGCAGACATTTTATGAAGAGCTCTGGTAGGTATACAAGAACCTCAAGTTCCCTTCAGGCAATTCAGTGGTGATACAAGTGGTGTGTGTCTCTGGGCCATTTTGAAGTAGTTTCTCAAATCCACAGTAGAGTGGAATGAGTGGTGTGTCTATTTCAAGGCTATTTCAAGCCACATCGACAATGCTTTCCCTGATGGGCAGGACCAGTGAGCCATGATTCTCATCAGCCACATAATCATGAGTATAAATAGCCAATACTCTAACCTGTAGGGTGTGGGTTGCATTTTATGGATATAGGTTTTTTTTTTTTTTTTTTTTTTCCAATCACTTCTGCAAATTGGATGCATGAGTTGTTCAGCTGGATGTTCAACTCCTTAGTACAAAACTTTTTAAAGGAATGGAGAGGACAAACAGAATAATCAGACACTGAAAACATGCTTCTTTGCTTCTTCTTTCACTTCTCAAGTGAGCTCATTATTTCTCAGTCTTTATTCATTAGATCTGGTGGGTTTCTTTTTTTTTTTTTTTAATTAATGATATAAAATTTGCAGTTGGGAAAAACTGTCTTCTCCTAATTCCACATTTTTTTTGCAAAAAAAAAAAATAATGGTTTGCTGTAGTGAATGATGGAGACAGGGTTTTAAAAGCAAGCTTTATTTGCTAAACTCAGATCAAATTTAGGGCCCTTCCATACTCTTAGTAAGCACTTTACCATGGGCTTCATCCCTAACCCCGTGCAATCAGTTTTGCACTGCTTCAAAATGTGAGGCTCCAGATGCATATATAATCCTACCTGACCAAATTTGATTTGTGTAGACTGGCCATGGAAAGGAACAATTAAATGGCCTTGTGCCCTATCACTTGACCATTGTTATTGTAAATCCCTAGGCTAATACTGATTGCTCAGCAAAGAAAAGCAAAAAACATGTCTGAACATGGCTGATCAGCTTTAGAAAACAGACGCTTTTTCACCCAAATCAGGAACTTTGAGGAATGGCAGAAAGCCCTGTCTGCTTCCTTTAGAGCTTTTCTGTCTTCACCCAGGAGGCCCTTGGGTGAAGACACATGACCTTTCTTCCACATTATGTTTAAGAGGGAAGTGAGACTAATTACCTGAACCAGAAAGAGCATCAAGGCAGTGGATATTTTTTTCCCAATGTTACAATGCCAAGTATGTCCATAATACACATTTTTAAAGTGTACCAACTGAAAGCATGCCATATATTACAAACAGGGATCAGGTAAATTTTCTCTATCTGGTGAAATTGGTGGACAATGTCAAGCCTTGATTAAAGGTGTAACAAACACATTCAAAAATAGCATTTGTGCATTCATTTGTATATATCAGGAGAGTTCTCCACGTCTATTAACATGCTCAGTACAGCAAATGAAGTAGTAGGCAAAATCAAGGAATGGGGTTTTCAGAGTGTTACCCAGACCTATAATTCTTTGCCAGATCTGTTCTTTAATGGAACCCACAGATGGACTAGGAGGAAAGCACACACTGATATTTGGATGAGTGAACACGAATCAAACGGACACAGTGCAAAAGTTGTAAAAACACTGGGCCCAAATGAGGACCCTATACTTCATGGTAGAGAGCTTCCAAGTACTGCAGCAGGGTGAACTCTAACACAGGCATGGCCGGTTTGTAATAGTGAAAATCACGAGCGGTCCTTTGGGATGGACTCCTTGAAAGAAGGACCAGTGCAGAGGCTCTGGGACAAGGAGCCGCCTTGCTGGAGACACCTCGCAGGCTTCCCAACCCACTTTGTCCTCTCCCTGCAGGGCGCTCCTGGTTTCCTGCCTGCACCCCTTGCACATGGGCACAGCCTTGACTAGAGGCGCTCTGGCGCTCCAGGGCTGCCTTCCAACAGTTCCAGCCTCCTAGCCGGGCAAGGCGCAGGCGCGCGAGCAGTGACAGCAGGTTCCCAACAGCCTGCTGCCGCTCCCATGGCAGCATCCAGAGTCAGTCCCATAGGCCCCGAGGTACTGGACCCGTGTACCTCTCCTTTCCTGAGCTTGTCCCTGCCCAGTCTTCTGTCCCAGAGTGGTCAACAGCTGTGTGCTCCTGTGTCAGCACAGGGGACGCCGCCCTGGCCCCTGCGCCTCACAGGCAGCCCTGGTACCAGCCTTTCCTCACCTCGGACGTGGGCTGCGCTTGGACCAGGCCTGGCGGAAGTGAAGGGGACATCGGCCAGTGGGGCACGATTGTCCAGGCGTCTCCCGTCAGTGTCCCTTGCAGCCTGTGTGGCGCCAGGGCTCCAGGGAACCTCGCAGTGCTTGAGAAGCATGGTCCTGGTCAGCAGGTCAGTGGCTCCTGTCAGTGTAAGAGGAAGTTCTGATGGTCATCTTCTTGTTCCCTGGTGAAAGCCCTGAATGTTAGAGAAACTGTCAGCTGGCATCCAGGTTCTTAGAGAGAAGGACGCTCATCTTTCATGATGTTAGTGACTTTGCCAAATGGAATACTGAGCAGATTTTGCTGAGTCTGATGTGGTTGCATCCTGATTGACTTGCCCTCATAGGTTGGCTCTTGGTGGAAGAGTCTGGACAAAGCAACTAAATGAGTATAGGAGAACCATGTGACCACAAGTCGTTTGGCAATAAAGAGATTCATATTTTATTATTGAATTTTGTGGTACTCATGTATTGCACAGTGAAATTGATTATGTGCTCTACTGTGTGTTGGTGGGTTGTTGGGGAGTCCTTGTATGTATTTCTGGATGCCAGGAAGTTTTCCTTTCATTTTGATGAGCATGAACATCATGGGAGTGGTAATTTGTGTGATAAAATGAGATGCTGTGCTTGTCCTTATAGGTATGGTAGGAGTTCAGAGAGCATGAATGGTTTTCACTGTTCCTTTTGTGGTGTGGTGGTGTCCCTAATGTGTTGATATGCATTCTGAGTGTTGGGGTTGTTGTGTTTTCAATTGACGAGAATCTGATATCTATTTACAAGTGTGGGTGCTGGTGTCTAGGTGGGTATTTTGAGATTACAGGAAAGTCATGACTTTGTGAGACTGTGCAGGGTTTGATGTATTTGGGGGGTGTGAGAAGGAATGGGCCTAAACACTGTGAGTTGAGGTTAGGTGTTTGGAATTTGGGTTTTGTAATATTTCACCTGTGTTTTTTCTCATTCTTTTGTTTTTTTTTTTTTTTTTTTTTTTTTTTTTTTTTTTGGTTTTTGGCCCATGAATGCTGGGAAGTGTGCATGCATCACAGGAAGTGTGGAAGTAAATATGTGTGTGTGCACATATGAGTAGCGTTAAGGACCGTGTTTGGGTATATATCTGTGGATTTGCAAAATGATTAATATAATTGGGAAATGTAGGAGTATTTTTGTATTCAGGACATGTTGTTTGTTTATATGGGTTTATTTTTATTTTCTGTATTCATATATATATATATATATATACATATATATACACACACACACATACACACTTGAGTGTCTCTGGGCTGACTTGTGAGTACTTTTGTGGAGTAGTAGGATGAATATATATGATTGTGATGTGGAGTTAGTAGGATTCTGCATTTTGGAAGATGAACAGTTATTTCTTTATATTGGCAATTTGTGGATCTTGTGTATGATGGTAGTATAAGCCATTGTGTCTGTTTGGGAATATTTGCATATGCTGGATAATTGTATAGAGATGTAATGCCTTTGGAGAGGTACATGTATATGGATATTGTATTAACTAGCACACCCCAGAGGTGCTAATGTGTGTGTTTATTGCATGTATGAGCCATATTTGTGAGAAGGAAGAATATTTAGGTGTATGTTAAGGGACATGGCAGTTTTGATGTGTAATTTATGGGGCTATGTGTGTAATGAGTAGAAACTTATTTGTATACAACTGGGAAGCAGGGATGTATATATGTGATGGAGAGGACATTGTGCATTTACACAGGGAAGTCTGGGAATTGTGTTTATATGTGTTTAGAGATGCATGATAGAGTTATTTCTTACTATTTGGGTGAAAAGGAAGTGCATTCTTCTAGGCAGTGATAATTTGGGATTTGAAAGTTGTTTTATGTGTATTTTATATGATATGCTGGAGATGTTCCGTGTGTGTGGGGCATGGAAATTTGTTTGTGGGTTCATCAGTGGTTGGTTGTATTCTATATTTTTTTTCTTTGGGAATGAAATTAATTTGACAGGAATATTCAAAGTGTATTTCTTTGGAGAATGATGTGATGTAAATAGGCATAGATAGACATATTTGGCTGATGAGGTTGGCAGGTTGCTTTCTGGAGGTGTAGAATACTATATGGTGTTTTAGGGAATCTGTATGAGAGGTTTTGGAAATATTTGTGTGTTTTTTCCCCATTTTTGTGTGGGAGCTGTGTATATATTGGTCAGTGAATAAAGATTAGTGCATGTTTATTTATTTTGTGTGTGTGTGCTAGTATTGAACTCTGCCTCCTGCATGCCAGATGGATGTTTTTGTGTCTTGTGTATAGCCACATGAGTGTTTAGGTGTATTTTCTTGGATTTGTGGATTTGTGTAGTTAGAGTCTGTGTGCTCAGGAGTTGTGTTTGTTTGTATGGTGGAATGTAATCCTTGAAGATTTATGTGATATTGCCTGAATGAGTGGTCCTGGTATTTGTGTTTAGTCTCATGTGTTAGAGAAGTGTGGTTGTTGGTGGCTGAGTGTGTGTTTTGAATTCATGGGTCTCTTGGGATGTGTATTCTGGCAGATGTGGGAGGTTCATTTTGTACTTGGAAATAGACTGTATACATTGTGCATTCAGATGTTCTGGAGAAACATATTTTAGAAGTGTGGGATTTCATGTGTGTATTTGGGTAATGCATGAGACAAATGTCTGTGTACTTTTTGGTTTTCTATAGTCTGTGCTATGTAGGGTATTCATTGCGTGTATAGTGGCAATGTGTTTGTTGTACAGGCATGTCTCCACCTCGTGTTGTAGTGTGTATGTGTAATTGTAGGCATGGAATATTTGAACATTTAGGATGAATATGGTGTTTTTCTGTAAAAATTTATGTAGTAACAGGAGTTATATCTGTTCAGGGTGCAGATAGCAGTTGTATGTATGTTCAGCTATGAGGTATATTTATTGCTGAGATATAATATAATTTTCTTTGTGCATTTGGGGTTGAAGTTTGTATTCCAGAGGAGCCAAATTGCTTATAGGAATTCCTTTGTATGCTGGAGCTGCTTGGAACTAGTTGTGGTAATTGATGGTGCTCATCTATTTTTTTTTTTTTTTGTTTGTATTTAGTGTTATTTGGTTGTTAGGTTGAAATTAGTCTTGGTCAGATAGATACACCTCATAAACTAAAAGTCAAGACTTTCTTTCCTCCCCCTGGATGACACTGTATTAGGCATTTACTAGCACACCTCGTGTGTGTGTGTGTGTGTGTGTGTGTGTGTGTGTGTGTTCAGGATGTAAGACTAGTCATCTGTGTGAAGTAAATATTCAGGCTACAATGAGTTCATATGTTGGCAATTCTATGTGTATTGTGAGTGGGGCATCAGGAATCCTTGTGTGTATGCATTGACTGGTCATTCTGATCCACTGCATTGCTCCTAACTGGGTTAGTTCATTCTTCAGGGCCAAAACCCCCCATGAATGTGGATTTCTTGCTCTTCTTCATATGGATATAAATTCAGCAGTGTTTGCTCCTTAGGCAGGTAGATTCCTCTTCAGCATTTGTGTGATCCAGGCATTTCAGTTGCAAGGTGGTGGGACCTGGTGGACAAAACAGAAACATTTTATTAGGTTTCCTGTTTGTGATGGTCAGCAGGCATAAAATTGTGTAGTTTCTTGATAGGAGGTGAAATAGGAGAAGACCTCCCATGCCAATGTCCTGAAAATCAGCTGGGCAGCCATGGATGCAGTTGGCTTCTCTGAGGCTAAGCTAGTGGATGAAGACACCAGCCTCCACAATGTGAGGGTGCCAAATACCTACAGAACTTGTACCCCAGAACCACTTATGCCCTAGTACCACTTGTGCTTGCTGCCAGATGTCAGGCAACCCTTCCCTGTGGAATCCTGAGGCTTCAGGGCTGGTCAGGACATCCAAGGGTCCTCAAAGCTCAGTTGAGATTTTGGTTTCCATTTGGGAGATGTGTTCCATTGGGTGATGTTTTGAAATGTTCTCCATTCTTTCCTGAAGGATCAGGATCATCTTTTTGTGGGATGCATTCCCTGCTTTGTGTTTTTCTGATAGGGCATTGCAGCCTTCTTCATTTTCTTCCTTTCCATTGAGTGGCTACACTATCAGCGAGCTGTGTGATCAACATGGCTGCCAGGAAACCATACAATGCTCTTTCCCCCCTGGGACCCATATACGGCTTTCTGTGCCTTTCTGTGGTTGATATTCCTTTGGGTGGTGATCCAGGAAAGATCCTGAGCAGGTCTACCCATTATATGAGGTGTTGGAAGGAGTAAATAAGGGGATTTGAACCCCATTTGGGGTTGGGACTTTGCCATATGGGAAAGGCTCATGAGTTAAAAGGTTGGTCTCCAGTGGATGGCATTATTGAGAGGAAGTGGAACCTTTTAGGAGGTGGGATGTAGTGGAAGGAAATCATATCAGTGGGGAATGGGATATTAGGACATTTCCCTTTCCTGTTCCCCTCCCTCTCCTTGTTTTCTCTTGCTTCTTCCTGGTAAACTTAAAGTGAACAGTTTTCCTCCACCAAGATATACTGCCCAGGCATAGGCCTGAAGGAAACGGGCCAAGCAGTCATGGACTATAACTTCTAAAATGATGATCCAAATTAATATTTCCTTCTTTCAAGGTGTTGATCTCAGGGATTTTTGTACTGTGATGCACACAGCTGACAATCCCAGTAAATTGGTGCTGAGAGTGTAGACATTGCCTGACTGTTCCTGATCATGTAGTTCAGAAGGCTTTGGAATTGGTTTTGCAAGAGAGGTTTGGAAGAGCTTGGAGAATCAGGCTAGAGAAAGCCTAGAATGCTAAAAGAAAGCTTTGTGGGTGATGCTGATATAAGCTCAGACCAGAATGTGCAGACAGCAGAGACTGTGTTCATGAAATTTTAGATTGATGTAAATTCATTACTGAGAATTGGAATAGAGGCCTCTCATGTTACTGCTGGCACAACTTGGTGTACATTTTTCTACATTCTAGAATTCATGGGAGGCTTAGTTAAAGGTGAGAGTAGGTTATTCTTTAGATATGAGATGTCCCCCAAATCTCTGTATAAGACAATGCAAAAACCTTTAGAGGTGAAATGATTGGGTTTTGAGAGCTTTAGCATAATTAGTGCAATAATCCATGGATACAGATTAACAGGGTTCTAAGTGTAGGCAGGTATGTGTGCCTAGAAGAAGTCAGTCAATGGGGGATGCCTTTGGGGTTTATAGTTTGTACCTGGTGAGTAGAGTCTCCCCATCCCCCTTTCTCTCTCTCTCTCTCTCTCTATTGATTGCCATGTTCTGAACTGCTTTCCTGCTCCACACCCTTTCACCATGATGTTCTGCTTCAGCTTAGGCCCAGAGATATTGAGTTTGCAGTCAGTAGACTGAGACCTCTGAGAACATGAACAAATATACTTTTCTTCCTTTAACTGATCTTGTCAGATCTTTGTCATGGTGGAGGAAATGGTGACTAAAATACAGACTAGTTAATCTGACCAAGGAAATTTCAAGGCAGCACATTATGTAGACTGGCTATTTCTAGCTGGTTTTAGCCACATTCGTAGTAGGACTCAGGAGCACAAGACAGAGTGGGAAGATTTGAAATACTTGGAGATTTTCCAAAAGAAAAAAAGGCTTAGTATATTTGAGGCCAATGAAGGTGCCGTTTGTAAAAAGATTAACTCCATTAAAAAGAAGCTAAGTACTTTGTGCTAGAACACTGGAAAAGAGACCTTGGGTTCTCTCAGGAATGGGAAAGATGCCACCTATAGTGACCTAAGACTTGTTTGAGAGGAGACTGTCAGGGTACCCTTCTTGCCCAAGGCAGCGTAAAAATCCTTACCTCAAGAATCATTTCCCTGTTTAACTGACGGCATTCAGAGACACATAGGCCATGGTCCAGGCTGGCTTGGCTACTGCTCTCGTTGACAGCAGACTTTGGCATTGTACATGTGATGATGGTTATCAGGCATGCAAAATTCAAGAGTTGTGGGGTCATGGAGGCTTGTACTGATATTTCAGAGAAAAGCCTGGTGGCAGTGAAGTGTGTGTCATGGTTGGTCGGAGTCCCATACAGCAGGCCCAGAAAGGGTGATTTGTCAAACTGTGAAAGTGAAACCAGTGTTGTATTGGAGACCCCAGGAAGTTAGCAATGTCAGGAACATGAAATGCCTGCCAAGGGATGTCACAGGCAGTGTGTACACCCAGTTCCACAGAGTGACCCTGCAGTAGGTAAGTCCTCTGGGCCCCATTTCCCACCATCATGTACCCCAGTTCCACACATGGAGCACAAGACTTAGTGTTTTTCCTGGTGTTCTTTGTTCAGATTCCTACTTGCAAGTTTCCTGTTCTTCCCTTTTGGGATGGTTGTGTTTCCTCCCCCTTGTCCATTTTATCTTGGAAGTATATTAACTTTTCTTTGGTCATTTTACAGAGGATTACAGCCAAAGTAACTATGATAGGTTGGATTCTGCTGCTTTGCTTTTGATTAAATAGCCAATAACTGAAGAATCTGAGTGTTGGGAGAAGAAAAGTCTGTATTTTGCAACATGCCAACAGGTCAGAAACTGAATGGCTAGCTCCTGATTTCATCTTGCTTAGCACTGCCGAGTGAAAATTTATATAACATGTTATGTGAAATTGTTCCCTCAGTTTTGGGCAGGTGGGCACCAGGGTAGTTCACCAGTCTGGACAAATGTCCTTTTCTGGAACATGGGTTGTGAGGGTCTTATCTGAGTCCAGTGGTCACTGAGTGATCCAGGAACTGTGAATCTAAGATAATATGACTGTTTAGAAACTTGCATTTTGAAGGTATGGGCTTCTGGATCAAATGATATGCCCAGTACCTTTATGGCCTTACGAGTAGCTCAAATGACTGTGTAAGGTTCCTTCCATCTAGGCTGTGGAGAAGTGCTCTGTTCATGGTAGCCAGGAAGCATAGGGGTTGGGGGAAGAGGTTGCAGGGAAGATGCACCTCTCAAGGGCAGCCCCCATTACCCACCTCCTCACGGTTTGTGTCCCTTGCCCATAATTCTCTCTGGTTAGTTCACCTTCTTCTTAGATTTGTAGAAGAGGTTTAGAAGTTAGAACTAACTTTTTGACTTGTGTTGCAAATATTTCCCTCAGTTTGTCATTTGTATTTAGTGTTTTGGGCTGTAACTATTTTGATAGATCCACCACCTCCTTCCAGTTCTTAACTGGAACTTAGTCTCTTGACTTTATTTTCTTCTGGAGCTCTATGGATTTTAGTGGGCATGGCCAACAGGCATTACTTCATTTTTGGATGGTGTTCTGAGCTCACGCCACAGAAGCTGATTCACTTCTGAGTCTAGGACCATGTTTGCTGATAGAAAGGGTGTTCCATATAACACCTCATATGGATGTAGTGCCAGATAAACTTTCAGAGTATTTCTAACTCTCATAAGGGAAAAGGATAGTAACTTTAGCCAAGTTTTGGACATTGGTTGTCAAAAATTAGCTCAAGTCCTTGTAAAAGAATGGTTGGCCCTTTCTTTTTTTGCTGAAAGATTGAAGGCGCCAAGTGTAGTGTGGAAAAGTAGAATATATCCCCACTGGTTTTTCTACTTACTGGTAATTTGTGCTGTAAAATCTGGACCATTGTCACTTTGTAGGGATCTTGGAAGGCAAATTGGGGATGATTTCCTTTAGGAACATCTTTGCCACCTCCTGTGCCTTTTCTCCCCTCTAAGGGAAGTTTTATAGCCATACTGTAAATGTATCTATAAGGATTAGGAATAGTTTATATCCTGTGAACATGGGCATATGAGTAAAATCTAGTTGACAGTTTTCTTCTGTGTGTGATTCCTGGTATTGAGCTGGTTTTAGGAAGGGTGGTGGTAGTACCTTTCTGGAGTTATTTTAGGTGCAGAGAGAATAGTTTTTGCTGAGCTGGCATATGGTATTTGATATTCCAAAGTCCATAACACCCAACTGACCATTCCCATTGTAACACCACTTGCCTTGCTGAGGGAATCATGTACTCCCTCCATCACTTCCATTTTATCCCTGGATAAATCCATTCTGCTCCTTGTTTCTGAGCCCATCTAGATTCCTCAATAGTTTTGAGAAGAGGGTAGGGTTTCAGTAGAAGGAAACAGGGCATCTCTGTAGAGGATTAGAGTGTTGTCCTTTTTTTCTTATTAATGTACATGGCATTTTCCCTGGGAAACTAGGTATCTTTGATATCATTTGCAATGGATTATAGCTACATGTTTTGGGAGGTGAAATGCCTCTAACAATTTTAGAATAATTTTAGATTTTTTGTCATTTGCTTAATAGGAGAATTTTTTTTAACTGTAAGCTTTCCCGTCTTTCCAGTTGATTGCATGTTCAGCCTCATCCACAAGGCCTTAGCAAGGCTCTGTCTCAACAAAAAAGGGGGGGATGTTACTCCGTGATTAAATATCCCTGGGTTTCTTTTTTGCTGGTACCCTCTTCCCCAATATAATATATCCTAAGTAATCTTTTGTTTTGTGACCTGATCTAGAGTTTAGATTCCCAGTAAACCCATTGTGCTAGGAAGTTTAGTTTCTGAGTAGTTTTTTGATCAGAGTTGTCTTTATTCAGGCTACAGGTGAGGATGTCATCTACATACTGAAGGACAGTTCTAGCCAGAAGACCTAAGTCTTTTGAATCCATCTGTACCCAGGCAAACAAATGCGGGCTGTATGTCCAGATAAGCTGTTTAAAGTGTGTGTCTCAGGATCTCCCCATCCAGAGGCAAAAGAGTTTTAGGAGTGGGATGCAGAAGTATAGAGTAGAAAGCCCTCTTGAGATCAAGGACAGTGCACCACTGAGTGGTAGATGGAACTTGGGACAGCAAGGTGTGTTTGTTACCATGGGGCAAAGGAGGACCACTGCCTTGTTGACCAAGTTTAAATCCTGGAATAATCGATAGTCCCCATTTGGTTTAAGCCCAGAAGAATTGAGGTATTGCAAGATAACTGACAAGGAATTATAATCCTGCACTGTGAAGATGTACATGCAGTGGCTTGTAATCCATGCTGTGCTTCTGTTCTTAGGGAATACTGTCTTTTGTATGAATAATTTGTTCCCTTTAATGAAATCTGTGTCAGCTATGCATTCAGGGCTTGTCATGGGATTCCATTGTCTCAGAGTTTGGATCAACCATCAAAGGAAGAGTATGGGGCATCAAATACTGGAATTGTGATTTTACTACTATATCAGTCATGCTTCTGAAATTGGAGGTGAGAGTAGCAGCATAGGATGTCAGGATATAGTAAGTGTACCCTGTGTCCAAAAGGAACTGCACTGACTTATCTGCCACCTCAAGAACTACCCAGGGTTTCCTCGTGTGAAATGGGAAAGGTTGTTATGGGGTTTCTTTCTTCCATTGGCCTCTCTAGACTTCTTGAAAAGGTCAGACATTGCGTTTTCAATCCTTTCCCCACTGGTAATGGGCCAAGTTCACCTTTTACTGTCAGGTGACGGGGTCATTCTTACATATAGACAAAGTCTGGGTCAGGGATGGGTGTTGGGCTTGTGACCTTGGGTGCCAAAAGTCCATTTCCATTGCATTTGGAGCTACTCTGCTTTCAGTTGCTTCCTGCTGTATTATCATGAGGATTGAATCCTGACCTGTCAAGTGATAGTTTTTTACTGGAGGTGCAGCTGACCGTGAGTGGGACATTTGAGACTTTCTCTTATCCCTTCTTTTTCCTTAGCAGGTTTCCTCCAAGTCCCTGTTATTGAAGACAGAGAAAATCATATCTATTAACTGATTTTGAGGAGTCCAAAGTTCCAACCGAAGCTTTTGTAGTTTTCTTTGGATATCAGGGACAGACTGAGCAATAAAATGGTGTCTAATAAGGGCTTGTCCTTTAAGGGAGGTCGGGTCTAGATTGGTGTACTTGCTAAAGACCTAATTAAGGCATGTATGAAATCTGCTTGATTTTCTTCTGTTCCCAGGGTAATCTCCTTGAGTTTTTCAATGAACTCGTTTTTTTAAAAAAATATTTATTTGTTTGTTTTAGTTGTACACAATGCCTTTTAGTTTTACATGGTGCTGAAGATTGAACCCAGGCCACTCATGTGCTAGGTGAGTGCTCTACCGCTGAGCCACAACCCCAGCCCCTGATGAACATGTTTTTAAAATTCTTTTTAGTTGTAGATGGACACAATGCCTTTATTTTATTTATTTATTTTTATGTGGTGCTGAGGATTGAACCCAGTGCCTCACATGTATTAGACAAATGCTCTACCACTGAGGCACAACCCCAGCCCATGAACATGTTTTTAATATAATGTTTCCTTCCCATTACTGTGCTCTCATTTGGTGTGCAACAGGTAGAAATATTAAGTAAACATCCCTCCACCTGAGATTGGAGGCAAGAATGAGTGTTTGAAAATTACTGGTAAAGCAGAAGGAAACTTCTGAGCAATTTCCAAGTTTTCTTTGGATTCTTTGCAGGTCATAGACTTTTTCATTCAGTTTGATCACCTCCCTTATGGGCAGGAGTGTTGACGCCAAAGATTTTGGCATTAGATGGTAAAAGGTTCTTCTCTGGGTATGATGTCTAGAACTTACAGTAGCCACCAAGACATTTGAGAGTACTTTGGGACATAGAGAGGAGGGCCAGAAGACCCTCTTTGATATTATGAGCTATAGCCTCCTCTGGGGAGACAATGGGAACTGTCAGGAAAGGATGATCTAAAAGGTATGGCTTTCCACACTCTTAAAAATTATTCCTTGTCTCCCCACATAAGTCTGGATTTTGATAAAATGCCATGAAGTCTTGTACATATGGAATCTCAGACCATTGGCCTGATCGTTTGCAGAAAAAATCCAGTTGTATGATGTAATTTAGGCCACCATCTTAGGGTCATGGTTCTCCATATCCCATCTTATAATTTGTCCAGGCAGTATTATGATAGGAAATGAAGCACACTTTTTTGAGGACATCAGGGTCAAAATTATCCCATTTCTTTATAATGTAAATGGGGTACTCCCTTATGTTGAAAGAAATGTTCCATGTTGTGATACTGGCCCCTAAAGGAAAGAATGATAGTAACAACTCAGAGGTAGTTGGAGCATTCCTTTTGTTCTTTCTAATGAGTTGCACATTGTATAGGCAGCGTGTGGGGTGTCCCCCTACTTCTGCCTCACTACCAGACATCTCTGGAAACTTTCTGAGTCCTTTCAGTGAACTGTGTCTGCTTTCCTCCATAGGTGCAGGCAACTATCAGAAGTAAGATGCTTTGATGTATTGATCTGGATCTTGCATCCCTCACATTGTCAATTTGTAGGATTTTCCATCAGTAAAGAGCCTCTGGAAAAGCTCTTCTGAAGTCAAGTGATGAAGGGACAGACGTCCTTGGGCAGTGGACCCAAGAGCCAGTAGTGTTACCATGAGTTGGTCCTGTAAATAATGGGGAAGTTGCTGTCTCCCAGTGATTTGTATAAGGGGTCCTCCTTGAGAATCTCTGTACTTCTATACCTATGCCTTAAGATCACAGGGTGATCACTAGGTTTTTTCAAAGTTCCAGGAAGTCCAAACTAGTATCTATAGGGATATAACTTAGACAAAGATCAAGAGGGGGTTTCTCACAAATTGTGCATCAGGACAGTCTAGGAGTGTCAAGGTGATGGCTAAGACTAAAGAAGATCTCCAAGGTAATATTCCCAAACCAGAAAGCGAGGAAGAAAAATAAGCAAAGATTGCCATAGCACTTGGATTATGGAATTCGGGGGTGGTGAGAGGAAATGTGAAAGAGCTATAATGTAGCCTCACAAGACACAGAACATGAACCTGTATGATGTGTGAGTTTGCTTTATGCTGGGTGTTTTTTGTCCTTTCATATATTTTTTTTCTCTTTTTTATTTATTATAGGTGGATTACTATTATTTAAAGTAGTGGATTTTGTAGTTACATATGTGGTTAATATCATTCATTTCCCAGTATTTTCTTTCCCTCCTCTCCTCGCTCCCCCTGAGCCCTTTCCTCTACTCTATTGGTCTCCCTTTGCTTTCCATGAGGTCACCCCAGTTTTCTTTTCCTTCTTCTTTCTAGCTTCCACATGAGAGAAAACATGATCCTTGACTTTCTGAATTTCAACATAATGTTATTATGTTCCATCCATTTTCCTGTAGATGATATGATTTCTCTTTTATGGCTAATAAACACCATTACTGATGTATATATCATTTTGTTCATCCATTAAGCCCTTGGCAAACACCTGGGCTGTTCCCATAGTTTGGCTATTGTGAATTGTGCTGCTGTGAACTTGACTGTGCCCGTGTCACTGTGATAGGCTGACTTTAATTCTCTGTGGTAAATACCAAGGTGTTATGTAGCTGAGTCATATAGTGGTTCCTTCCCTAGTCTTTTGAGGAACATCCATACTGATTTACAGAGTGGTTATATCAATTTACAGTCCCACTAAGGATGTAAAATTGTTCTCATTCCCCTCCCCCATTCTCTCCAGCACATGTTATTATTTGTAATTTCAATGGCTACCATTCTATCTGGAGTGAGATGAAATCTAAGTGTAGTTTTGATTTGCACTTCCTTATCTCTAAAGATGTCATACATTTTTTTTCATATATGGGACACTTGTCCCACTATGTAACCTGCCTCTTCTTGCACCTGTTTTCTTTGCTATGTGCAGAGCCTTTATATTTTTTTTTTCAGAAGTGTATATTTAATTCTTTTCTCTGCTTATTTGTTGTGTTATTTATTAATTTGGTGTTAATTTTTGAGTTCCCAATATATTCTGGATACTAATCCTCTGTCTGAAGAGTAGGTGGCAAGGGCTGGGGTTGTGGCTCAGTGGTAGAGCACTTACTTAGCTCATGTGAAAACTGGGTTCGATTCTTAGGACCACATAAAAAATAAATAAATAAGTAAAATAAAGGTATTGTGTCCATCTACAACTAAAAAATATTTTTAAAAGACTAGGTGGCAAGCATTTTCACCTCTACTGTAAGTTCTCTCTCTACATCTTTTTTGTTTTTCTGAACTTAAAATTTTTATTTTAATTTTTAATGGTATTGTTAGTGCATGATAGTTTTATGTAATATTTGGTTCACTTTGACATAATCATATGTATGAATATAATTTGTTCCCAGTACTTCTTTTTGCCTTTCTTATTTCTTACCCCTGCTCCTTTAACTCTACTCATTTGTCTTCTATACATCTATACATTTGTGCCTTTAGATACACATAAAGTTGAGATTCACTGTGGTTTGTTCATATATTTATGTGGCATAATTTGGTCGATTTCATTGCACTCTTCCTTCCTTATACCATCCCTCCTCCCTCCCTTTCTTTCCCCCTTTTTCACTATACTTATATCCTTTCAGTTTTCATGGGAATTGCCCTTTCTTTTTCTAATCCTTTTAGGTTCTCCAAGTGAGAGAGAGCATTCAACCTTTGATGTTGTAAGTCTGAATGATTTCACTTAGCATGATGTTCTCTAGTTCAATGTGTCTGCCAGCAGATGCCATGATTTCATTCTTCTTTCTGGTGTGTAAAACTCCGTTATGCATATATAGAATATTTTCTTCATCCATTCATCTGTTGATCGGCACCTGGGCTGGTTTCATATCTTGGCTTTTGTGTATTGCAGTGCTGTAAGCATTGATGTGCTTGTGTTGTTATGGTATGCTGACTTCATTACTTTAGTATAAATACTAAGGAGTGGGATAGCTGGGTATAAGGTGGTTCTATTCCTGGTCTTTTGAGGAATATTCCCACTGCTTTCCAGTGGTTGTACTAATTTGCAAATCCACCAACAATGTATGAGTGTCCCTTTTTCACTATGTCCTCACCAATGTTTATTATTATGTGTATTCTTGATGATTAGCATTTTCAATGGAGTTGAGATAAAATCTCAGTGTAGTTTTGATTTGAATTTCCTCTGATTTCTAGAATTTTTTTTTTCAGAGTAAATTTAGGGTTTATTTGCAAAACATTTTGACAACAGGATGATTTTTAGGATTTGAACTTCTTTTTCATATGTTTGTTGGCCATTTGTATTTTTTATTTTGAGAATTATCTCTTTTGTTCTTCTGCCCATTTACTGATTGGGTTGTTTGTTTTTTTGGTGTTGTGATCTTTGAGTTCTTTATATATTCTGGATATTAATTCCTTGTTGGAGGGGGCCACTGGCAAAAGGGGCCATTTGTCCCATTATGTTACCTGCCTCTTCTTGCACCTGTTTTCTTTGCTATGTGCAGAAGCCTTTTAAATTGAGTCTGTCCAAATTATTGATTCTTGGTTTCATTTCTTTAGCAGTCTTGTTAAGAAAGTGAGTGCCTATGTCAATATGTTGGAGTGTTAAGCTTATGTTTTCTTCTATTAGCTGCAAAATTTCTGCTCTGAAGTCTGTATCTTTGATCCACTTTGAGTTGCCTTTTGTACTGGGTAAAAGATAGAAATCTGTTTTTATTCTTCTGCATGTGGCTATTCAGTTTTCTTAGCATATATATATATATATATATATATATATATATATATATTGTGTGTGTGTGCGTGTGTGTGTGTGTATTCTAATTTGTTATACATGCTTGCAGAGTGCAATTCATTTCATATTACATATAAAGAGCACAGTTTTTTCAAGTCACTGGTTTTACACAAAGTAGTTTATTAAGAAGTTATCAATACTTTCTTCAACATGTGTTTTTGGCACCTTTGTTGAATACCAAATTACAGTATCTTTGTGAATTTGTCACTGTGTCTTCCATACCAGCAGACTTCATGTCTGTTTAGATGCCAATACCATGATGGTTTTTATTAGTATAGCTCTGTAGTATCTTTTAAGAATCGGTTTTGTGATGCCTCAAGCATTGCTCTTCTTGCTCAGCATTGCTTTGGCTATTCTGAGTCTTTTGTTATTGCAAATCTATTTTAGAATTTTTTTTCCTAGTTCTTTGAAGAATGTCATTGATAATTTGATGGGAATTTCATTGAATCTGTGTAATACTTTTTGTAGTATGACTAATTAGACAATTTTAATTTTACCTATTTAAGGAAATGGAAGGCCTTTCCTATTTTAAGATCTTCTTTAATTTCTTTCCTCAGTGCTCTCTAGTTGTCATTGTAGAGGTCTCTCACCTCATTGAATTGATTTATTCATAGGCATTCCATGAAATTTTTTGAGGCTATTTCTGATTTCTTTTTCACTGGGTTCTTTATTAGTGTATAAGAAAGGTGCTGATTTTCTTGTGTTGAAATTTGAAACTGCTGTTTTTCTTAATTTGTTTATCAAATCTAGCAGCTTTGTGGTAGAGTGTTTTGGATCTTCTGAGTATATGACTATATCATCTGAAAACAGATATAATTTGATGTCTTCTTTTCCTATTTTTATCCCTTCCATCTCATTTTCTTGCCTCCTTGCTCCAGAAAGAATATCCAATATTATATTGAACAGAGAGGTGTGAATGGGACATTCTTCACTTTTTCTAGATGTAAAGGAAATGTTTCATATTTTCCTCATCCACAATGATGTTGAGTTTGTCTTTGTATATATGCTAGCCTTTATGGATTTTGAAGTAAGTCTCTTCTGTCAATTATTTCATCAGTTTTTCAAAATTAATTGGTGCTGCATTTTATTTATTTGTTTATTTATTTGGTACCAGGGATTGATCTCAGGGGCACTCGACCACTGGGCAACATCCCTAGCTCTTTTTTTGTATTTTATTAGGGACAGGATCTCACTGAGTTGCTAAGTGCCTCGCCATTGCTGAGGCTGGCTTTGAACTCGTGATCCTCCTGCCTCAGCCTCCCAAGTGCTGGGATTACAGGTGTGCGCCACCGCGCCCAGCTGGTGCTGGATTTTATTAAAATGTTTTCTCTGTATGTATTAAGATGACTATATGATGGTTCTCCAAATTCTACATGTATGATGAAGTACATTTATTGATTTGTTTATGTTCAAATCAGTATCCTGTTATATCCGAATTCTACATGTTAAATGAAGTACATTTGTTGATTTGCATACATTTAAATTAGTATCCTGTTGTATCCTTGGAGTAAAATCAATTTAGTCATGATGTTCAATTTTCTTAATGTGTTGATGACTATGATTTGCTAATATTTTATTAAGGATTTTTGCATCTAAGTTCATCAGGGATGTTGTTTTCTACTTTTCTTTCCTTAATGTGTCCTTACCTGGTTTTGAGTGTCAGGGTAATATCTGATTTCATATTATAGATTTGGAATGTTTCCACCTTTTTCTATTTTATTAGTTCTTTAAATGTCTATCATAATTCTGCAAAAAAAATCCTTCTATTTCTGGGATTTTCTTTTTAGAAGGATTTGTATTACTGCTTCCATCTCATTGTTTGTTATTGGTCTGTTTAGCTTTTCTCTATATTTTCAGTTTAATTTTGGTAGGGCATATGTGCTTAGAAACAGATATATTTGTTCATGGTTTCCCAGTGTATGAAACTGGTAAATTTTCAATATATTTCCTGATGATTCTTTGGATGTCTGTGCTGATTTTTCCTATTTCTTCTCTGATTTTATTAATTTGGGTTTTCTCTCTTTTGGTAAGTTTAGGCAAGGTTTTATTTATTCCAAGAATCAACTCTTTGTTGCATTGGTCATTTGTATCATTTTTATTGCCTACTGTATTTATTTCAGGTCTGTTGTTCATCATTTCCTTCCTTCTTTTGGTTTTGGAAATAATTTCATTTTGTTTTGTTTAGGGCCTTTGATTGCATCATTTTCTCTACTGATCTCACTTTGACTTTCATGAATTTCCCTCCAACTTTCTTTCGAGTTTTCATTCTCTCTCTCTCTCTCTCTCTCTCTCTCTCTCTCTCTCTCTCACACACACACACACACACACACACACACACACACACACACACAAGAGAGAAAACACCCACACCATTTTCTTTATCCATTTGTTTGTTAATGCTAGGCTGATTCCACAGTTTGGCTGTTGTAAATTGTACTGCTATAAACATGGGTATGTATGTATAAATGTGGCATAATGCTTTAATTCTTGGAGGAGAGGTATAACTGGGCTACATGGCAGTTGCTTTCCTAGTCTTTTGAGGAATCTCCACAATAACTTCTATTGTGGTTTTACTAATTTACAGTTTTACCAATAGAGTGTCCATGCACCATTCTGCATCATCTCCAGCATTTGTTGTTTGTATTATTGATGACCATCATTTAGACTAGAATGAGATGGAATCTCTATGTGATTTTGGTGTGCATTTCCCTACTTGCTAGAGATGTTGGACATTTTTTCGTGTATTTGTTAAGCATTTGTATTTCTTCTTTTGAAAAGTGTTTGTTTAGTTCTACTCATATTAATTGGGTGATTTTTTTTTAATTGTTGTTAAGTTTTTTGAGTTCTTTATATCTCATGGATATGAATGACCTAACTGAGTAGTATATGGTGAAGATCCCCCATTTTGTAGGTTCTCTATTCATGCTCTTATTTGTTTCCTTTGCTGTGCAGAAGCTTTTGAATTTGATGCTATCCCACTTTTGATTTTATTTCTTTTTTAAAAACCTTTTTTAAAATTATAAGACACAATATCTTTATTTTATTTAGTGGTGCTGAGGATCAAATTGAGTGCCCAATGCATGCAAGGCAGGCACGTGATCACTGAACCAAAACCCCAGTCCCTGGTATTATTTCTTGTGCTTTAGGAGTCTTGTCTTGTTAAGGATGTTGGTTCTGTGCCAACATATTGAAGTGTTGGATCCACATTTTCTTCTATCAGTTGCAGAGTTTCTGGTCTAATTCCAAGGTTTTTTTTTTTTTTTTTTTTTTTTTTTTTTTTTTTTTTTTGTACCAGGGATTGAACTTAGGGGCACTTGACCACTGGTCCACATCCCTAGCCAACCCCCCCCCCCTTTTTTGTATTTTGTATTTTAGAGACAGGGTCTCACTGAGTTGTAAGTGCCTCACCTTTGCTGAGGCTGGCTTTGAATTCGCAATCCTCCTGCCTCAGCTTTTCAAGTGCTGGGATTACAGGCGTGCACCACTGTGTCTGGCTAATTCCAAGGTTTTTGATCCACTTTGAGTTGACTTTTATGTAGGGTCAGGATTAATTCCTAAACATAAGGATATCCAGTCATCTGGGCATCATTTTGTCTTTTCTCCAATGTATGCTGTTGGAACTTTTGTCAAGGAACAGATGACTGTATCTGAGTGGCATGTATATGTCTTCTATTCTGTATCATTGGTTATATATCTGCTTTTATTCCAGGACCATGTTGTTTTTGTTACTATACCTCCATAGTATAATTTGAAGTCAGGTATTGGGAAGCCTCCATCGTTGCTTTTTTAGTTTAGAATTTCTGTGGCACTTCTGGGGCTTGTATTTTTTTTCTTTTTTTTTAAAAAATATTTATTTGCTTTAGTTGTACACAATGCCTTTATTTTTACGTGGTACTGAGGATTGAACCTGGGCTGCACACGTGCTAGGCGAGCGCTCTACCACTGAGCCACAACCCCAGCCCTGGGGCTTGTATTTTTCAAGCTGAATTTTAGAGCTATTTTATCTAGTTTGGTGAAAAATGTCGGTATTTTGATGAGGATTCTATTGAATTTGTATATTGCTTATGGTAGTATGGCCATTTAATTTTGTTGTAGTTGTTGTAGATGGACACAATACGTTTATTTTATTTATTCACTTTATGTGTTGCTGTGTGAGGTAAGGGCTCTGCCCCTGAGCCACAACCTCAGCCCCACTATGGCCATTTTAACTTATTTTAATTATGTCTATTCACGAAGATGTGAGGTCTTTTTATCTTCTTGTGTCTTCTTTGATTTATTTCTTCAACATTTTATAATTTATATTGTAGAAATTTTTCACCCCATTAGTAAGATTTGTTCTTGGTTATTTTAGGTTTTGAAGCTATTGTGAATAGGATTGTTTTTCTGTTTTCTCTCCAGTAAATTCATTATTGGTATATATAGAAATGTATGTTTTTATTGTTGATTTTGTAACCTGCTACTTTGGTTCTTTTTCTAAAGCTCTTGCAGTCTTTTGTTGTTGAAACTTTTGGATTTTCTAAGTACAGGATCATATCTTCTGTAAAGAGTGATATTTTGACATCTTTTCCTCCTATATTTATTTCTTTTATTTGCTTCTCTTTTCTAATTGCTTGGATACAATTTCTAGTATTATCTTAAATAGGAATGTTGAGAGTGGATATGCTTGTCTTGTTCCATATTTAAAGGAAATGTTTTCAGTTTTTCCCCATTCACTATGAATGTGTTTCCTGTTTTCATATATAGCTTTTTTGATCTTGAGGTAGGTTCCTTCTACCCCTAGTTTTTTCATTGTTTTTTTTTTTTTTTATCATAAATTGTTGCTGAGGTTTGTTGAGAGCTTTCTCTGTATCTATTGAGGTGAGTGGTTTTTTACTTTTAATTTTGTTTATGTATTGGAATTGCATTTACTGATTTTTATTTGTTCAATCTCATTTTTGTGTCCCATGAATAAAACAACTTGGTCAAAATGTAAAATTTTCTTAACATATTGGTTATGATTTGGTAATATTAAGAATTTTTGCATCTAAGTTCATCAGAGATATTGGTTTGTAGTTTTCTTTCCTTGACATGTCCTTATCTGAATGATCTGGAAGTGTTACATACCTTGCTATTTCTTGGAATAATTTGAAGAGAACTGGCATTAGTTTTCTTTAAAGTTCAATAGTACTCAGCTAAAAATTGATCTGACCTGGGCTTTTCTTTGTTGGAAGGATTTTTGTTAATTCTTCTATCTCATTGCTAGTTATTGGCCCATCTTGGTTTCTATGTCCTATTGATTTAATTTTGACATGTCATATTTGTCGATAAATGTGCCCATTTCTTGTAGGTTTTCCAGCTGATTGGAGTATAAATTTTCAAAATAGTCCATAAAAATCCTCTGGATTTCTGTGAATGTCTCTGGTGATTTCTCCTTTTACATCTCTAATTTTTTGGTCTTTCCCCCTGCCCTCTTGCTTTTGACTAGTTTACCTGCAAGGTGAGAATCTTGGAAGCATCATAAAGTTGGTTTTGTTTCTTTATTTGTCCTACCAACTAATGTCTTTGAGTTGAAGTGTTGAGACCAGTCTACAGCCATACTGCCCTGAATGCACACAAAACTTGTTGTGTGTTTATTACAAAGAAACATTTATTCATTCCTGCCATGTTTTTTCTGACAATGAATTTATTCCTGTTTCTCATTTTCTTATCTACTCTTCAACTGAGATTTATCCATTTGGGAGCTCTGTAGTTTGTTTTCCTTTTCCCCTGTAGTTCTTGAAGGATTATCTGTGGTTCTGGTTTAGTAGTTATGAATTCTTTTAGGTTTTGCTTATCTTAGAAGGTTTTAGTTTTTCTTTGATTTTGACAGATAGTTTTACTGGGTATAACAAGCTTGGTTGACAGCTATTTTCCCTCAGGCCTTGTAACATACCTTTTCAAACCCTTCTGAAATTTACAGTTTGACCTGAGAAGTCACAAGTAATTCTTACTGACTCACCTCTAAATGTGATCTGATGTTTCCTCTTCAGTCTTCTAAAATTCTACACTTGCTCTGTGTGTTAGGCATTTTAATTGCAATGTGTTATGGAGAGGTTCCTTTTGGATATTGTCCTTTGAGGCTTCCAAATGCTTCCCATAGTTGGATGTTCTCAATCTCCTTCTCAATGTTTGGGCAATTTTGTTATTAGTTACCAGAAGAGGTCATCCATACCATTGCCCTGCATTTCCCAACCCTCTCTTTTCCAATGATTCGCAAATTTGGTGACTTAATATTGTCCTAAATTTCTTGTATATTCTGGTCGTGGTTACTTATTTTCACTAATGGTGTCTGCATGTGCAGGGCTGACCATTTGTCTTCCCACTCTGAGATCCATCTTATTCGTGTTCTAACTATTTTTTTGATTTTTATTTTGATTTATTTTGCTTTTTATTACCAGTTTCCCTTTTGGTTATTTTTCAATATTGCTATCTCATCATTGAATTTCTCATTCATATCCTGTACTGACTTTCTTAATTCATTCAGTTCCTTTAAGTGTTGTCTTTGAATTCATTGATCATTTTTATAATTGTTCCTTTGAATACACTGTATGGTGTTTCATGCATTTCAATATCATTGGACTCAGCAGAATTATGAAGCATAGGATTTATCATTGTTACCTGTTTTTTTTTTTTTCATGTTTCTTGTATTCCTGTTTTGGGTTTTGTGCATGTTTAGACGTATTTCTCTTCCATTAGTGTATGTGGGCCCATATAGGGCATATCCTTCTCTTGGTAATGTGTTCAGGGATATCAGGTTGTCTGGAAAATTTTTATATATTTTCAAGTGTATTTTGAAGTACAGTTTCTCTTCTAGTTCTGTGGTAATGACCAGTGTATTTTGATGTTACATGTATTGTGGCAGAGATTGAGGAGTTCACTTTCTCCCATAGATCTCACAAGAGTGGGATGCTTGTAGACCATGCAATCCTGCAATTGTGTTGTATATGGTAGGCTACATAGGATATGCCTTCTGTGATTGCTCTTCACGTAATGAGACTATATCATAAAGGGGTATGGAAAGCTGTCTACATTAAGACCCCTTGTAGGTGTGGTACCCACAGTATAACACAAGTTAATTGCCTCTATTTCTGTTGTAGGAGTGGATGTCCATGGGTGGGATCTGAGGTCTCCACCTAACTATTCCTACTTGGGGCCTGGTCATCAGTTTTGGTGATTTCTTTCACCTAGTTTTTGTATTAATGTATCTTTGATCTTCAAGTGTGGTTTATGGGTGATGCAAGGTGCTCTGTCTCTTGGCTGGGTTCTGGAAGTACCTCAGCAGCACAGTGTCTACTTGTAAACTCATGGTGTCCCAGTAGGTTCCTAGCACTTCACAGAAAAGGAGGAATGGAACAACAATAACAACAGCATCAAACTATATACAGCATTAGAACAAATATCCAGTGCCAAATATGACATCTGCAACACTAATTGCCACAAAAAAGGAATGGCAGGCTTAGCAACAGCCAACAGCAATAGCAGTGAAATCAATATCTTGAAAAAGATCCACCTTAAAAAACATATCAGGTATCAACTAATCTATCTACAGTGCTTAATAACTATAGCACCTTGGAGGGTGGTGGAGTTAGGAATTTAGAAACTAAATAGTTCTAAAGGATCATAAAATATAGAGTTCATTAAGGGAAAAGGAAATATAATGTGAAGGTGAAATAAATGTTAGAATTTTCACAGTGTGAACAGAGATGTAGGAAGGAGGAGGACAAAAAGTAAAAGAAAGAAATAACAAGAGAAACTGGCTGTTAAGAGGGAGAAGAAAGGTGTTAGAGAAAATAGACATAAACAAAAATACCCAAATAAACAAAAACCCTAATCCTCAAATGACAAAACAAAGAAGAGTAATGAACATAAACTGAGAAAAAGAAAAAAGTATGTATATGAATATATATCCACAAATCAAGTAGCAGAATAAGAACACCAAGAAAACAAAAATAAACAAACAAATAAATGTAAGAAGAAAGAAAGTGGGAAATCACAATGAAAATTGATGTTTGAGCTCAGTTGGTTAAATCTGTTGCATTGCTTGTGCAGCACTGCCCTTCTTTACAGTTCTTCTTGGACTGTGTATCCCTTGGAGAAAACAAGGACTTGGGGTTGTTAAACACTTTTTTGTGTGTTCCTCACTGGGCTGTCAGCTGTAGTGAAGTGGAATTGAAGCTGCCAGTAACAGCTTGCAGGTTTCCTTCTCACCTGTATACAGTAGGATAGAAGGGAATGTCAAATGGAGTTTTATCCAGACAGACCCAAATCTATGCAGTTATCAGTGGGAAGTACTGGTGGTTGGGGTTTAGCTCCAATCAGGTGATGGGAGTTTGTTGTGTAGTATTTGCTCTGGAGAGGTTAGATCAACACACCACCAGGGCTGAGCAGATGCTGATCCTCAAGACAGCCCTCCTAAAATTCCTTCCAGGTTTCACACACTCAACTGACAATGAATGTGGCCTTCCCAGATTCAGTCTCACAGTGAAATACCTAAGGTACAATACACACACACACACACACACACACACACACACACACACACACATACACACACACATGTTCAGTTTCCTGAAACACTTCAACTGGCCATGTGAGCCACCAGACTCAATGGGAGGGTGAATCACACTCCTGTCTGTATCTCTGAGTTGAATCCCTCTGAGTACAATTTTCTCCATGTTTGTTTCAATCACCTCTGGTAGGTGCTTGCCCAGTCAGTGTGGCAATATTAGCTATGATCTCCTGGGTTCCTGCAAGAGGAAGCTGCAATGAGGTTTCTTCAGAATGTCTCACCTCAGTTGTTTGCTTGGCAATTGAGAATCACAGAGCACTTTCAAACACCAGTGGGCTGTGTGGCCAATTTCAGACTGCTCTTCTGTTCTGCAGGGTTTTTTTTTTTCCCATGCCAACATTCTTTTTTTGTGTTTGTGTTATCCCTTCCCTCTGTGGTGAAGCTTTGCCACTATTGCAGATGGCACTGGCTTAGCTCCAGTGTACCTTTTCTTTTCATTTGTTCAATGCACCTGAATTTATGGGTCTCTAAGGGCCTCAGATTTGATGTTGGATTTCAGTGAATTACCCTTTTCCCAACTCACTGAGAAGCAGTAGTCCCACTCCTTGCATCTCAACCCATGGAGTAAGTAGAAATGCAGCCTTCCTCAAATCTGTCATCTTTTTTTGGTTACTCACAAGCTTTATTGGTTATTTTTAGTTATTTGTGACATTAGGTTCATTTTGACATACTTGTAAAATATGGAATATAATTTGCTGTAATTCAGTCCCCAGTACTTTTCCTTCCCCTCTCCTCCTCCCTCCCATGTTCCCTGTCCCCCTATTCTTTTAATCTTTCTGCTATTTACTTATAGTTCTTTTTAAAAAAACTCTTTAGTTATAGATGAACACAATAGGTTTTTTTTTAAAATTTATTTTTATGTGGTGCTGAGAATCGAACCCAAGGCCCCACATGTTCAAGGCAAGCACTTTGCCACTGAGCCATAACCCTACCCCTACTTATAGTTCTTTTTAAGATTAGTGTTTTTTTTATTTACATATTTATGAGAATCAGTGTGGTATATTCATATATGTACATTGGAAAATTAGGTTTGATTCATTCTACTGTTGTTCCCTTATTCCATCCCTCCTCCCTATCCATCGTCCCCTGTCTCTACTCCACTTATCTTCTCTTTTGATAGAGTCTCCCTTTTTTCTTTTTCCCCTTATTTTGGACGAGTTTGTGCATATCAGAGGAGACATTTCAACTTTGACTCTCTGGATCTGGCTTACTTCACTCCGTATGATTGTCTGCAGTTCCAAACATATACTGACAAATGCCATCATTTTGTTCTTTCTTATGGTTGAGGAATACTCTACTGTATGTATACATATGCATCTATATGTGTGTGTGCATTTATATAATATGTACATATATATACATACATATATGAATATGTATATATCACATCACATTTTCTTCATCCATTTATATGTTGAAGTGCACCAACGTTGAGCTTGGCTATTTTGAATTGTTCTGCTATAGATACTGGTGTGGCCACATCCATATAGTATGCTGATATTAGAACTTTGAACTATATACTGAGGAGGGTGATAACTGGGTCATATGGCGGCCCAATTTATAATTTTTTGGGCAATCTGCATACCTCTTTTCCAGAGTGGTTGCACTAATTTGCAGTCCCACAAGAAATATATGAGTGTACCGTTTCTCCAATGTCCTGACTGGAAAGAGATGAAATCTTGATGTAGTTTGGATTTGAATTTCCCTAATAGCTATAGATATTGAATTTTTTCCTATATTTGTTGGCAATTGTATTGCTTCTTTTGAAAAGTGTGCATTTTAAATCTTTTCTCCAGTGTATGTTTTGGCACCTTAGTCTAGTATCAGACAGCTGTATTTGTGTGGGTTTTTTCTCCATGTCTTCTGTTTCATTCCCTTGGTCTTCATGTTTGTTTTAGTACTAGTTCTGTGCTACTTTTGTTACTCTAGCTCTGCAGTATAATTTGAGGTCCTGTATTTTTGCTTCAGATTGCTTTGACTATTGTGGTATTTTTCCAAATGGATTTTAGAACCACCTTTTGCTAGTTATGTGAGGAATGTCATTGGTATTTTGAAGGGAATCACATTGAATCTTTATATTGTGGCATTTTAATAATATTAATCCTGCCTTTCCTAGACATGGAAGGTCTTTCTATCTTCTTTTGTCTTCTTCAACTTCTTTCTTCTGTGTTCTATAGTTTTTATTGTAGTCTTTACCTCCTTCATTAGATTAATTCCCACGTTTTTTTGAGGTTATTGTGAATGGGATAATTTTCCTAATTTCATTTTTGGCAGATTCATTATTGGAGTATGTAGGAAAATGATTGGTTTTTGTACATTGAACTTGTATCCTGCTACTTTACTAAAGTTGCTAATCAGCCCTAGAAGTCTTCTGGTGACTTTTTTTGTGACTTCTTAATGTAATTAGAAATAATTTGAGCTCTTCTTTTCCTATTTGTATCCCTTTAATTTCCTTCTCATGCCTGATTGCTCTGACTAGCATTTCAAGGACTATGTAGAATAGGAGTGGTGAGAGAGGACCTTCTTTTATTGTTCCTGTTTTTAGAAGAAATGTTTTTAATTTTCCTCTGTTCATTATGATGTTGCCCTTGGGTTTGGCATCTGTATCCTTTACAATGTTGAGAGAGGTTCCTTCTATCCCTAGCTTCTCTAGTGTTTTAAAAATGAATGGGTGTGATATTTTCTCAAATGCCTTTTCTGCAACTATTGAGACTCATGGTTCTTTTCTTTAACCCTGTTTTTGTGGTGAATTACATTTATTTATTTTCATATTTTGAACGAAACTTGCACCCTGGGACAAAAACCCACTTGATTATCATGCAGTGTTTTTTTTTATTGTGTTTTTCCAATATTTTATTAAAAATTTTGCATCTATGTTCATCAATGATTGTTATGGTTTGGATGTCAGGTGTCTCATGAAAGCTCATGTGTGACACAATGCAAGAAGGTTTAGAGGAGAAATGAGTGGGTTGTGAGAGCCTTTAGTGAATCAGTGAATTAATCCTGCTGATGGGATTAACTGAGTGGTAACTAAATTTGGGTAGGCTGTGGCTGGAATAGGTGGATCACTGGGGGTGTGCCTTTGGGCCATATATTTCATATTTGGTGAGTATACTTCTCTCTCTCTCTCTCTCTCTCTCCCCCCCCCCCTTCCTGATGATCACGTGAGCCACTTCCCTCTACCACACTGTTCTGCCACGTTGTTCTGCCTAACCTTAAGCCCTGAGGAATAGAGCTGGCTGTCTATGGAATGAGACTTCTGAAACCATGAGCACCCAAATAAACTTTTCTTTCTCTAAAATAGTTCTTGTTAGGGCTTTTAGTGACAGTAGGGGAAAAGCTGACTAAAATAAGGATGTTAGCTTGAAGTTGTCTTTCCTTGAAGTGTCTTTTTCTTGGTTTGGTATCGTGGTGATACAGGCCTCATGGAAAGAACTTGGCTGTGTTCCTTCCCACTCTGTATTGTGGAATTATTAGAGCAAGATTTGTGTTCTTCTTAGAAGGCTTAGTAGAACTTGGCTGAGAATCTGCTTGGTCCTGGGCTTTCCTTTGATGGGAGACTTTTGATAATCTTCTTTAGCATTGGTAGTTTGGTTAAGGGTTTATTACTCTTGTTTATCCTTCCAAAAAAAAAGTTTTGTTTCATTGGTTGTTATAGTTTTTGTTGTTATTCTTGATTTCATTGATTTTGGCTGTGGCTTTAATAATTCCTTGTCTTCTACTGATTTTGTTAAGTGTGTTGTTAGTTTTCTAGGGCTTTGCGGTGTAAATTTAAGATTATTATTTTGGAAGCTATTTTTTAAATACATGTACTCAATGATAAAACCTTTCCTCATGCTGTGCCAGAGATTTTGATATGTTCTATCACTATTCTCACTGGTTTCTAAGAATTTTAAAAATTTTATCTCCTATTTCTTCTGCTATCCATTCAACACACAAAAGTGTATTATGTAATCTCTAAGTGGTAGAGTGGCTTATCTTTTTTTTTCTTGTCATTGATTTCTGATTTTATTCCACTATGATCTGATAAGAAAGGAATTATCTGTTTTTTACATTTACTAAGATTTGCTTTGTGACCTAAAATATGAACTATTTTATAAAATGTTCTATGTGCTGCTGAGAAGAATGTGAATATAGTCATTGATGGATAAAATATCCTATCAATGTCTGTTAGGTCCATTTGATTAATAGTATTCTTCAGTTATGAAAAATCTTTACTTATTTTATTTTATGTCTGGATGATCTATCTAGTGGTGACAAAGGTATGTTGAAATGACCCAGTATTTTTTTTTTTTGTACAAGGAATTGAACTCAGGGGCACTAGACCACTGGGCCACATCCCCAGCCCTTTTTTGTATTTTATTAGAGACAGGGTCTCACTGAGTTGCTAAGTGCCTCACCATTGCTGAGGCTGGCTTTGAACTCGTGATCCTCCTGCCTCAGCCTCCCAAGTGCTGGGATTACAGGCGTGCGCCACCGTGCCCGGCTAATTCTTAATATTGATAAGGGTTTATGTACATAGATGCACCATTTATTGGGGGCATCAATATTTACAATAATTATCTTTTTTTAAAAAAAATTTTTAGTTGTAGATGGACACAAAACCTTTATTTTACTTATTCATTTTTATGTGGTGCTGAGGATTGAACCCATTGCCTCACACGTGGTAGATAAGCACTCTACCACTGAGCTAGAACCGTAGATGTACAATAATTTTACCTTATTGTTGAATGATTCCCTTAACCAGTGTGAAGTGACCTTCTTTGTCTCTTCTGAAGACAAATTTGGCTTGAAGTCCACTTTGTCTGACATGAGATGACTTTTCCCGTTGTTTCACCTTCATTGTGTGTATGTATTTCTTTGTTATGCAAGTCTCTTGCAAACATCATATTGTTGGGTCTTGTTTTTTAATCCGGTCTTCAAATTTATGTCTTTTGATTGGAGAGTGTACTGTTTACATTCCATGTTGTTATAGGAATGATTTTAATTTCCTGCAATTTTGATTTATTTTTGTTGTTTGATTTAGATTTGATTCTCCTTTACTTGATTGTTCTTGTGAAATTTAACCTGGTTAAATTTTTATTTTTCATTTCTTCCTCATGAAATAGTTCATTGAGTATGTTTTGTAGTGCAGGCTTTGTGGCTATGCAGTCTTCTAGTTTCTGCTTATTCTAAAATGTTTTTATTTCACCTTCAATTTTGAAGAATAATTGTGATGGTTATATTAATCGGGGCACTCATTTTCTTTCACAACTTGGAATACTAAGCCCTCCTGGCTTTAATAGTGTGGGTTGAGAAATCAGTTGAAATTTGAATTGGTTCACCTCCACATAAGACCTGCTGTTTTTCTCTTGCAGTTTAAAATATTCTATCCTTATTCTGTATATTAGGTATTTTCATTGAAATGTATCTTGGAGAAGATGTGTTCTGATTCCGTTTGGAGTTTACATGCTACTTGTATTTGAATTTCCAACTCATTCCTAAGATTTGGATTTTTCTAATATTTCATTGAAAAGATTTTGCATTCCTTTAGTTTGTATTTAGGAGCTTTCATATAATGCAGTGATTTTTAAATTTGGTCTTTTTTTTTTTTAAACATATATGATGTTTCCTTTATTTATTTATTTACTTTTGCCTAAAATGTTCCAGTCATATGTAAAAGATGCTGATCTCATGGTATACTCTGGTTAATAATGCTTGCATGAATCAAATAATCACATGGTGCCCCATAAATATGTATAATTATTAAATGTCAGAAAAAATCAAAGAAATAACCATAAATTAACAAAATCCAACGTCATCCTCATGAATATAGCTTTACCATCTCTCAGAAGACTCTCCCATTCACTGCATAATACATCATTGGCCAAATTCATTCCTGCTAAAAAACATTTCTGTTTCCATGTATCTTTACACAGATGCACTCTTTTTAAAAATTATTTTTATTTATTCTAATTTGTTATACATGCTTGCAGAGTGCAATTCATTTCATATTACATAGAAAGAGCAGTTTTTGAAGTCACTGGTTTTACATAAAGTATTTTCACACCATTTGTGTTTTTATACATGTACTTAGTGTATTGATGTCTAACTCATTCTGCCATTATTCCTATCCCCTTATGGTCTTTTGATGTTATCCGAGATTTCTTGACTATTCTGGTCATGGACTCTTGAAATTTTTCTTAGTGGTCAACTTTATTTTTAAGGTTGTATACTTTTCTTTATGTCCTGAAAATTATTTTTATAGTGTTTTAATCTATTAGTGATGCTTTCCATTGAATTTTAAATTTCATTTATTGAACTTCCATTTGGTTCTTTTTCCTGAATCTCTCTTTTTATTGATGTGATCTTTCACTTCCTGCATTTTCTCTATAAGTTCACTCTTTACAGCTTCTTTTAGATCATTGTACATATTAACTGTGAACTTTGTAAATTCTTTCTCTGACATTTCCTCCACTTTGGTGTTGATGGAGGCAGTTGTTGAGGTGTTACAGGCAATTTTGGATGATTTTTTTCCTTGTGTTTTCATATTGTGATATGCCTACACATTTATTGGGATGCTTATCACTTGTAAGCTTTTTCTTTTTGGTAAGTGTTATGGTTGAGACATGGTGTCCCCTGAAAGCTCATGTGTAAGACAGTGCAAGAATTTTCAGAGGAGAAAAGATTGGGTTGGAAGAGTCTTAACCCAGTCAATGAATTAATCCCCCTGATAGGGATTAACTGAGTGGTAACTGAAGTGGTAGGGTGTGACTGAAGGAGGTGGGAATTGGGGAATAGCTTGGAAGTATATATTTGTATTTAGCCAGTGGAGTCTCTCTCTGTGCTTCCTGATCACCATGTAAGCTGTTTCTGTCTGCCACACTGTTCCACCATGATGTTCTGCCTCATCTTGAGCCTTGAGGAATGGAGTCAGCTGTCCATGGATTTAGACCTCTGAACCTGTGAGCCCATCAACAAACCTTTCCTCCTCTATAGCTGTGCTGTTCAGGTGTTTTAGTTGCAGCAGTGAAAAACCTGACTAAAACAGTGAGCTTCTTTCTTTTAGGGGCCTCGAATTGGGTGAATACCCAGATATCGATACATTGAGTCAGTGAGGGACCTCTACAGATCCCAATATCAGTGCCCCTTTGAGAGATGCCACTGAACCCTATTTTGTACAGTCTAATATTTATTTGGATGATCCATTCTTTATGACCAGTCTCTTCTCTGATTCTGTTTTCAACATTTATTGACTTTCACTTTGACCAGTTAGATTTTAATGTGGGTTAGCATTGTATTTGGGAGTTTATCCTACTGGGATTCATTCATCTCATATTTGTATATCCATAGCTTTCACCAAAGTTGGGAAGTTTTCAGCCATTATTTCTTCCAATAAGTCTTATGCCATTTTCTTTTTACCTTCTCATTTTCACATGGTCATAATTCATTTATTAGTCTACTTTGTGGTATTTCTTGTACCCCTTAGTATCTGTTCATGTTTCTTGCTTCTTTTATTTTCTTTACAGTCAAGACAGAATTTCAAATAATCTGTCTTGGAGCTTACTGATTCTTCTTCCTGTTTGAGTTGTTGTTGAACATTCCAATGATTTGTTCAACTCAGTTTTTTTCTTTTCCAGTTCTAGAATGTCTTTGGTTTTTCTTTACAGTTTGTACCTCTGTTAATAACCTCCTTTGTTCACTCATCTCTTTCTTCTTTTCCTTAGTTTTTCTCTATATGTTCCATGAGCAGGACAGGTTGAACAAACTTGTCATGAAATTTCCTGTTTTGAATGTGTTTTTTCCTAAATTGGGTATTCACCTGGTGGCTGCAGATCTTTGATGAATGTCTAGACTCTTCATAAAGATAAATTACTAGTCAGTGTTTTATTTGCTTTTCTCACAAGAGAGCAAAGCCCTGGAGTATCCTATTTTGCCTTCACACCTCTGCTTCATTATTGGATAGTAGTTTTGGTGGGTATACATTTCTTAGTTGATGTTATTCTTTGGATATTATCTGTCTCCAAAAAGCTCAGATATGGTAGAATGCAAGAAGGCTTATAAATTATTGGGTTAATAAGGGCCTTGACCTCATCAGTGCATTTATCCTCTGATAGGATTAACTCCTCACTTCCCCTCATTCCCTTTTTCTACTCTTTTGGTCTCCCTTCTGTTTTTTTTTTTTTTTTTTTTTTTTTTTTTTTTTTGTTTGTTTTTGTTTTTTTTTTTGGTACCAGGGATTGAACTCAGAGGCACTCAACCACTGGGCCACATCCCCAGCCCTTTTTTTGTATTTTTATTAGAGACAGGGTCTCACTGAGTTGCTAAATGCCTCGCCATTGCTGAGGCTGGTTTTGAACTTGTGATCCTCCTGCCTCAGCCTCCCAAGCGCTGGGATTACAGGCATGCGCCACAGCACCCGGCTTCACCAGCAAGCAAATCTAGTACTCGCTTCAGCCTTGAAGACAGAAAAGGTCCAGAACAACCAAGGGCCTCAGAGAGGGAGGCCTCAAGTCTGCTGCCATTCAAGTTTTCTGCAGAACTTGGAAAGCCAGAATTTTTTCTTATTTCTTTCTTAAGCAACAACTAGTCTATTCAAGCTGAACCAGAGCATGTGGAAGAAAAATGAATATTGAGAGGGTCTTAAATACCTTTGTAGGACAGATACTTTTATAACGTAGAAAGATCATCAAGTAAACATAGCACCCCCCAAAAGAGAGTCTGAATGTTCAAGTGGAGAGAAAGTTTTGGCTATCTCCTTTAACTGTGTTTCTGGCACTTTGGTCTGTAGGCAATCAAGATGGAGAGAGATGCTATCCCAAAGAGGAAAGTCTGCAGGAACCAGAGTAGTTGAGCCCGACTGTCTGTGATTCCTTTATACTTGCACAATACCATGGCATATAAGGACTCTCCCACTTGAATCATCCAAGCAAGCCAATACCCATTATGCAGGAGGGGTGTGATGGTGGTTCACCAAATGTAAGCTGCCTGGTACCGAAAACCGGGAGGAAAAACTCTCGGAGGCAGAGTTAAGCTTTTACTACTTTTACTTCTACTTTCTTATAGAGAGCTTAGAGAGGGAAAGAAAGATTTTTAGAGAGAAAGATTAAAGCGAGCTTTTTGTCTTCTTAGCTTAGAGTAGAGAGAAAGATTAAAGCTTAGCTTAGCTTCTTAGAGAGAAAGAAAGATCTTCTTAGCTTAGAGTCTTAGAGAGAAAGAAAGATAGAGCTTAGCTTAGCTTCTTAGAGAGAAAGAAAGATAGAGCTTAGCTTAGAGAAAGATTAGAGCTTCTTTCTTCTCTCTTCTTTCTTCCTTCTTCTTTCTTCTGTCTTCTGTCTTCCTCAGGAGTCTCGGCCTAACTCTGACCAGTCATTACTTCTTCTATCTGGTTTCTCTTCTGTCTTCTATCTGGTTTCTCTTCTGTAACCGCTCTGCCTACGTTCTGGCCGCTCTGATTCTTCTGACCGACCGAGTGACTGCCCGGCTGACTGAATTCTCCGTTCTCCTAACTCGGACCGCTTTCACCCGGTTATATACCTTCAGGTTTGCGGGTGCCTACAGGTGCGTCACATACATATCAGGTGGAACTTATGGCTTCCAGCTAGCTACAACAGCCCTTCCTAATTAGGGCTCCTTCAACCAAATACTGAGTAAATTAGCCCAGGGGTCCAAGACTCTGATAAGGGATATTCTGAGGCCAGAGGACAACACACGAGAAGTATCCCAGCCCCAGGGCTTTGACCAGCAAGGGCAAGGGTCTGGCTGTACTGAAGTAGGATGTAGCCTCCCTGCCAGCCTCTGACTTTCCCCCCACCATCTTGAAAGACCCAGGCACTGAGTTATTGGGTAGGGAGCCATGCTCATGTCCACATAGGGAAAGCCTGGCGAGCCAGTTTCTCAGAGCCCTGAGCACCTGCCCAAGGCCCTGCTGACAGGCTAATGCTCCAGCATCTCCTCCCCAGTCTCGACCTCAAAATTTTAAAAAATAGAATTATACCTTATTATTACTTGTTTTTATTTCAGTCTGATAATGCCCAGGTATTCTTTGTCTTCCATATGAATTTTAGGACTGTTTTTTCTAGTTCTTTTAAGATCATCATTCATCCTTTGATAGGCATTGCATGTAATCCATGCATCACTTTTGGTATTATGGCCATTTTTACAATATTAATTCTATCTATTGAAGAACATGGGAGGTCTTTTTATTTTTATGATGTCTCTTCAATTTATTCTCTAGTGTTCTGTTCATTATAGAGCTCTTTGACCTCCTTGGTTAGATTTATTCCTAGGTATTATTTTTTTATTTTATTTGTTGTGAAAGTTATTGAGAAGATTAAACTAAATCATATTTGAAAATACTTAGTGCTTTAGCAGTCTTACTTAGGAAGTCAGTTTCTATGGATAAATATAGGACTATATTGACTATATTGATATATATTGACCCTGTGTCCTCTTCTAGTAGGTGCAAAGTTTTTCAACAAATTCCTGTGTCTTTGATCCAGTTTAGAATGTACCTTTGTGTAGGGTGAGCAATACGGATGCAGTTTCATTCTTCAACATATGAATATCCAGTTTTCCCATCACCATTTGTTTTAAATAGCTGGTTTTACTACATCATAGGTCTAGCACCTTTGTGCAGGATCAGATAACTGTGTATGAATGGGTGCTTTGTACGCTATTGTTTTTGTCTTCCTGTCAGTTTTTATGCGAATTCCTTGCTATTTTTGTTATTATAACTTTGTTGTAAAGTTTAAGATTAGGAATTGAGATGCCTCCACCATTGTTCTTTTTGCTCAGTGTTCCTTTGGGTATTCTTTGTCTTCCGTATGAATTTTAGGACTGTTTTTGTTCTAGTTCTTTTAAGATCATCATTCATCCCTTGATAGGCATTGCATGTAATCCATGCATCACTTTGGGAGGTATTATTTTTTAGATTTTATTTGTTGTGAATAGAATTGTTTTCCCTGATATTTTTCCATTGGGTATGTTATTGGTGTTTAGAAAAGGTATTGATTTTTGCCTGTTCATTTTGTGTCCTTCTACTGTCTAGAATTATTTTTATCAGCTCTAGAAAACTTCTGGTGGAGATTTGTTGGGTATTGTAAGTATAGTTTCATATCATCTGCAAACAGAGATATTTAAACTTCTTTTTTTCCTTTTATTCCTTTAATTCTCTTATTTTGTGCAACTTCTCTGGCTAAAATTTCTTGTACTGTATTGAATATGAGTGAGAAGAGTGAACATCATTGTCTTGTTCCTGATTTTAGGGAAAAATCAGTTTTTCTCTGTTTAGTATGATATTGGCTGTACATTTGTCATATATAGTCTTTATGATGTTAAGTTTCTCTATGTTTTATGTGTGTGAATGGGTGCTGTGTAAGACTTTTTCTGCATCTTATCAGTATGATCATATTATCTTTGTCCTTATCTTTACATGATAAAATACATTTATTGATTTGTGTTTGCTGAACCCACCTTGCATCCCTGGAATGAAACCAACTTGCTTAAGACACACAGTCTCCTTGATGTGTATTTGAATATGAATTGCTAGCATTTTATTACGGATTGTTCCATCTGTGCTATTCACGGTTATTGTTCTGTAGTTTTCTTTGATCAAAGTATCTTTATCTGGCTTTTTTTTTTTTTTTTATCAGGGTGATACTTCCTTCATGGAATGTGTTTTGAAGTGTTCCCTCTTTCTATTTCACAGAACCAGTTGAGGAGCATTGATGATAATTCTTCTTTTGAGGTCTGGTAGAATTTAGCTGTAAATCCATCTAGTCCTGTACTTTTTCTTGGTGAACGGTGTAAGTTTTTTTTTTTTTTTTTTGTTGTTGTTTATTTGTTTGCTTTTAATTACTGCTTCAAACTTGTTGCTTAATATTGTGCACTTAGGTTTTTTTATATCCTCTGAAATCAGTTTGGGAAGATCATGTATGTCTAGAATTTTGTCAGTATCTTCTCAATATTTCAATTTATTGGAATATGATTTCAAAAGAGTCCCTAATGATCAGCTGGTTTTCAGAAATGTCTGTGGTAACATATTTTTTTTTTTCTTCTCTAATTTTGCTGGGTATGGTCTTCTCTCTAAAATAAAGTTTAAGGTTTTATCAATTGGGTTTATCTTTTCAAAGAATCTAGTCTTTTTTGCCATGATTCTTTTGTTTTTTATTCTCTATTTCTATAATTCTGGCTCTGATATTATTACTTGTCTTCAACTGGTTTTGGAACTAGTTTATATCTCCTTTTCTAGCACCTTAAGATGTAATAGAAGACTGATTATTTGGTATCTTCCTTTTTAAAATTTTTTTTTGTAGTTGTATATGGACAACATGCCTTTATTTGTTTCATTTTTATGTGATGCTAAGGATGGAACTCAGTGCCTCACCTATAGTAGGCAAGTGCTTTGCCACTGAGCTACAGCCTTAGCCCTGGTATCTTCCTTTCTAATGTAGGCCTTTAATTCCATCACATTTCCTCTTACAACCACTTTCATGGAGATTCTATTAGGTTGTACCTCTTCTTATTCGCTTATGAGAATTTGTTGAATCCTCCACTCTTTTCTTATATGACTCATTAATAGTTAGCAAGCATATTATTCAATTGCTCCTGTATTTTCCCTTGCCATTAGTTTCTAGTTTCATTTTGTTATGATAAGATAAATTGCAAGGAATTATATCATTTTTTAAATTTAGTAAGTCTTACTTTGTGTCCTAAAATATATTTAATTTTGGAGGAGTTTTCATGAGTAGCTAAGAATGTGAGTTTAGTTATTGATGGAAGAATTATTCTATAAGTATATGTTAAGTTAATTTGTTTGGGTAATCAGATTTTTTTTTTTAAGATCAGAGGAGTCTTGACATAGGTTGTGTGTTGATGACCTATCTATTGGTGAGAGAGTTGTGTGAAAATTAGGCAGTATTTTTGCATTGTTTCTGAGTTTTTATGTTGACTGGAATTCTTTTTTACATGTAAGTGGGTATACTGAGGTTTGGGAATAAATATTTACAATCCTATCATTTTCAAGTTATACAGTTCCCTTTACCAGTATGAACTAACCCACTTTATGTCTTCTGGTTAATTTTGGCTTGAAATCTGCTTAGTCAGATAAAAGTGTAACTATGCATGTTTATTTCTGGTGTATAATTGCATGGATTATCTTTTTCCATTGTTTTCCTTTATGCTTTGGATGTATTTGTCTTTAAGGTGGTCTCTTGGAAAAAACATAGTTGGATAATGTTTTTGATCCTCCCTGCCACTCTATTGCTTTTAGTTGTACAGTTGAGACCAATTACCTTCAATGTTCCTATAGAGAGATAACAGTGATTTCCTCCCCTTTAATTTCTAATGTTTAGTATGGTCCTAGTTCACCTTTACTTGGCTTGTCTTCTAATGAGACTCATCCATTTGTGGTATCTGATTGTTTAATTTCTTCTGGGTATAGCATTTGTTGAAGATTTTCTGTAGTGCTATCTTTCTTAGTAGTCATGAATTCTTTTGTTTGTACTTCTCTTGGAAGGTTTTTATTTCTTCATCAGCTATGAAGGATACCTTTACTGGACATAGCAGTCTTGGTTGGCAAGTATATTCCTTGAGGGTGTGGTATACATTGTTCCAAACCCTCCTTAATTTGGGGTCTGTGTGAAGAAAATAGCAGTAATTCTCATTGACTGCACAGTAAATGTGAGTTTCCAATTTTCTCTCAAGCCTTTTAAAATTGTACCTTTTCTGTGTATTTGACATTTTAAGTATGGTGTAATAATTTCATTACGATTCATAATTATAATGGAATTATGTTATAATGTTACATTTTGAGTATAATTAGAGGATCTGAATTGGTCTTGTCTACTTGGGGCTCAGAATGTGGATTTCCATCTCATTCCCAAGGTCTGGAAATTTTTTCTGATGTTATTTCACTGAATAGGTGACATAACCTAAGGTTGTATCCACCACTCTCCTTGTTGTCAGTGATTCTTAGGTTTGGTCTTTTAATGTTGTGCTAGATTTACTGAATATTCTGTTTTGTTTCTGTTTTTAAGGTCACATACTCTGTCTTCAGGGCCTGAAACTCTGTCTTCTCTGTTGTGTAGTCTGTTGATGATGCTTTCAACAGAGTCTTTACTCGATTTATTGAGCCTGTCATTTCCAGGATATCTGTTTTGTTCATTCCCAGCATTTTTTTACTGAAATGATCTTTCGTTTTCTGTATTTTCTCTATTAGTTCTTGCTTAGATCTTCTTGTAGTTCATGGATCATTTAAATACATTGACTTTCTAAATTCTTCATCCTGCATTTCTTCTAAGGCATTGTCTGATGTGGTCAGTTTTTGAATTATTGGTGTGAGGTATTGGGGGCATTTCCCTGCTTGCTTTCTCCTATTGCTTGTGAGATGTAGGCTCTTTCTCTTGTAGATCTAAAGAATGAGATAGTTTCTATGAAGTGGCAGAAATTCTTTTTCCTTCTTTAAACACCGAAGTGCAGCTCCCAAGAGGGTGCCGCTGTTGTTGAGTTGTTATCATGAGGGGTTTATGTTGTTGTTGCTGGAGGTGACTTTTAAAGCCCTTGTCTGATGACTACTAGGGAGTGGAATTTCTATATAGAATCAGAGTAAGACATTCTGTGATGATATCCCTCCCCACCCTCCAATCAGGATGTTGATCAAGTGCTGTTCTTGTGCTTATTCACATGTCCATTAGATACTTTGTACATGCAATTGTAGCAATTGGGGTCCTTGCCTGTGTGCCTATGGTGTTTATAGTTCCTGCTCTTATTCCCCATTCTGAAGAAATAACTCTAGCTGCTATTAGGGAATTTGGTTGGTGACCACTCTACCTCTAGCTCTGGCAAATGGGGAAGCTCTTCCGTGGGTCTATCTAGAGGACCTTGATAATACATTTGAGGCCCCATCTCTAACACCATCTGGAACTTGATAGCTTCAAGATGAGAAATTTAAAAATTTCACTAAGGCATTTTTTCAAAATATTTTTAGTTGTTGATGGACCTTTATTTTATTCTTTTATTTACATGCAGTGCTGAGAATCAAACCCAAGCCCTCTACCCCAGCCCATCACTAAGGCATTTAATATACATGGGCTAAAGAGCAAAATCAAACACACCATGTCCAAGTGGGCAAGTAAGGGCCACAATATTTGAAGGAGTTGTGCCCACAGGGATGTCCACCAATTGGAAAGCTCTTCTTCATGAGTTACAATCTGATTAGAGTTTTTTGTAAGTGGACTTGAATCTAGAATTGTTAACATAAAAGTGATATTCTCCTTGCAAAAAGAGAGCATTGGTGGTCAAAAGTTCCAGAGCTTGGTGATTTTGTAGGACTCCTCCTACCAGGAGTCTTCCTGCTGGGTAAGTGTTTGGACTCCCCTGTAGTGGTTTTGCTGAGTACCTTAACAAGCTGGGCATAGAGATGTACAGAGGTTCCTCTAATAACTACCCCTGTGCCGTCCACTATTCCTGATGTTAAATGTATCAATTTAGTGAGAGCTGTAGGTATTGCCCTTTTAGCTCTAGAATAGCTTTCATGTACCCGAGGCATCTTAGCATCCCTGGTGCTATTGAAGCTTCCAGGGTGACATAGGTTAATGAACTATGGCTTCTCCACACTGGAGGCAAGGAATTATATGCCCTATCTCCAGAAATGAAAAATATTCCCTCTTCTGGCTCCAGATTTATTTGGAACCCATATGGAAAAGGCAAGTTAGGGGGTTTTCACTGAAAGGATCTGGAGCCTTTTCTAAATTAAAGCACAGTGTTTGTTTGTTTGTTTGTTTTACTGGGGATTGAACTCAGGGGCGCTCAACCACTGGGCCACTTCTCCAGCCCTCAGTTTGTATTTTTATTTAGAGACAGGGTCTCACTGAGTTGCTAAGTGCCTCATCATTGCTGAGGCTGGATTTGAGCTCGTGATCCTTCTGTCTCAGCCTCCCAAGTGTTGGGATTACAGGCGTGCACCACCACTCCTGGCTCCCAGCACAGTGTATTTTGATCTTCAGATAACATATCGACCAAGAATCCACACATATGCATTTTATAAAAGAGAATTTTTGAGAGGAAACTAGTAATCCTTGGGCAATAGAGAGGTCAGTACTGTTATAAATATACTGAACTCCATCTTGCCTAGAGACTGGAAGCGTTACTTCAAACCTAAGGAGGTCTTATGGTGAGGTATAAATTGAAGCACAAGAAAAAATGGGTCTCATAGAATCCCTTGTCATTTGGGATAACACTACATGTCCCCAAAGCAGAATTTATGCCTTTTAAACATCTTCAAAAGGTCTGGGTCCTGGTGCAGTCAGCCTTTCCAGATCCCTTTTCCTTTGGTGGTTCCCTTTCTCTAGCATGTAGGGAGGAACTTACTAAAAGATAAGAATTCCAGAGTACAAGAAAACCAGCCATTTATTTACCATAGTGGCTTGGCTTTCAACTGATGCTTTTTCTCTGATCTTGAACTGGTCTGGGCACTTGGTCATGCTGCCCACATTACAGACAGATATCCAACAGGCAGCTAAGGAGCAAGGAAATTTGCCATTTGGGCACAAAAGGCAAAAAGCTTACACGTAGTGACTTTTGCCCATTTTCCTTCCTTTTTATAAAACAAGTCTAGCTGTAAGTTGGTGTTATAGTTTATGTTTCCCTTCAAAGGCCATTTTATCCCATCCTCCACCTTATATTTGAGCCAGGCTTAGATGCAAAAAATATCAGACATTTCTAGAGCCTGTGGATCAAACTGATCTCAACTGCTTAACATATAGCAGAGAGGGTATTTTTTAGCTATACAACAAAAAAGAGAAGAACAAGGCGTCCCCGGTTATTCCTTTTGTCTCCTGATAGGGAGTAAACTGGTGTTCCTTCCCTTTCTCATGAGCAACCATAGGACAGGGTTGTGGCCTATTGGATTAGTCACTTTTGTCAACGTGGTCCTGTATCCTATGATTCCCTGTTATGATAAACCCTGAGCAAACTGTGTTGAGCCTATCAATATATTGATACAGTTTGGAGGGGGAATTGTGCCTTACTCAGTATGGAGAAGTTATTTAAAAGCTTCTCTGAGGTCAAATGTCAGTGCACTACTCAAACCAGAATCCAACCCTCCACAAATCAAATCAACAGGGTCCTCTCAAAACGCCAGTCTACTCTCATCAACACAACGTCCTATGTCCACCAGACTTTACCACTCAGGCAAACCACGTCCCAAGGAATAATATCCCGCACCTGCTCCAGTGTCCCCCATGTGACCACAATATAATTGGCCAAACAACTGTCAGCTTTGGTTATCACAATATAGCTGACACCCTGTGGCATGATCCATACGACAGAGTGAGCAAGG